>CAJHQQ010000242.1:0-267531 GCA_905132885.1 Moricandia moricandioides
CGACGAATCTCTTCGCATCGGTGGCTCTGTGGTTTCTGTCTCTCTCTCTCTCGGTGGCTCTCGGCGGCGAACTATGTCGACTTTATCTCTGGTTTCCATCTCTCGACGGCGACTTCTCCTCTCTCTCGGTAGCTCTATGGTTTCTCTCTCTCTCTCTCTCTGTGTGGCTCTCGTCAGCGTCCTCTCTCACGGTGGCTCTCCTCGACGACGGTGGACCTCCCTTTCAGTGGCTCTCCTCCTCGAATCTAAAGGTAAAGCGACGATTGTTGTGTTCTTGTTCTGATCAAATTTTGCATGTCTTTAGATTATGCTTGTTCTTGTTCTGATCAAATTTTGCATGTGTTTTGATTTGATGTCTGTTCGATTCTGTCTATCGGTGGCTCTCTTCGACGGCGGACATCTACATCGGCGGCTCTCCTCGACGGCGACGGGCATCTATATCGGTGGCTCTCCTCGCCGGCGACGGGCATCTTGATTGGTGTCTCTCTTCGACGGCGGACATCTACATCGGTGGCTCTTTTCGACGGCGGACATCAATATCGGCGGTTCTCCTCCAATCAAAAGGTAAAGATTCTGATTCATGTTCTTTAAGTTTTAATAATTTGATTTGTTTGTGGTGTTCAATTCTTCCTGTCGATTAGTTTGTGGTGGTCTTGATTAATTTTTTTTGTCTTCGTTTTGTAAAATGGATTTTGATTAGGTTGTGGTGTGGTGTTCTTTATGTCTGAAGCTGGAATGATCAAGACAATTAACCAAGTTCATCTAACAAAGGAGTACAATACAATTCAGGTTAGTGTTAACAATTAAGCTTCTGGTGTGAATAGAATAAGCTTCTGGTCTGATCAAAGCAATTAGAAATAAAAGAAGGCATTGTCTTAATGAATAGATTAAGCTTCTGGTCTGAATAGAATCAATGGTAGTTAATGTTATTGTTAGCGTTAGGTTGTGGTTAGGTAGAAATGAATGGTGTAGTGATGAATGTGTTAGATAGATGTCAACTCGGTTTGGTTGATTGTGATCAATGCATTGATACTTCTCTTGAATCTATAAAACATCTTTGCTCCTCCCTTAACTTGAATGCATTTTGAACCGTGTTATTCTCCTCTCTCTTCCTCACTCTTTCCTTCTCCTCTCTCTTACTTGAGCGTGTTTCAGAGATGGATTCCAATCCATTTACACATTCTTCAAACTTTGTTGATCTACTTAATAGTCAACAAAGTATCTCCTTTGCTAACTATGAAGATAGTGTCGAACTATCTTCATCTCAACATCCTGCTATAGGCACAGATGATGTTGGTGAGCGTCGGGAACGAAGGAAGTGGACTCCCACAGATGATGTTGTGCTGATCAGCTCGTGGCTAAACACCAGCAAAGATCCAGTTGTTGGGAACGAGCAAAAATCAGGCGCATTTTGGAAGAGAATTGCAGCCTACTTTGCAGCTAGTCCAAAGCTTGCTGGCTGCGAACAGAGAGAGGCTAGTCACTGTAAGCAACGTTGGCACAAGATCAACGACTTGGTCTGCAAGTTCTGTGGATCGTATGAAGCTGCAACTAGGGAGAAAAGTAGCGGGTGCAATGAGAATGATGTCCTCAAAAGAGCTCATGAAATATTCTACAACAACCATAAGAAGAAATTCACCCTTGAGCATGCTTGGAAGGAGCTGCGCAACGATCAGAAGTGGTGTGATGTTTCTACTACTAAAAACGATGGGAGTGCTAAGAAGAGGAAGTGTGATGATGGTGCAGATTCATCGAGCTCTCAAGCAACTGAAACCAAGCGTCCCGCGGGTGTTAAGGCAGCAAAAGCCCGTGGGAAGAAGACTATGATAGAGGAGAATTCACTGAATGAGTTTCAAAGTATGTGGGACATTAAACAGAAGGATTTCGAATTGAAGGTAAGGTTGTCAAAGATGAGTCTACTTGACTCTCTTATTGCAAAGAAAGAACCTCTAGCCGAGTATGAAGAAGCCCTTAAGAAGAAGCTCATCAGTGACTTAATGTTTAATTAGTATAAGTGTAAGTGTCTGATTTGTGTTTCATGTCTGATTTGTGTCTCATTTCTGATTTGTGTTTCATGTCTTTGTTATTGATGTTAAAGTTTGCTTTGTGTTCTTACTTTCAGGTGAAGACAATGTCAAAGAGTGGAGCATTGGGAGTGGAAGTATCACGGAGTCATCTGTTTTGAAGTCTTATGTCACGGGTCATGTACTCTTCTATCTTGGAGACTTTAGTCACGGGTCATGTAGTCTTTTGTCTTGCAGTCTTGTTTCACGGGTCAGGTAGTCTTGTGTGTTGTTCTCTTCTAGTACTTGTGTTGTTGTCTTCTAGTACTTGTTGTCTTGTATTTTTCTAGTACTTGTTGTCTTGTAGTACTTGTTGTCTTCTACCAAATTATGTGCTATATAAAGTTATGTTGATCACAAACTCATAAGCTATCAAACTCATTCTCTAAAACTCGTATTCTCATTCTCTCCAACTCATATTTTCAAACAAACTCATTCTCTCCAACTCATATTTTCACTTTCTCACAAAACAATCTCTCTTGTTTGGGTTATAAAAATGACATCTTCTTCTCATAACACATTTGATGATGCTTTTGATCAATATTTTGATCAACATTTTGATCAACATTTTGAGCAAACGTTCGAGAATTTACGTTTTGGTGATCAAGAAGAAGAGAGAAAAAGAAGGAAAAAACGAATTTATATCGAAAGAAATCGTGAAGAAGGCGATGTACGTTTATGGAATGATTATTTCAGCGAAACTCCAACATATCCTCCAAATCTGTTCCGACGAAGGTTTCGAATGAACAAACATTTGTTCATGCATATTGTTCATCGACTCTCCAATGAAGTTCAATTCTTCAAACAAAAAAGAGATGCTCTCGGCAGGGCTAGTCTCTCTCCACTTCAAAAGTGTACAGCAGCCATTCGTGTCTTGGCATATGGTAGTGCGGCTGATGCGGTCGACGAATACCTCAGACTCGGTGCAACAACTACTCGATCATGTTTGGAACATTTTGTGGACGGAATAATATATTTATTCGGCGAAGAATACCTGAGAAGACCAACAGCTGCTGATCTTCAACGTCTTCT
Source organism: Moricandia moricandioides (assembly GCA_905132885.1). Lineage (NCBI taxonomy): Eukaryota > Viridiplantae > Streptophyta > Magnoliopsida > Brassicales > Brassicaceae > Moricandia > Moricandia moricandioides. The sequence goes on from CAJHQQ010000242.1 coordinate 3,096, forward strand.
TGATATTGGTGAACATCGTGGATTTCCCGGGATGATAGGAAGCATCGATTGTATGCATTGGGAGTGGAAAAATTGTCCCACCGCTTGGAAAGGACAATATACTCGGGGTTCGGGGAAACCGACAATCGTTTTAGAGGCGGTTGCTTCATATGATCTCTGGATATGGCATGCTTTTTTCGGACCTCCAGGTACCTTAAATGATATCAATGTTCTTGATCGCTCACCTGTTTTTGATGACATAATAAATGGTCAAGCTCCGCAAGTCACTTACTCTGTCAATGGAAGAGAATATCATTTGACTTACTATCTCACCGATGGTATTTATCCGAAATGGGCAACTTTTATCCAATCAATTCCAATACCACAAGGGCCGAAAGCAATTTTATTTGCTCAACGACAAGAAGCTGTTCGAAAAGATGTCGAGCGTGCTTTTGGAGTTTTGCAAGCTCGCTTCTCCATTGTCAAAAATCCAGCACTTTTTTGGGATAAAATCAAAATTGGGAAGATTATGAGAGCTTGTATCATACTCCATAATATGATAGTAGAAGACGAACGAGATGGTTACACTCAATTTGACGTTTCAGAGTTCCAAGAAGCAGAAGAGAACGGAAGTTCACATGTCGATTTCACATACTCTACTGATATCCCTACAAATATCGCCAATATGATGGGTGTCCGAACTAGAATTCGTGATAGACAAATGCATCAACAACTGAAAGATGATTTGGTTGAACATATATGGCATAAATTTGGACGTGATGAAGACAACAACTGAACTCAGATGCTTTTTTCTAAATATTCTCGTTTATTTTACTAATCTTTGTTTCATGTTTTTATTTTAAGAAAAATGTTTAAAATGTAATTTTTAACTATGTCTTATTTAATAAAAAAAATAAAAACAAAATATGTTTAATAATTTTTTTATTTTTAAGAACCCTTAATTAAGAGACTAGCATTGGAGCACATTAAATGATATTGTCTCTTAACTAAGTCTCTTAGCTCACATTTATTATTAAAAATTAATTAAGAGACCCAAAATGGGTTTTTGGGTTGAACTTGCTCTTAGGTCATGATTAATCCGGATCTCTTAAAGTGGAGTTATTAACGTAAAATTTGTTTTTTTTTTTTTTTTTTACATTTTTCCTGCTAAGAGACGGTTCTTGTGGTTCTTATTTAAGAGACGGCTCTTATGGTTCTTATTTAAGAGACGGTTCTTAGGTTTTCTTAGTTAAAAGCTAAGATACGTCACTTAGAAAAGCTAAGAACCCCACCTTAAGAGACCCCGATTAATCTTGTTCTTAGAAAACCCTTAGTCAAAAAAAAAAAAAACAGTTATAGGCACTTATATTTTGGATGATACAAAGGACATTTATGTGACCTAGAATTATGTCTCAGATTATATTTTGTCCGGTTCAGAAACTTTTGTATTTTAAACTCATTTTTGCCTTTTGAAAACTAGTTTTGATTTTTTTTCAGATTTTATATTTTCCAAAATCCTCTTTGCATAATATTAGTGAATGCGGACTACGAAGATAAGATTATTCATCACCTCAATCATATTATTGTGCTGTGTACGTATTTACTTAACTTGGATATAAGATAGATAATGCACGTGAAACTCATGGAATTATGCTTGATTCAAGATTATTTAAGGTTGCATATCTATCGTAGAATGTTTCACTTTATAGTTTAGCCGCCTAATTTTATAATCCAAAGTATTTCAAGCTATTAAAATGTTTGCTAACATGCATATCAACTTTAATATAGTAAACTTACTAGCCTAGCCAATGATAAATGAAGTTATGAGAATTTGTGAGTTTAATGAACCTAAAATACCTAATCATATTGCTCACTAATCACCAAACAAATGTTTAGTAACTAATATGGTAAAAGCGATTAAGACAATAAGACGCTGCAAGAGGCTTTGTCTCTTTTGTAAAAGCAAAAACAATCCCTCTTCTCTATTCAGTTAATTTATGTTTTAACCTCGAACAAAAACTCCCCAAAAACAGTTTTTAAATTATCGATTTCGTTTAACAAAATTAATAAAAAATAATAAATGACCGGTTTTCCTATCCAGTAATCGATCTGTATATACAAAATCTTACTATATAAAAAATTGGAATCATTCAGCGACAGCTAGACGATTGTAGATGATGTCTTTCGTATATATGTGTCCAGTAAGGCGCCTCGTTATACACTCATGATCGATCTTATCTTGTTTTACATTTGTTTGTGAAGGGCACAAGAGAACCAGCATTGTCAGCATCACATGGTTTCTATGGCAACCATGCATTATAATTTATAAATTTATTGTTAGGTTTTCAATTGTTTGGATATTTGAAGGGTATATGAATTTTAAATTAATTGGAACTCAGGGAAACTTTTGCGATCAGTTAACATGGAAAAGATTGCTTAAAATAAATTTCATATATTCATATACTTCTGAAGTTGGGAAGGATAATATATGTACAACTTCCTTCTACGATTTAAGTCATTCAACTTTTACTTAGTTAATTTCCTCATTCACTTTCTATTTATAAAAATATTCATCCCATAATATATATTATGGACGCTCTTGGGCTTTCCTTGAAACCCTTATAAAAACCTCTATTCCTTCGTTTCCTCCACACTCAATTCTAAACAAACAAAAAATGGCTTCAAGCTCCATAGCCCTTTTCTTGGCTCTCAACCTCCTCTTCTTCACAACAATCTCCGCATGCGGTAGCTGCACTCCTTGCGGAGGAGGTTGCCCCTCTCCCAAGCCGAAGCCAACTCCTAAACCAAGCCCTAGCTCTGGCATGGGAATGTGCCCTAAAGATACCCTCAAGCTTGGTGTCTGCGCCAATGTGCTCAACGGCCTCCTCGACTTGACCCTTGGCAAGCCACCGGTCGAGCCATGTTGCAGCCTCATCCAAGGACTCGCTGATGTTGAAGCAGCCGTTTGTCTCTGCACCGCTCTTAAGGCTAACGTTCTTGGAATCAACTTGGACCTCCCAATCTCTCTAAGTCTTCTCCTCAATGTTTGCAGCAAACAAGTTCCTCCTGGCTTCCAGTGCTAAGCAACCGTACGTATCATATGTAATTTAAATACACAAATGTGTATATTTATCTTCTTGTTTTGGATAGACAAGGTGATTCTATTTACTCTAATTATTGTGTCCCTCTATATTTGTGTTCTTATTTAAGTCTTCTTGTTATGGGGTTCATTGGAGTCGAATTGTTTCTGTCTGGATGGTCCGTAAAATTCTTGAAATTCACAGTTCCATTATTTCCTATTACTCTTATATTGGGCTTATTCTTGTATTGGTTGTATTGCGATCCTATGAATTAATAAATCAATTATTTTTTTTATGCTATGCGTTTTAGTGGATACTACGGTGTCAAATTTGTATACAAGTACTACAAAAAGATATACATTCCGTTAAACTTATGCGCATATTAGTTCACCTATAGCTAGATAAAATAAAATAAAGTAATCAGTTGTCGGGTATAATGACGGTCCTAGTTTGTATATAAGACTCAATGGACTAAGTTAAATTCTTAGTGCATGGATCTTTCAGAAGAAATTAAAAAAAAACAGGACGCTATATCATTGGAGATATATACCTAAAGATACATGTGTCAACTCTGCAAAACAATCAATTAAAAACAAAATTTACATACCTAACTATGAGATACTTCCTGGGAGCATCAATCCTATAAAATTTTGCAGTTTCGAAACTAAGAAAAAAAACAATGCAATTTAGTAAATTTACCCTTCTTCGAAAAAAATACTTTAAACAGTAAAATTAAAGGCCAAGATGTCTTATCAAACTGTGGTCGGGTGGGCCCGACGTTTCGATCGGTTTTAAAATGTTGCGTCTTATTATCAGTGTCCTTATTATATAGATAAAAAACATCATCATTTTGACGTTCTACTAATGAATGCCTAAGATCACCTTCAAACTTGAATAACTAATTGAGTTGCGAGCCATCACATGTCAGTGGAATCCGTAAACAGTGCAAGCAATTAACAAAAGTGGTTTTAAAGGGTGCTAGTGGGTGGGGCCCACCCCTTATTTTCAATAAACATTTGAGCTGACAAGTTAGTTACTTCTAATTATTTTCAAAATTTACCAATCAAATGAAAATATTTTTTTATTCTCTCTAATTACTGTTAAAATAGAAAAAATATTGTACACATATTTACTCTAGCATACATATGTTTTAATTAATTTACTTAACTTTTCTTTCTCTTTTGCTTTTACCTTTTCACTATTTTTTTTACTTTTTAACATTTTTCTTATTTACTCTAAAATAATCAATCACAACCTAAAACTCATCCGGTCAAGCTTTTTGAAATAGAGAACATGTCTATTGATAATATTTAATGTATGTTTAATACTGAAAATATTAAAAAGAGAATGAGGTAAGATTTTCACTTGGGAAATTTTTTTAGAACGTTTTAGATATTTGTATGACACATATGTGTTTACTATAAATAGTCCAATTTTCTTTTTACTTTTAAATTCAATAACTCAACTAAAATAAATCAAAAAGTGTTTATAGTTATATGAAATGAAGATGGTATGATATGCAGTCTTATGAAAACTGGAAATAAAGCTATCTGACTGTGAACAAAATGACAAGTTCTAATGTAGTTAGAGCCAAGGAGTACATGCATATATGGCTTTTAATCATATACAGAATTCTAAAGCCAAAAGGAGATTCCTTTAATTATGAACGCATTCAGTATTTTCTGTATGATGATCAAATATAAGATCTAAGCGAGCGAACAGTACAAAAAGACGATTCTTTCCCATGAATGAAGAATCTAGTGAAGGAGGTGTTTCAAAAATAAAAAAAAAAAGAAGAAGAAGAATCTAGTGAAGGAGATAATTAAGAGAAAGTTCTAAGATATCTTTCGGTCGTCACATGGGACTATGAAGGAAGCGAGTGGAAGAACAAAAAGGTGTTTTTTTGTTTTGTTTAGTCTTTTGTGGAAAGTAGCCACCACTACGTTCAATAAAGTTGAAAGATTCCAAACCACGTATGGTCTCAAACCACATGCATTCGAAAGAGAAAATTATATATATATATATATATATATATATGATTGGTTACAATTTACAAAGTTATTACTTATATATATAACACTTGATAATAATGTTGGATAGAGATACGCGCGAGTGTTGCTCATATATATAAATCAATACCTACTTAATTTGAAAATTTATTGGTAAAAAATGTTAGGAATGTTTCAAGTTTCAATTTCAGAATCCCGTTGGCCTTCATTAGATAAAAAAGAAGTTACAATCGGTGTGATAATATATATTTCTGTCACGGTGCATAGCGTGTCAATTCAGAGTAGGATGGTCCCTTGTGAGCATTTATAAATTAGATGGATGCATTATGCATATATGGATCCCGTGAACTCTCTTTGTTTTCTTTCGTTCAATAAAAAATCTTCTATATTACATATAATGTGTGTATCGATTAATTACGAAAGGGTGTAAGCAATCTCCATCCGTCAATTTTGAAACGAACTTCTAATACGACGGCGGTTAAAATCCAAAATAACCAACTAGTGGGTATTGCAACATGTTTTTTCACTTTCGTTACAAAAGTTGCAAACGACTGTAGTGTGGTCGGAACTAGCAGGTCCACCTGCTTAAATTTTATGTGCTAAAAAAATTATGCTCGATAGTTTTTATTTTGATTACATATGTGGATATATAAGTAGATGTTTCTCTGGTAAATAAACGAGTAATTCGTTCAAAAAATAGTTTAATATTCAACTTATGTAATGTAATATGATCCTTTTTACACATTTTCAGCCATTTTGCATTCTTGTATTTTTTATCAGATTGGTAAGATTCAACAATTATAACCATATATAGGATGGTTTAGTAGTACACAAATTTACAAATTTCGATGAACTAAACGATTTGGATTTAAAGTAACCCCACAACACTAAACATGTATGATCATGTGATATGAGTACTTAATTTTTATTGCGAGCAACCAAATTCTGTCTAGCGCCAGCGGATATATTCTCAAGAGATTAGTTGGTTTGGTCTCGGCCCGCCGGACACCCTGGTTATTAAAAGAAAATTCAACACTTACTAATAACAATCAGCAATAATATAATTTCCCGTACCTCCACCTTTAAGCCTGGTAGCAAACGTGTATTTGCTACAAGTCATATGATAGCGGGTCTATAGTGTAATCATCACAATAGAAATTCAAAACAGTATTTTTAAAATATCGAAATTTTCATTTTCATACATAATTATACGGCATCCCATGAGAATTGCGAGGTGGGCTTTTGGTGACATTGTTTAGCCTAGCTTAAAATATACTGGTCTCTTGCAAACTGACTAAGTTAGGCCCAAAATATACTGTTTTAGTAATTTTTAGGACAACTCCTGGGAACAATCATCTGCTGCGAGGAACGATTTTATCAAGTATTCTGTTTTAGTTTGCAAAAATGGAAAGAAACTTGTGGACTTTTTTCTTTTTTTCTAAGCATGTAAATACCATGAACTTGTGGATTTGTCTATCATTTGCATCATCAATTATAAACACGTATAGCTCTCATCTCCTCAATCGATTGACTATTAGGTTGCTGGTATCTATGCTTTATTAAATGTCAAAAAGAAGAGTACAATCAGGTCTTTTGCACTCGAGAATTGTATCATTGAGCTCTCGGAGAAGGAAAATGTACTCATCTTGCTAATATATTAGAAAAATAAAAAAACCCTTGTTTTCGTTGATTATTTGCAGGTGTCATTGTGTATTTGCCTGTCCTGAATCTGAAAATTATCAAAAAAGTATTTGGCCTGAATTTGATATCAACATGGTAACTAGAGTCTAGAAGCAAGATGAGTATCATGTAGACCCTTGTCTAGATCGTTTCCTAAATGATTTAAGATGGATTCGAATTCGGTTGTTAAATCTCTCATGATGGCTAGGAAAACTTTACTTCATTAGTTTAAATATGTGGATTTAGTTTGACAGATTTTAACTTCTCATTAATTACTTTGATAACTTCATTAGTTTTTTTTAAATTTGTCCCAACTAGACCAACCTCATTACGTGAATGTGTATATTGAGATGTACGTGCACGCATGTACGTATGCGGAGTCAATTATATTTGTACCATTTGATTCTAAAGAACAATTCATGTGAACGAGAAGACTACAAGTCTAAGGATCACCACGTGACATGTTCTACAAACCCTATATTTAAACATTCCTCAACAAAAAAAAAACACACACCAAAAGTTTATCTCTTTCACTGTCTATCTTTTAATTCTCTTTTTTTTGTTTTTTATCTTGATATTATTTTTTGAATGAATCTTCATCTTGTTATTTTCTTCTCATTATAACAAACAACCCCTTTAATTACTCTTTATTCTTTCTGGCTTTTGTTTCTTTTGAAGATTTATTCGTTGTCATCTCATTAAACCAGGTTGCAAATATAACCATCTCCAGGAAATCATATCGAATTTATAGGATACGATTTAAATCAGACAACCAATGGAGATCAGGAAAACAAAGATGGGTTTGAAAGATGAGGACAAGAAAGCAGTCATGTCTTCAGAAGAGCCAATGGGACATGGGACCTTAAGCAGAAATAACAGCCACAGTTCTTTTTCTCCTACAGAAGATGATAACGAAGACGAAGACAATAAGAATCTTGAGCTTGGTCCCATGATCGCTCTCAAAGAACAGCTCGAGAAAGACAAGGTTTTAATTTGATCTCTAAGTTAATCCACAAATGTTATATATTTGTGTTTTTGTTTGTTTGCTTATAATGCTATATAACTGACCTATAGTAAATGAGTGAATATAGTTTCCAAAATCTACACGACAATCTAGTCACTTTTTCTACCATTGGAAAAAATGTTTAGGATGATGAAAGCTTGAGGAGATGGAAAGAACAACTTCTAGGCATTGTGGATCTTGAGGAGGTTGGAGGTAAACCAAATTCCAATACCCGGTTTATATATACGGTTTAATAGCAAACAAAACCAGGTTAAAAATATTCCGTTGATTAAAAATCGTTGTAATTCATCCCAAATTCCAGATGTCTCTTGTCTCATATATAAATTAATAGTTTTAGAGTAACTTAACGTCTCATAAGATACGACCAAGGCACAAAGAGCATTATTTGGACTTAGATAAATAAGAGTAATTGATATGTTGGAATGCATTAACTAGCTCACATTGAACTTTTTTTACAATTGTAGATTTATATTTGTAATGTTTTGAAAGAATAACAAAATGTAAATACAGAGACTCCGGATCCGGTGGTAAAGATAATGAACTTAACAATTAGGTCACCGGATAGAGAAGACATGGTACTGACCATCCCTGAAAACGGAAAACCGACATCAAAAGGACCATGGTTTACTCTCAAAGAAGGCTCTAAGTACACTCTCGTATTTACTTTCCGTGTGACCAACAACATTGTGTCCGGTCTCCGGTATAGCAATACGGTTTGGAAAACCGGAATCAAGGGTATTTTCATATTTCCACGCATTCATGTATTAACAATATCAGTTTACAATCATTTTGAAGCTTTTTTTCTCTAATTTTGATTTTACTGAAAACAGTGTATAGTAGAAAGCAGATGTTAGGAACGTTTAGTCCACAGGCTGAACCGTATAACCATGTCATGTTTGAAGAATCTACACCGTCTGGTATGCTTGTTCGAGGCTCCTATTCCGTTATATCTAAGGTACCAAAAATCAAAATAGTTTAACCTATTTTTTCATCATGCATGCATACATATTAATCTATTAAACCTCTGAAATGACGTTTATATAAAAAATGATGCCATAGAAAGAGCCTTCTTTTCATCATAGTGTTAGTCAACATGCATAAATACGCTTTCATATTCTGAAAAGAATAAAATTATCTCTTCAATACTCTCAGTTGAATATTCTCACTAATTAACTCTTTTTGTCTTGTAAATGTATTTCAGTTCGTCGATGACGATAATAAGTGCTACTTGGAGAACAACTACACCTTTGACATTCGCAAGAATTGGCTGTGATCCATCACATAAGTTACCCGAAGAAGAGAAACATATTATATTATTCATATTGTTTCATTATTCTGTTGTTAATTATTTTCGCTTTAATTTAAACTTGTTCTTAATTAATGTATGTATGTTCATATATATGGTTCAAAAAGTATTAAATTCAAAAGAAAAGAAAAGCTCAAGAAAATTTCCTAATGTGTTTGGGTTGGAACAAATAATTCTAGGAAACATTTCTAAGAAATTCTTAGGGAAAAACCTTGTAGTATGCGGAAAACATTTCTAATAAAAGTGAATTAAATTCAGTTTGACATAAACAATTTTACCAAAAAACTCAATTCTCGTCTGCGGAATATATATCTACAAACTACAATTTACCGGGAAAATCTAGGTGTAAGTGTAGTTTGTTGCTAAAAGTAAGTGTAGTTGTGCGGCTTAGGAACTAATCGACTTAATGCTCTCTTTGATGTTGAAATAATATGTTAAATGTTTGATCTTTGTCCTTTAACCTTTATGTTGCATATGCTGAATGCTACCTATATAGTTCACATATAATCACATATCTAAGAGACATACTCAGTGTTAGTAACTCGTCTGTCTTTTCTTTTTCTTATCACCGTACGTGTTAATGTGGCTCGATTACAAACTAACTTAAGGATGAAAAAAAAAAAAACTTTCTTGTAAGAAACGTTATTGCAATTTAACACTGGAAAAGCAAGAAACCATCATGTATATTTTGTGTAAATATGTATATTAATTTTGATAAATTATTGTTTTTTCTTTGACAGCAATCAATTTTTTTTTTTTTGCATCCAACTTATTATATTAAAATTAAAAGGCTTTACGGACTGAAATGAAATACAACCAGAGGTATACTCAACTCAACTGTATAAGTAACATGCTAACATAAATGATAGAGAGATGTTATAAAGAAATTTAGTCAAAAGTAAAGAAACCTCGAAAAAAGATTCACTTGTACCCTTGAAACAATTGTCCCAGCTAACATGAAATAGTCAAAATGGACGTTAAAAAACTACTCATTGAGGAGCTGGATGTGGCTGAACAGCCCATTATTTTGAGTTTGGTCTTTGGAAACTATTTGTAAGGTCCACAGCGTATACACAACACTACGTGACGTTTTCATGCGCACAAGACGACGCGTAGTTTACATACTTACAAAACGACGTTAGTAAATTTAACAGAACATAGACTGATTTAAAGAAAAGACAAAAGAGAGCTAAATTTACCGTACAGAGTTGTCGGAAAAAAAAGAAGATAAAATCTAACGTACGCCGGATAAGTTATTGCGGTCATTCTTTGAGAAATCTCTGGAAACATCGGAAACCCAAATACTGAGCACAGAACCTCTCCATCTCATCGCCGCCTCTCTCTCTACACATCTCTTCCTCCACCGCTTCTTCCCAGTACATAGGCCACGCGCCGCCTTGTCCAGACCACCACTGATTCTCGTCTTTAGCCTCCGATATCGCGTCGAGTATCTCCTGCATCCCGACGATCTGACGGCTCACTTTCCTCCGAGCTTCTCTGATCGTCGGATCTAAACCAGGAACAGAGTCGAGTTTCAAAAGCAGAGACATAAGAGTCTCGTTCATCCTCAGCCGTTCCTTCTCGTCGGTTCTGATGGCGTCCACCGTCTCCTGCCGTTGGATCATGCTCTGCACACGGTTGGCTTCTCGACGGACGGAGGAGATGGTTTTGTAGAGTCCTCGGATCTTGTAAGAACGGTAGCCAGACTGGATTCTTGCTGCGGCTGTGTCGGCGGAGGTGTTAGTCTTCGAAGGCGGAGGTGGGGTTTCAATAGGGATCTCTCTGGTTGCTGGAGGGGTAGTATGGTCATTATAGAAAGTGTGGATAACGGTGGTTGTTGTTGTTGCCGACGATGAGAACTTCCTTGAACGTTTCATTTTTTTTTTTTTTCTTATTGTATGTTTTTTTCTGACGATGGTATTGATTCATATAAGAGTATATGTAAGTATAGGAAGTAAATGTTTTTGAGTCACAGTTAATTACTTGAGACTAATTATTGGAAACTTTGTCCAAGCGACCGACCGTTACCAATGGACCCATTCACACTCGATGATAAGCTTTTATATACAAAGTTATTAATATTCCGTTGCCTTCTTTATAAGAGCATCTCCAAGAAGGAACCTCATTTTAAGGGTGGAGAATCCTCAAAATGAAGATTTAAGGGTGGTATGCTCCAAGAAGAAACCTCAAATTTATCTTTGAAGTTTTATGTAATTTGTATCTTAGTCCTCAACTTTAATATAAATTAATTATAGTCTTTAAACTTTATAGAGATAGATAATATATACACATTAAAAATATGAAACACAATATTTATAAATACAATTTATTACAACACACAAATGCATAGTAATAATATAAAATTCACCTTAATTCATAAAATAAAATATAAATTATTCACTATTGTTATTTCCATAGTGTTCCCAAATATGATCAATTAACCCATTTCGAAGTAAAAAATGAGTCTCTTGATTTTTTATCTGGAGATTACGAGTTAAAAATTCTTGAAATCGAGTATTTTCATTTATCGCCATTTCAACGGTTGGTTGCGGTGCCGGTCTTGCATCCCTAACCGGTGCGTTGATATCACGTTCATCTTCAATTATCATGTTATGCATTATAATACATGATGTCATTATATCATGCAATATCTCTTTCTTCCAACAACGTGATGATCCCGCTACAATAGCAAATTTTGCTTGTAGAACTCCGAAAGCTCGTTCAACATCTTTCCGACATGCTTCTTGTCTTGCTGCAAATAACTTCTTCTTTGGACCTTGGGGATCGCTTATGGTTTGGACAATGGTTGACCATTTTGGATAAATACCATCAGCTAAATAATAACCCATGTTGTATTCTTTACCTTGAATCGTGTAATTAGCTGGAGGAGCGGTACCTTGAGCAAGCTTTGAAAATAAATTAGAGGACTTCAAAACATTAATGTCGTTGTTGCTTCCCGGCATACCAAAGTAGGCATGCCATATCCATAGATCATAATCCGCAACAGCTTCAAGAATAATTGTGGGTGACCCACTTCGACCTGCAAATTGACCCGCCCATGCAGTTGGACAATAAATACCTTTTAAGTAATATTATTTCTATTTATTTTATTTTAGTTTTAACATTTTATATATTTTATATATTAATAATACATATATATATATATATATGTATATATAAGATATATTTGAATATTTAAGTGAAATATAGTTATAAGGATTAAAGTGATAAGAAAATTAATGTTAGTACAAATATATGTGAATTATAAATATATAAGGACTAAAATGTAAAGTAAATAGTGTTTTGAGGGCTTGAATAGTGGAACCTCAAATTTGAGGTTTCACTATTCAAGCCCACAAAATTTGAGGGTTTAAGGGTTTTTTGAAGAGTGAAAAACTACAAAATTTGAGAGTTTGAGGGCCTCTTGGAGATGCTCTAAAAGATTCAATAACATATAGTTTAGTCTTTCTTTACATGATTTTTCCTGCAAATAAAGGAAGTACGTTAATAATTGATAGAAGTAGTCTGTTAAACGGTGATCACATCCAAACCCGACATCGTAGCCATCTCCCTACACCGGTTTAATCATAACCGTCATATGGATGATTTGTGAAGGAAACTCACAAGTTTTGGAAGTTGCTCTTTGTTATTACAGAAGAATCATCTTTGCCAGAAGGTTTTAGTTGAACCTATAAGAGGAAATAGCATGATCTTTGTTTCAGTTCATTCAATCCACCATAAGTTGTAGTTGCTAGCAAACAAGTTATACTCCATGGAGATATCGTCGTTCACAGATTCTCTCAGCCAGATAAGGCAATGGAGGTGGATCCTGCAACAAGCATAAGTCAGATAAGAGAATCATTTGCGTGACACAAAAAAGCAATGTGACACCTAAGCACAAAGCTGCTTGGGAGCTTGACAACCAAACGGTTCAAACGCATCAAAGGTAACAATCCAAGGGTATACCATAGTCCTTACGACACAACAAAATAACATTCATTGAAGTTCTTTGCTCAAATACTCCAACTAAGAGTAGATGAAATCAAAGTTTTGAAAGCCAAAGATAGAACTTGAATACTAATTATTCCTCACCAAAACTCTTTCCCAGGAAAGGCCCAAGAGGCACGTACTCCCAATAGGCTAATTTCCTGGAACCAACCATAGCAGCCTGCAGATTTGCACCAGACAACGATGAATGTTAGGAACATAAGCAAACCAATATATATCAATCCTTTCACACTAACTAACCATCTCATAGAATGACTTTCTCCTCAAAACATCTTTACCTAGGTTCAGTAGCTGCATCAAATCAAATCACACCAAAACCAAATAAAGTCAAATAACAAAGCTTCATATTCCAAATGAATCAATAGGATCAAACCAAGCATACATGACGAATCTTTGAAGCGTAGAAAGCGCTTCCTTCCATGCAGGCCTTCCCATGGCCAAGAACTTATTCAGATTAGGTTGTACCAAACATTAACAGCAAATCAAACACACCAGAAAACATAACCTTATATGTTACTATACTGAACTGAAGTAGTCTTGTACGTAATTTCAAAAGAAAAAAAGCTCACTACATAGTAAAAACGAACCTGAAGGAAGCAATCTGCGTCCTTGAGGATCGGACCATCGAAAAGTCCAGCTCCAGAGGTCGCTGAGAGGTCAAGGACGACGCCAGGACGAGGAGTGGAGTTCGATTCCGGCTTGAAGACACCATAGTGGAGGTTCTGGATAGGGAAGTGCGACTATGGACTAACATCGACGAAGGACTTCAGCAACGGACGATAAAGAGACTCAATACGATGACGTATATGATTCTCCCGCGAAGTTTCACAACGACAACGCCATGGACGATAACCAGTTTTTTCGATGATAAAGAGATTAGACGACGTATTGATTATTCTTTTTAAGCTGACGTCATATTTTTATTTGCAAAATTACAGTTTAAGTAATGTTGTGACTAATTCGATTTTGTGAAATATGTGTATCTATTTTATATTTTTATCGTTATTATTTATACAGGAGATTATAAACTGAAATTTATTTACTCCATTGCTGCTAATGCAGCTCAGTGTTAGAGGGAAAAAAATATCCAAAAGAAAAATATGGAAATAAAAATAATAACTCAGAATGTTTTTTTTTTTGTTGTAAATCAACCAAACACACAAATCAAAGTGTTGCAGCCAAAAGAATATAATTGTGAGTAGTTGTTATCAGAAGGCAATGCATTTTTCTCAATTATTTGAAACTAGTAAGACGGAGGAGGAGACAAAGCATACGAGACACTTGGAATCGGTGGAAGAGACGTGTCGGAGTAGGAAGGAAGTGGTGGTGGTGACGATGTGTATGAATTTTCAGGCGTTGGTTCGTACGTAGGTGTTGGTGGAGGATGGCTCTCTGTACAACCCTTTGCTGGTGGTGGACTTGGTGTATCAGATGGATAGTATACTGGTGTTGGCGGTGGAGGACTTGGTGTTTCAGACGGATAGTAAACCGGTGATGGCGGTGGTGGACTTTGTGTTTCCGGTGGATAGTATACTGGTGTTGGCGGTGGAGGGCTTTGTGTTTCCGGTGGATAGTATACTGGTGTTGGCGGTGGAGGGCTTTGTGTTTGGGGTGCGTAGTATACCGGTGTTGGTGGTGGTGGTGGACTTTGTGTTTCCGGTGTATAGTATACTGGTGTTGGCGGTGGAGGGCTTTGTGTTTCCGGTGTATAGTATACTGGTGTTGGCGGTGGACTTTGAGTTTGGGGTGCGTAGTATACTGGTGATGGAGGTGGCGGGCTTTGTGTCACAGGTGCATAGTAAACAACAGGCGGTGGAGGAGATGATTCAGGACTCGGCGGGGGTGGAGATAAGTATACGTAAGGCGGTGGTGGACTTGGCGGAGGTGGAGATGAGTATACGTAAGGGGGTGGTGGAGATGAGTATACATAAGGTGGTGGTGGACTTGGAGGAGGAGGAGGTGGAGATGAGTATACGTAAGGCGGTGGTGGGCTTGGAGGAGGCGGAGGTGGAGATGAGTATACGTAAGGTGGTGGAGGAGATGGTGATGGTGGTGGTGGTGGAGGATAAGCACGAACAGTAGGCGACATCTTGGACAATGGTGGTGGAGGCGGAGAGTATGCTCTGACGGTAGGCGACATCTTAGACAAAGGTGGTGGTGGCGGAGAGTGAGCTCTGAAGGTAGGAGACATCTTAGACGACGGTGGTGGAGGCGACTTGTAAACGTAAACTGGTGGAGGGAGTCTCCTAACAACAGGTGACATCTTGAACGTCGGTGGTGGTGGAGAGTAAATATTATAACAACCAAACTTACTACAATCAACAGGACGAGCCAACGGAGATAAACACTCCTTAACCGATCTCTGACGAGCTATACCGGTTAAACAGTTCATGGACCCATTCACAATAGCATCGGCCACTGATCGAGTTGCGCATATAGGAGCACGACCGGTGAAGAAGTTGGAAGAGTAAGTGAAGTTCTCAAGTTTAGGAAGCTGGCAGATACTTGAAGGAATGGTTCCTGTGAAGCCATTGTTAGCCACGTGAAGCTCTTCTAAACTCTTCATGTTACCGACGCTAGACGGTAACGGACCACGTAGACGGTTTGAACTGATGTCGAAGACCGTCACTTTCTTCAGGTTTCCTATCTGAGGAGGTAAACAACCGGTTAAGTTATCGTTAGAGAGGATGATCTCGTTGAGTGTTTTCCCCATTTGACCGATACTTCCCGGTATACATCCTCCAAGATCATTGTCCGCAAGAACCAAAGCAGAGACCGGAGAGTTCCCCATGTTTTTGGGGATCCCAAACCGGAACCTGTTATGGTTCAAGAATATAGCGTCGAGCTTTTTATCAAAGAGCTTCCACGGGATCTTACCTTCGAACTCGTTGAAGCGAAGATCCAAGAACTTAAGAGACGGTAAAGATAGGACAACCTTAGGGAACTTACCGACGAATCGGTTGTTGCTAAGATCAAGCTCGTAGAGAAGCTTCATGCGGTTGAAGGTAAGAGGGACTTCACCGCAGAAACGGTTTGAGTTAAGGTGGAAAAGAGCAAGATCACAAAGGAGACCAAGCTCGGAAGGCAAGTAACCAGCTATGTCAGCGTGGTTAAGGTCAATGCCTGCAACGACTTTGGTTTTGTTGTATGAGCCAGGAAGAAGAGCACAGTAGATTCCATTGTAGGAGCAAACATCTGAACCATTCCAATTAGCTGTGAAGTTGAAAGGGTCAGAGAACATTGCTTGTTTCCATGATTGGAGAGCAATGTAAGCTTCACGTAGCTTCGGGTTCTCGAACTTGAGTTTCGGGTCTACTTTGATATGACCCCCTAAGCGGTTTTCATTGTGGCCAGCAGCTTTGATCTGTAGTAAACAAACCGAAAAGAGAAAAAGGAAGAAGAAGATACGAAGAGGATGGAACAGCATTTTTTTTTTTTTGTTATGGGTCAAGAAACCCACTTTTTACATTTATGAACATCAATTATCTCTATGTGCTCCATCTTTATAAAACAGTTTAGAAACTCAAAAGTCGTAAGTTTCGTAACTCTTTCCATCTCTCTAATTTTCTATATTTCTTTTTACTGAATTTGTCAATTAGTGACATGTTTACACGTTTAGGAAAACGTAGAGGAGAATAAAAAGAGCTGACCGAGCAGAGATGAAACCATCGTCACTGGTTTGCACAAACTTGTACGCACGTTCTGATGCTTGAAGAATAAAATAGTTAGCCGTCAACGTTTGATGATCATATAAAATACGATTAAATATTATACATAGCTCAAAATGACATTAGTGCACGATCTATGAACTAGAAGCGGTCAAGGGAAGACAAACATGCGCGCACGACCAAATGTGAACGCATGTCTGTCACAAAAACGTGTATATATCTATCACCATTCCTTAGATCTTCAACGAACAAATATACCAAGTTTATTCCTATGATTATGAGTTGTTCACCAGTTGATAAGCCTTCCAACTGTGAGCAATAAGCATACATATATAGTATAATAATCAGAATATCAATGGTCCTAACCTGTCTGTTTTCATTCCTTATAATGTTTGGAAAGTAACATAGATCTTTAATATACGAACAAGACACTCGAGAAAAGACTGTCTGGTATGAGTTCAGCTAGCTGATACAATATAAAATCATAGAATAAGTTATGCATTCGTCTGATCAAACCAATGAATCGAAAGCTAACTTCTACATAAAATGAGATGTCACGTTAAGGTTAGAGTTTCCCTGGCTAAATCACTTTCAAAATAATGTAGTTAAGTAAGGCGAAGCATATGTTTAAAATTTTTAAAACTCAGCCAAACTTGAATGCTTGATTAATTTAAAGACGAAACCAAAGAAAATTATCATATTATACATATAGCGATTGGACCATTATGCCGGACCCGTACAAGATTGTCATGATCAATTGTCATTGTCCTCAGTCAAAGGTTACATGCTAGTATATTAGAAGGCCAGGCCAGAGCCTTAAGCTAATTGAGCAACATAGGTTTTAGAGTTTGCAAAGGAAGATAATTGATTTGTGGCTTTGAAGCTCAGCCCGAATTGTACTAACCAATCAATATAGGCCCAGAAAACTCAGCCCAAATTGTCTAACCAATCATTGTAGGCCCAGATAAATATGTTTCTACGATCTCGAAACGCGACGAAACTATTTTTGATGATTGATCATGATACTGATTATGGATTTTTGTAAGAAAAGACTAGTAATCACGTGTAATGGATAAGCCTGTGTCCGCGTCAAGCATTGCCAGTGATAAATTTAATATATTCACCTATTTATTGCATGATCAATTTTAAAGTAGGAAAAAGAACACAAATGAACAAGGATAACCTCAGATACGAAAGTTGTCAGGAAAAAAAAAACCTCAGATACGTTGAACCTAGTCAAATTATCAGATTCATTGAACGTGGACGTATTTTTGGTTACTCTACATCTGGTTTCCGCGTCTGAGAAGGGAACATATCTACTGAAGTGAGATAAGTGGAAGATTGAACGATCTAACCACACAATGTAACTTGCTTCAGGTACTGTCTCTTTTTACTCCACCTCAGCAACTGGTCAATGGCGTTCAGAGAATATGGGTTCATATGACACTACATAAATTTATTAGTGTATGTAAAATATTTAAAGAAACAACAACATTTTTTGATTAAGGTTATCTGTTGAATCCTCTAAAACCAGTATTCAAAATTAGTCTTGATCCTATAATTTATTTTTTTACAATATATTGACCCTAATCAAAATGAACTATCAGTCTGTCCTTTCAACTGGTTGTGGATAAAACAACATTATTGTTGAAAACTCTTTTAGTATCTTCCGTATAATATTAATATAAATGAAACTTGTTATTCAATTTTACTCTTTCGATTTCATTATAAGTGTTATTTTGATATTTTTACGGAGATTAATAACATTGTATAATATATTAATATATTCATATTCAATGCATAACTAATTAAATAAAAATTTATTAGTTATTAAAAAGGGTAAAAGATGAATTTAATGTACAAAATTGTATTGGGATTGTACAATGACACTTATTTAAAAAAAAATGACGTTTAATATGAAATAGAAAGAGTAAAACATAAAAAAAATCAAGAAAATGGATGAGTAAGTAAACAAAAATTGAAAGTTTGTCAAATAAGAACATTTTTAGTATTATTATTATTTTAGTACTGAAAGACTTCCAAAGATAATGGTGATAATGGTTTTTGTTTTTAACTTTAATAATGGTTTATACGTCCTTTTAATGGCCGACTGGAAATGTTGGTAGATCTTAATAAATGAGAAACTTGCAAAAATCTCTTCTTTAAAAAAATAAAAAATAATCTCTTTTTCCCAAACCAACACAATTTACTATGCTTTTTATGGACTAGTTGATGTTTAATTATTCAGATTTGATGAAAGTTATTCGCTTTGTAGGGAATGTACTTGGACGCTATGGCTGTAACAATTGAGGTTCCATTAGGATTTATGGTTTCTCCCTTAATACAATCCCTTATTCACCATCATTTCACCATTGTTTTGTCATTATTTACCATTTTGTCGCTTACTCCATCAAAAAGTCAAAAGGCTTTGTCAATATAATGAAAACATCACTAAATAGTATTTCTTCAAATTTATATTTAATACTCTCTCTCTTTCATATTAATTGTCATTTTAAAGAATTTTTTTTGTTACAAAATAAGTGTTTGATGCAAAATTTATTAATTTTATGATGCAATTTATTTTTTTATTGGTTGAAATATGGTTAAGTGTATAGTTAATTGTGTTTTTATATAGAAAATATGCAAAATTAATTATTTTCTTAATCCGTGTGTAAAAATCTAAAGTGACACTTATAATGAAACAGAGAGAGTATCATTTTAACTTTTTTTACAAAATATTTTTTATTTTCGATTTTAATATAAAATTTATTAAATTTATACTGCAAATTTTTTTTTATTAGTTGAAATATGTTAAATGTATAGATAATTGTATTTTTATATAATAAATATGGAAAATTAATTATTTTCAAATTCGTGTTCACAACACAAAATTAAAGTGAAACTCATAACTAAAGAGAGAGAGAGTACATCTGATATTCATGTGTATATATAACAACAATTCGCAGAAAAGAGGAGAAACCAGGAAAAGGTCATAAAATGGTAGAAATTCCGAGAAGATTTAACAGATTAGCTGCGGCTTTTGACGTTGAGGCGGCGCGTGCACGTCGGCCGTGCGATAGCAGCAGTGGTAGTGATCACTTTCCGGATGAGACAGCTGATCTTTGGGATCTGGTCGAATCATTTATGGACAGGGAAGTGAAAGCTTTACCCGAGGATGTTCCTTGTGAAGAAAACGATGATAAGTCTGACGCTGGTGACGATGATGATTATGATGATTATGAAGATGTGAAGGAGAGGTTACGGAAGATTCGTGAAAAGCTCGGTGGCGGCGGAGAGCGGCGGAAAATTATTGAGGTAGTAAGTGCAATAGAGTTCGTGGGAGAGAAACGCCTCTTGATGGCTTATCTACGTAACAAAGGTTTTGATGCAGGTACTAAGACTATAATTACTTTATATTTTTATAAGAAAATTTCATTTGTATGTGTTTGATTTTGAGGGAGGGGGAGGTTAACCCCAAAGCTCCTTTATAACAATCTTATTTACTGTTAATGATTGATCTACTGCAAGCCAAACTAAGCCTTGTAACAATTGAATGGTTAAGTTAGAGGCGTGGTTACCCACAAAATTGATAGAGAACTGAGTCTGCCTTTGTCAAGAGGATAACACATTTAAGCTTCAAGATTGATTGGTCATTTTATTGTTATAGATATTTCTTGGCATAGTATACCGCATACGTTGCATGTTGAAGTAGATTCACATTACGATTAGGTATGACTGTTGTAACTTAACTGAGTGACAAAACTGAGTCATGTTGTTGGGAATTTTTAGCAAAACCTTATTATTAAGTTTGTCTTAGGAGAACTTAATAGGTTGGATCTCATTTGCATTAGTATAAAAGATGTGTATGTCTATGTATTAATACCATCGTCGATTTTGGGATTTAAATCTGCAAATGCTAAATGAAAAGATGATCCATATGTACTGGATAAAGATATACGCAAGTACTCAGCATGGTTAAGAGCAATTGCTAGGTTGGATCCATATAACCATATAAAAAGACTGCACTTGATGATCCTATTTTACTTTTTATATTTGATTTTTTCGAACTTGTAAATATAAAAGTATGATATATATACTAATGGATATATAATATATACTATGAAAACATGAATATAATGTATATATTACATAGGTCTTTGCAAGTCCAAGTGGGAGAGATTTGGTAAGAACACGGCCGGGAAGTACGAGTACGTTGACGTTCAGGAAGGAAATAAGAAACGCTTTATCGTCGAGACAAATCTTGCCGGAGAATTCGAGATTGTTAAGCCTACGACTAGATACCTTTCTCTCTTAGCTCAACTGCCAAGTGTCTTTGTGGGAACACCTGAAGAGCTGAAACAGTTAGTGAGAATCATGTGCTTTGAGATAAGACGGTCGATGAAGAGAGCGGAGATTCACTTGCCTCCGTGGAGGAGGAACGGTTACATGCAAGCCAAGTGGTTCGGTCACTATAAACGAACCTCTAATGAATTGGTAACTAGGGTTAATAGCTGCGGCTGTGGACGACGTGTTGGGTTTGAGGAGTTGGTTAAAATGGCGACGCTTAACGGTTATAAGGAGGTGGAGAGGCAGATGCATGGTTTAAAAGTTGGTCAGCTCACGGTGGCTTTCAACGGCAGTGGGGTGAGACTGTAATGGTCAAAGAACAAAGCATAGGGCATTGCGAGTTTATTATAATTGCGAGTTTTGGATATTTTGTAAATATAGACAAGTTTGGGGTGATGGGGTATCAAAGAAGCAACCATCTATGAAGTTGTACTTTATAATATAGGTTTGGGGGTAGTATAGGGGTCTAAATAAAGATTGTTCAGTGCAACAATTTTTAATTGGGCTTTTCCCGTTTCGGCTCGTTATTTTACTGGCCCAGCTCTATGAATTATTCGAAAATTTGAAAATATACAATTATTGGATAACACCAAATGATACAAATTTTACTATTACAACTTTACAAGTGTTGGACGGTGATGATATCGAGCACTTTTCCGTCAACCAATTTGTTATATATTCTACTCCCTCCATTTCAATTATAAGTGTTAACTCTATTTTATGTTATTCAATCACACCCTATGATAGAATGATATTTATTTAAAACTTGAGTGAGCATAAGTTAACACTTATCTAATACAGAGTGAGTATAAGTGAAAAAATGGTAAAGTCATTTTCAAAAAATATTTTTTTTGAAAATATCTAAAATAGTAAAATGACATTTATTTAGAAACAAAAGGAGAATATAAAGTATTTAAAAAATTCATGAAACTTTCTAAACAAAAGAATACATCCAAATCCCAAGGAGGACCTTTGTGATACATAATATTGGAAATCAGTGAACTTGTACAAAACGAAAACAAATTATTTAAATTTTTTTTAAAATAAAATTGTGTGTTGGAATTTGAAAAACAAATTTGACGTATTTATTATGCACATTAGACACTTTAACAAACCATTTAATAATGCTGTGCGTATTATTTGCATGTAGCCTAATTTCATTATAGTATAGTACTACTAACTAAAAATAATAAAACAATAAAAAAGGAATGAAACAAACAGAAACCTAAATGACTTCCGGTATTTAAAAGTCTCAATAACATGTTCATTAATAATGTCTGGTCCCTCTCTTTCTCGTTCTCTCTCTCTCTCTTACATACGAAGCAATGAAGAAGCTCTACCGCAAAGGAACCGTACACCCCTCGCCGCAGATAAAACACGACGACCAACTTCTCCAACTTCTTCCGGTTGCTATATTCTCACTCGCGACGGTTCTTTCTCCGGAAGACCGTGAAGTCTTGGCTTACCTCATATCAACCGTCTCTTGTTCCAGCGACCGAAACTATACCTCTCACCTGAATAAGACCAAACCCCACGAAAAGTCTCGTTTAGACAACCACTCGCCTCTCTTCCACTGCGACTGTTTCAGCTGCTACACATGTTATTGGGTCAGATGGGACTCGTCACCAAGTCGCCAGCTGATTCATGAAATAATCGACGCTTTCGAAGACAGCTTGGAGAAGAAGAAACAAACCAAGAAGAAGAAGAACCTAACTGGCAAGAAAGATCGGAGAAAGCGTTCAGAAAAATCTTCAGCTCTCGCTAGCCCTAGTCCTAGCTCTGGTACGAATGGTTCAGAGAGTCTAAGTCAACTTACTGAGTCGACTGCGAGTTCGTGTGCATGTTCGAGTTCGAGTGAGTTGGTTGATGGCACTGGAGGTTGCAACGGCAGTTTGGAGAAGTTCCTTACCGGAGAAGAGACGGCGGAGCACGAGGAAGAGAAAGGGTCCATAAGGAGATTTGTGAGTTTCATTGGTGACAAAGTTTTTGGTGTTTGGGGATAAAAGAAAGTTTACAAGAAATAATAAAAAAAGCTATAAATGTTTGTTTCTTTGTTTATTCACTTGGATCTTTGTAGGCCAAAATGTTTGATCACCGAAAGTTTTCATGTGTATGCATTAACTGTACTAAGTATAATGCGACAGTACTATATAACCTCTCTTGATCATGTCAAAAAGTTGGTATTATTGCATGTATTTAATACGTTTATATGTATGCACATTGTGTGATCAGCAACATAAAATTACTGTTTTAGTACCGCCAAAATTGAATAATGGAGTATTCAAATGACCAGAATACAAAGTAGAATTGTCACTCCCTAGATATTAGCTGAACATATTTAATTGACTATGTATAGTGAGTGATAAAGACTTTTACTGTAAGAATATATTTTAATAAAAATGTATGACTATAATACTAATTGAGGTCCAACAATAACTTTTGTGCTGCCCACCACCACAGCCATTTCTTATGCTTTCCATGAACTGTTGCTTTCACATTATTTGTTTGTGCATAATTGCACTTTTGCGGGTCACCCAATCTGATCCCTTTCATCAAAGCATAAAGTCTAAACTATAAACTCCAAAGTATAATCTGATAGTGGAATATTTACAAAACTCTTTTTTCGTAGACATGTCAATCGAGTGAGAAAATAAACTTGTGAACCATACAAAACATTAAAACGTGCAGTGGATATGTTTCTTCTGTAGCTAGGATATTTACCATCTGCAGAAATTTAAAACTTGAAACTACCTTGAGTAATAGTAAGTGACCGATAAAATAAATAATTTAACTATCTTTTTCAGGACAAAAGGAGGGAAGTAAAATTCTAGAAATGCGGGATATTCGTACATAGGGTTTAACAAATAAATAAATAAATAAAGTGCAGACACGATGGCTCTGGTCTCGGTGTGACACTTTTTACTCACACACTTCCCCGCACAAGAGAAAAAAAACGTACTATTAGTTTGAACTGAAATGTCAGATGTAATATCATATTGATGTAACTTTAGTACTTTTTTACGAAAAGAAAATGTTAGAGGAAAAGGTGTCATCAGTCATCACGACTTTGGTGGATGCGTGTTTGAAATGTTTAATCTCAATAGTTTTGACTAAAAAGTCAAGGCAACGTCTTTTACTCGTTCTGTGTGTCGTCAATACACATTAGTTTCTTCTTTTGTTTTAACTTTGCACAAAAGATAAAATGATTGAACCAAAATTTCTTAATGATTTTTGGTTGTTTGAACAATTATACATTTATACCAATGCAAATTTTCTCGAATTTCACTTTCCTTTCGCTTTTAATATTTCATTGATGTAGATTCCTATTTTTAGTTTTCCATTTCTTTGAAGTATTAAAACATGGGAATACAAAATTAGAAGGGCCGTTTTATTCAATCCATTCTGACTGGGCCTTTCATATTTTACGAAAACCCAGCTGATATGAACCTGAGGTCCATTGACATGGTTTCTGTATTGTTTTTTTTAATTTTCGTTCCAATTTTTTTTCTTAAATACGATGGTCCAGTTAAGTGTCTTATTGGGCCATCGTGGATTTTGAAGACACCTTCCAATAATCCTCGCAACCAGTCAGATCGAGAGGTGAACAGTTGGACACTGCTATGTTAAACCAGCCTAACGAAAAGCTGAACCGGGCCCAAAGAGATAATACTCCAATGTTCCATCACTTTTTTAATCTCCATTCGGTGCAATAATCTCATTGCATACCAATATTTCGTGTTTATGTGCGAAGTTATAGTTGACCTACACTAAATTTCATTATTAGTCTCTATCATTCATCAGTCACAACTTCATTTCGGTCTAATTAATTGATTGATTGATTTGTATATCAAAATTTAGTATTTCATCTTTTATTTAATCCCAAGAAACCAAACTCATTAGCTCTAAACAAATACAAGCCAATTAGTTATAACGATTAATGAAATACTAGCAAGAATGTGATTTTGCAATCAACATTTGTAAACTCAAAATAAAAATAACGTACGATCTATTAAAACATTAAGCTTTTAATAGTGAATGCGTCAGTAATTATAATTTCCACAAGGATAAATAATTATCCCGTCGGAAAGTGAAGAAATAATTAAGTTTATTCATCATTCGCATCTCCCGTTTTTATAAAAAAAATATTTTAAGGAAAAAAAAAGAAAGAATGTGGACGAGCAACAATCAGATCGTCAACCAAATATAAAGGACGACTGAAACGATATATCACGGCCAAAATCTATATCCCTCGCCAAGATTCATTCTAGGACTCAGAGACACCGTACTCTCTCTTGCCTGATTCTATGAACCACGAGGTTTTTTTTTCTTTTTTTTTTACAAGATCAATACTTAATCAAAACAAAAAAAACGCATTTATTTTTTCAAAATCTAGTAATCTAAACAGAGAAAAAAAATAAAAAACTAATCCGGCTTGGTAGGGGTCATGTTTTCAGAGGTGTATTTATAGTATATGATACAGAGTGATGCCCTAACAAAAAAAAGAAAAGAATATTCTTATGGGCCTTTTAGGTTATGAGCCCAACTAATATTAGCTGATCCGTCTCGTTTTGACTCATTTATATTGATCAGCTATTAAAGCTCAAAGCCTAAATCTTGACGTCGAATCGACAATGTTCAGCCCATAGAAACTATTGGGCCTTTTAATTACATTATCGGAGAACAGACACTTTATGGCAATTTTTCAAAATTAATATTGACTGTCTCCGTAGATGCTAACAAATCAAAAAAGAAAATCTCACCACTCAAAAAGACTGGAAAATTTAATAAATGTATATTGATTCAACAATCTCTGCAAAGATTTAGATACACTGTAACATTTGTTTGTTTCCACCTAATTATAGAAAAGAACTTATCCTTTTCTACTGACACTAAAGGGAAAGAAGAAAAACATTTCTATATAATCTGTTTGACCTAACAATAAACATATATCATTTATAAAAACTAATCCATTTATTTTGTTTTCGGGTAAAGAGTAAAATATCTCCTGCTTTCTTCTGTAGGACGAGTGAAGCGTGACTCGCACGCGCAATCATCATCCCTTTTGGCGTGTACGTGAGTGAGACTCGGTAAGTGTTTAAACAACTTTTAGACTCAAAGAATCATAGCTTCGGTGGTTGTGTCCGACGCCGAATCGGTGCTTCGGTTATCCGTACCAATTAGAAGTAGCCACGTAGCTAATCAAAATTCACATCAAAACGTACGGTATGAGTGACTCGTAACGAGTCAGTCGCTACCGCATTAGAAGCGGCGCTTTGATAGTTATCTTTTGACTGTTTTTTTTAAAAGATTCTGTAACTCTTCCTTACCATTAAACTCTTTCTTCTTTGAATGAGTTAAAATCTTTTTTTCTTCTTCTTCTTCAATGTTTCGTTGAATCATGTCTGTTAAATTGTGTAGCTGAGTCCAGGGTTCGTCTTTGAGCTGTTTTTTTGTTTGGGTTATTATTATCAGAGAAAGGTGATGCTGCTCTCTCTAGAACCTGTTTTGTTCTTTTATCAGTTTACTCCTTTGTTTGGTTTGTTGTTTTCTGATTTTAAGGTTCTTGATCAACTGTATATTGATTAAACAACCTGTGGAAGCATACTCGTTTTGACATTATCTAAGATTGAAGAAACATTAAAAGTTTTTTTTTTTTGAAGCTTTTGGTTATTGATATTGGATTAGGCAGGTGGAGTTTGATGAAAATGGAAGCTGTTGCTGCTGCTGCTAATGGAGTCAATCTCAAGCATAAGAGTAAACCGGAGAAGGAGAAACCGGTTAAGCCAACTAGTTTGAGCAGTGTGGGATCACCTAAGAGAGTGTCTAATAAAAAACGGAAACGGTCTATAGCTGATGAAGGTACAGTGGCTGAAACCAAATCTTCAAGAGAGAAGAGAGCTGCCAAGAAACCCAAAGAAATAACAAATGGTGATGATGATGATGATGATGAAAGGAAACCTGAAGAGAAACTGAAGCAGAGAAGCTCTGTGAAAAGAAGAGCTAAAACACAGAAGGAAGACAAGGAACCAGAACAAGAACTGAAACTAGTTCCTTTCATCGACCCAACAGATGCTGTTAACGGTTCATGTTCACATTCTGAGTCAGATTCTCATGTTAAAAACGATAACTTCAAGGACTGCAGAAGCATGACAAGGAGTTTAAGGGTAGCAAAACATTGTTCTTACATTATGTGATAATGTACTGTCTGAAATTCATTGTGTTCTTTCTTCCTTCACTCCTTACACAGGCAGCTTTGGGAGAGCTTGCGATATGCCATCAATGCTTTAAAGGAGAAAGAAGATTTCTATTCATTTGCACTTTCTGTGAAGAGAAGTTGTATTGTTTCCCATGTATCAAGAAATGGTATCCTCACTTGTCCCATGATGATGTCATTGAGAAATGTCCTTTTTGCCGTGGAACTTGCAACTGTGACATATGTTTGCAGTCAAGTGGACTGATCGAGGTATGATGATTGTATTATCAACAAAAAATATGTTCTTTCTTCTTATTATTTATTAAGATTCACAAGATTGATATGTATCTCCTTGTGTCTTACAGACATCAAAGAGGAAGCTCGGTGATCACGAAAGATTTCAGCATCTCCAGTACTTGATTGGATCAATGCTTCCTTTCCTGAAAAAGCTATGCAGAGCGCAAGATGAAGAGATTGAAACCGAGGCAAAGATTCAAGGTATATATAGATCTTATGCTACTATATACTAAACAAGACTTTATTTTTGGTACAAGATAACATGTTGTTATGTTTTTTCTAGGACTAATGACTTCCCAAGTTGATATATCAGAGACTCTATGCTCAAATGAAGAGAGAGTCTTTTGGTAAGTAATCTTCTATATATGTTGATGAGTTATGTGACAATCTATATGTTAACTGAAGTATATCATTTGTGGTGCAGTAACCACTGTGCAACCTCAATTGTTGACTTGCATCGAAGCTGTCCCAAATGCTCTTATGAGCTTTGTCTCAACTGTTGCCAAGAGATCCGTGGAGGGTTGTTTTCAGAACGTCCGGAGATGAAGTTAAATTTTGTCTATAGAGGCAGCAGATATATACATGGAGAAGATGCAGAACCAAGCTCTTCTTCTGTTCTTGAAGATGAAGCTAATGATAAACCTTCCATTAAGTGGACTGCTGAAGATAATGGGAGCATAACGTGTGCTTCAAAAGAGCTTGGCGGTTGCGGGGACTGTGTTTTGGAGCTGAAACGTATCTTACCTTTAACTTGGATGTCAGATTTGGAGAAAAAGGCAGAGACGTTCTTAGCATCATGTAGCATCAATTCTCTGACAATCTCAAACTGCAGATGTTCGTCTGATGTGGATATGACAATGATGAGGAACGCAGCTTCGAGGAACGGTTCTAAAGACAATATTCTCTACTGTCCTGATTCTTTTGACGTCCTGAAGCAAGAGGAGCTTCTGCATTTTCAAGAACATTGGTGCAAAGGCGAACCAGTGATTGTTAGAAACTCTCTTAACAACACAGCAGGTTTAAGCTGGGAGCCAAAGGTAATGTGGAGAGCTTTATGCGAGAATGTTGATTCAGAAACTAGCTCCAAGATGTGTGACGTCAAAGCTATCGATTCTTTAGCTAACTGTGAGGTGAAGATCAAAACTCGAGACTTCTTTGAAGGATACAGCAAAGGAAGATCATACGGTAACTTGTGGCCGGAGATGCTGAAGCTTAAAGATTGGCCTCCTTCAGACAAGTTTGATAACCTTTTACCTCGTCACTGCGATGAGTTCATCTCAGCGTTGCCTTTTCAAGAATATAGTGATCCTAGATCAGGAGTTCTCAACATTGCTACTAAGCTTCCTGAAGGAGTTCTTAAACCAGATCTTGGTCCAAAGACTTACATTGCGTATGGGAATTCAGATGAGCTTGGAAGAGGCGATTCAGTCACTAAGCTTCATTGTGATATGTCAGATGCAGTAAGCTTCCTGAACTGTTCACACACTAACTAGAAATGTGGTCTTGTCTTAACTGTTTTGTTTTGTAGGTTAATATTCTGATGCATACAGCTGAAGTAACACTAACTAAGGAGCAGATGTCTGCAATAGAAGCTCTGAAGCAGAAACACAAGCAACAAGATGAAAAGGAGCTTCAAGATCAAAATGATTTAGACAGAGGAGAGGTTGTTAATGATGAAAATGGGTTTCATCATGATGAAACAGGGAGTGCGCTTTGGGACATATTTAGAAGAGAAGATGTTCCAAAGCTTGAAGAGTATCTAAGAAAGCATTGCAAAGAGTTCAGACACACTTATTGTTCTCCTGTGACAAAGGTAATGCGTTTTCCTTTCTTTTTTCCGAGTCTTGAATTGGACTGATGAGGAATGATTTTGTGTAGGTTTATCATCCGATTCATGACCAAACCTTATTCTTAACCGTGGAGCATAAGAGAAAACTCAAGGCCGAGTTTGGTATGATGTTTGTAACTGTAATGACTAAGCACTTGTGAGTTATTATGGACATTTTATTCATATGTTATTGTTTGTGTGCTAAGGGATAGAGCCATGGACATTTGTGCAAAAGCTAGGAGAAGCTGTGTTCATTCCTGCTGGTTGTCCTCATCAAGTTCGGAATCTCAAGGTTATTTTTGAATGGTTAACTGACAATTTTTTGTCATAATATATATTACTAATGAAACTGACTTTGTTGTTGCTGTTGCAACAGTCCTGCACAAAGGTAGCTGTGGATTTTGTATCACCAGAGAACATTCATGAGTGTCTACGTTTGACTGAAGAGTTTAGACAACTCCCTAAGAACCATAAAGCCAGGGAAGACAAACTTGAGGTGTTTATCATCAACGGTTAATGGTTATCAATGTTCTTACTTACTGGTGGTTTACTCGTTTGTTTGTTTCCGTCTTTGCCATGTGAAACAGATAAAGAAGATGGTAATCTACGCCGTGGAACAATCCTTGAAGGAAGTGGAGACATTAGTGCCAGATTTAAGCTAAAAGAAGTTTTAACTTTTGTTTGTGACTTGTTGTTCTTAAAACCTTGTAATAGCAGGCCTTGTAGATTGTAAAGCCTGGCATGGGGATTGATTTTAGTTTTCTTTTGATGTTATGATGATGATCCCCTTTTTTTGGGTGTAACTTTTTGGACATGTTGAACTGGAAGCCATTCTTTTTTTTTGGCATATGAAAATGAAAAGTTACTACTAATGTACTTGCATTGTTTTGTGGTAGAGACACCAATTTATGAGTATATTTTGATTGTTTATACTATTTGAAAATTAAACATGTTAAATGTATTTTTTTCTTGGATTTTGATGGTTAAATAACATTTTTATCTTTTGTATTTACTTTAGTTATTTGGTGATGACTATTATAAAGGACTTTTATGCTAGAAGGAAACCATTACTTTTGTATAGTATTTAAATTTGACTAAAGAGTATATATATATTTGATTAATGTTAGTCAGTCAAATCTTTTAGATATTATACCATTTCGGACATATTCGCAGCTGATTTTTTTTTTAAAAAAACAACTAAGTGTTGAATAATAATTACTGATATTTTAAATTGAATAAAATCGTTTTTTTCAACGAAAAAGTAATTTGTCATTAATTTAGACTTTTTTTTGCCATTAATTTGTCATTAATATTAGACTTGTAAATATTTTGGGGTCCCACAGAACTTTTAAACGTGTACGTGGACTATCTCATACGACGACGTATAAAAGAATAATATACGTGACTACGTCTACCACCATCGTCATCTGCTGTCTTCTTCATCTCTCAATTCCAAAATCTATTAATGCCAAGTTTCTTCAGTTTCGATTTGTCCTGGCTTCAAAACCCTAAAACGATGTTGATTGCTCGACGGTGACTGATCGAAAATCTTCCTCCGGAGGTACAATGACGAGGAAATCGGTGGTGTCACGTCGCGGCGTCGTGTGGCTCGGGTGGAAGCTCGTTATCGCTTTCTCAGTCTCCCTATGCCTTCTCGCTCTCCTCAGGATTCACCTTCAGTACCGTTCCGTCACGACATTGGCCCCGCTCTCTGTCGCTGGATCTCATCATAATGACTCCGGCGACCGTCCGAAGGTCGCTTTCCTTTTCTTAGCTCGGCGTGATCTCCCGCTTGATTTTCTATGGGATAGTTTCTTCAAGGTGTGGATTTTTGGAATTGCGTATTTGATTAGCTCATCTCACTGTCAATGGCTGTTTTCTAAATGTGGAAAGTTTCTGTTTTTGGTAATTTTGTAGGGTGTTGATCAGGGGAATTTCTCTGTTTATATACATTCAGTTCCTGGTTTCGTGTTCAATGAAGAAACTACGAGGTCGCAGTATTTCTATCATCGCCAATTGAACAATAGCATCAAGGTGAGTGTGTTCATTATCAGTTACATTATATGCCTGAGAACGTATCAGCAGAGATGTAAAAGAATAGCCTTTTTGGCATTTATATTAGATTAAACTAAACTTAGGGTGTCATGGTTATAGGTAATATGGGGAGAATCCAGCATGATTGCAGCTGAGAGATTGTTGTTTGCTTCTGCTTTAGAGGATCTGTCAAATCAAAGATTTGTTCTTCTCTCTGACAGGTGCGCTTCTCTGATAATTATTACTCATCCCCGATGATTTCCCTTGCTGGATTGCATTTTTCGTACTCGTCCCTGATTTGATATTCCATTCCAATTGTCTCTTTACTCTATTTTGCATATGATTAGTCGGCAGTACATGGTTAGTCAATTACGGTATCTCTTGGTTTTAGCTGTGAACTGCTAGTGTCAATGCAGAAGCGGACTTGTGCGTTACAGAACACACATACATATACTCATTAGTGTTCTCATACTCTTAGCATTTTTGCTTATACCTTAGTGCATTTGACTTTCAGCATATATATATGATTACGAAATTCTTTCTTCGTTTTGCTTCTACTTTCTGTTTTGCAGATGTGCTCCGTTATATGACTTTGGCTATATATACAGATATCTAATCTCGTCACCGAGGAGTTTTGTGGATAGGTAGATTGCAAGTCTGAACTTTTTGAGATTTCTCAGTACTTGTAAATATCTTAGTGGAAGCATTTGGCTTTTATGGCCTGATAGCTGGTATATAATTAAGAGGAGTTTTTTAGATTTTGATAACTGTGTTTCTCTCTATTTGCAGTTTTCTTCATACTAAAGAGACACGTTACAGTGGGAATATGTCTTCTGTCATACCTGAAGAGAAATGGCGAAAAGGTTCCCAGGTATCTTCATTATCTTGCTTTTGGAACGAACGTTAGAGAATTGGTTTCTTACTAAGATTTTGAAGCCTAGTTTCTTCTGGAAATTTAAACATCAGGATGAGAGGGACAAGGGTCTCTTTGCAGTTCATGAATATTTTAATCTCATCCTTGTTCTATCTATTGCAGTGGATATCTGTGATCAGAAGTCATGCAGAGGTCATTGTTAATGATGGTATCGTATTCCCAGTTTTTAAGAAATTTTGCAAGGTAAAGATCAGGCTTTATGTGGATTCAATTTCGTTACTGCCTGCAATCACAATTAAGCCCTCAGAGTATCTATTATTGTTTTTAATGTCACTCTTGATTCCTTTTTTTGCTGAAGAAACAACAAATTATTTGGTGGTTTCTCTTTCAATTTGCAGAGAGCTCCACCTTTAGGTTCCCAAGAGGCATGGTTGTTTTTTGTAAGTGATACTTCCACATTGGCATTTTTCATTGATAACAGCAGCTTGGATTATCGATTCATGTAGTTTCCATTTCTCTGTGTTGGCTTGAAAAAAAATGTTCCAATGGTGTATGTATATATTCAAAGTCTTGTGACATTTCTATCCGTTGATATGTACTCAGAGACAGAACCGGCGGAACTGCATCCCTGATGAACACTATGTGCAAACATTACTTACGGTAATCCTATCTTAAAAACATCTCTCGCGTTTGTTGTTTGTTTACTCCATCTAAAAAAGTTCCATACTAGCTATGTTGTTATACGAACTGATTTTTTATCCAGATGCGTGGACTAGAGAGTGAGATGGAACGAAGAACACTGACATACACTGTATGGAACGTTTCGGGTTCAAAATATGAAACCCAAACTTGGCATCCCGTCACTTTCACATTTGAAAACTCCGGCCCTGCTGAAATAAAGGAAATAAAGGTATACTTTCTTCTTTTATGATTAACATCACAACATTGAACCTTTGTCCTTTGAGTAATCACTGGTTCCTTTTTTGTTTTCTTGGAGCAGAATATAAACCATGTCTATTACGAGACTGAATCACGAACAGAATGGTGCAAGGCGGACTCAAAACCCGTCCCATGCTTTCTCTTTGCAAGGAAATTCACTGAATCAGCTGCAATGCGTCTTGTGAAGGAAGGACTAATAGGATCGTCTAAAAACATAACCTTATAAGTTAACTCTGCAACAGTGTAAGCAATTGCTTTAGGTCAAGAAACAGAGAGTATACATAGAGTAGGGAGTATCATTGATACATCACTAATGAGGTCAAGCAACTATAGGATCCTTTTTCTTACTGAACTTTTGAATCTTGTATGGTGTAAACATTTTCTATTAATATGCCTGAAGAAACTGGCTTTGATTAATATTATGTCTTACAACATCATTCCACCAATAATAAAACAGCAGTTATTATTTATTCTTCCTGGAAACTGGTTTTGATGTTTTAATCACAGTTTCAAAGTGTTTGCAAGCAGTTCATTTTTTCTTAGGATACTCTCTCGCCCCGAAGATCGTCGATCCTATTCTCACATTTGTGCTTCCCAGTTCAATCTGCAAATCAAAAAGCAAAGAAAACTCTTGTTAACATTTTGAGCAGAACTCAGTGTTCTGTACTTAAATGAGCAACATGGTGTTGATCACAAACTTACGGCTAACTCAAAGTCACCGGACATCCCCATGGATAGCTCACATTGCTCCTCCGGTATTCCAAGCTCCTCACACACTTCACTTCTGCATTTCGCAAGCATCTATAAAATAAGAAACAAATGAGAGCCTCTTGTTAGTGTTGCCATGATATTACCAAACTGTTCTTTAGATTCTTCCATTCAGGCTATACAAACCTTGAAGTTCTCTGGGGTTGAAGTGTAATCAGCCATCCCTATCGTCATCAAACCAGAAAACTCAAGATTCGAGCAGGCCTCCTTCACGTGCTTTGCTAGTCCTACGCATCCTGAGGGTTCCACGCCGAACTTTGCTGCAAGTATTGGTGAGATGATCATGTAAAGAAACAGTGGAAATCGGAAACGGAAACATTTTAGTTGGATGCTAAGTAAAAGTTGGAGATTCTCAGAATCTTACACTCTTCGCCACTGGTATTCACTTGGACCAAGACTTTCAAAGGCTTTCTTCCGATGTTTCCAACCACACGATCAAGCACATTTGCAATCTACGAAACAAATGAGATAACCAGCGATTGTCACATGCATACTCCTGACGTTTCCTCTAGTTTGAGAGGCATAATAACCACTAAGAAACAAGTTACACGGTTGCTTTCAAAGAACCCTGAGGTTGATCTCTCATATGATCAGAATCTCTAAAGACCCGTGTGTTTTACTGCTACGTAGTTGTTACCAAATCTAAAAATGTAACTGTGGTTAAGTTGGAGGAGCTCCAATATCACAAACCCGCGATGTCTTTGTATTTACATGTTTCTGTCTTAAACCAACTCTCAATGCACCTCTCCTCATAAATCACATCCACTAACCCACAACACTGCCATCCCAATACCCAGAAAAGATTTAACAAACATTTGACCTCATTCTACAGAATCCACTATCTGCAGAGTTGCTACCCAAATGTACTGATTTTTTATTTGTTCTTCAGCACCTCAAAAGGACGCTACAACAGTTACAAACCAATAAACTCTTCTCCTAAAAATACACAAAACGAGAATACTTACCTTCTCATCGTCCACACTTTCCACCATCACAAGGTTAGGCACTCCAGCTGATAAAAAACAAGCAAACAAACCAAAGAATCAAGAACAGAACATATCAAAGACATACATAGAAACTCAGTATTACACTCAAAAGAGAGTGAAAGAGATGCAGAGACAAAACAGCTCACATTCAAACCAATTCAGTATAAACGAATCACAGAACTCAGCTTAGTATATCAATGTAAACGTCAAGTAGTCTCAAAAACTAATGAACCAACAACAACAACAACAATTACTTAGCAAAGGCTTCACTTTGTTGCTCTGCAGATTCCCAATGAAATGCCACTCTATATCTTCAGGAAGCTGCAATGCAATTAGAAACAAATGATCAGACATTTTTCAATTTCAAAAGTTTCAAAGTTTCAAACTGATTCGAACGAACCTGAGGGGCCTTCTCAATGATCTCTTGCACATAGTTCTCTCCGAAAGACCTATGACCCGCGTCGTATACTTGACGAACCAGAGAAACTGGTTTCGTCTTGCTTACCGCTACGACCCGTATCCGATCCGACGCGCGACCCGCTTTCTCCGCCGCCTGGTTCACCCGCTGAAACACCGATCGTAAAGCCGCCGCAGCCGCTACGCCATCCATCGCTGCTGCTGCCATAGCTGGTTCCGACACGTGTCCTGAATGTTCGTTCGTGGGCTTGTCTTCGTTTTCGAGATTGTTCATCGAAAGCTAATAGCTTTTTTATCACTCTCTGGTCACAGTTGTGTTTTGTGGAAGAGAATGACGGAGACGTGCATTATACGCTGCGTTTTGATGTAGGAAGAATTAACGAAAATATTATTAAAAATAAGTCATTGCAAGCTTTCGAACCCGGGAGGCTATAGTGTAACTCTCTTTTCTAGTTAGGGCTTCTAGTTATTATATAATTAAGTTCTCTGGATTGGTAAATGTCTAAATGACAACTACCAAAAGATTTGCTATATATATTTAGAAAAAGAATTACTACAAAACACATAACAAAGTATACAAAATTCTTTTTATCCCAAACTTGTACTATACACAAAATTAAAGATAAAAAGAAAAAGACAAAAAAGGAATGAAACAGAAGAAAAGAGGGTGTGTGATCATGCTTTGCCTTAAATAAAACATGTTTTAATGCTTTTAGAAGATTCTGTTCTCATTGCTTTGAACTCCACAAGTGACCCGAGCTTTGGCTCTCACTTTCCTCAAGTACCAAAAGATTCCACCCACAACGCCAATACCTCCGGCCGCTGAAACCGCTGTCACCGTTCCTGATAACGACAAGTTGTTCGGTTCATATCATATCACAAGTAGTAATTAGATGACGAGTAAAAATATCATATGGTACGAGTAAAAATATCATATGGTAATAATAATAGTAATCTTGCTTAGCTTAGCTACCTGCGACTGCTCCAATTCTTTTATGCCTTGCGAGGTTAGGATCTGCCAAACATATTAAAAAAGATGGTGTTCTGAGTTCGAGCTTGGTGCTGTTGTCGGAGCAAAAGAGCATGTGCCTGTAATAAGGGCTTCCACAACTGTCCTAGACGGCAAAAGGGTAGTTTATTGGAATGTTGCCGCAAGAAAATCTGCAGAGATGTGATTGTGATGATGTTGTTGATGATTGGAGAAGGATGGTCATGAGTTTGGTGAAGAACATAGAGTAGGCCTAAGTGAAGTGGAGACATTAGTTAGTATTATTTTTTTATTCTTTTTTGAGTTTAGGGCAGATCTTAGTTAAGAGATTATACTTAGGTGGTGTGAAGTGTTGAGTAATCCTAGATTGTCTTGTTAAGGAGTTTAAGAATCAACTTTGTCTATGTTTTAAGAAAAAGAATCAACTATGTCATGTGTTATTCAACTTATTCTTTAATTTGAAATGTATAATTTTAGATCAAAAATTGGGTGTGTAAAAAAAAATTACAAATTGGGCTTACAAGAGGCCCAAATAAGCATTACATAGGCCATTCTCCATGTGATCAAAACATTAAGCCTTATTTTAATTGGGCTTTAGAGCAGATTACAGCAAGAGAACCCTTCGAGTTGACACGTGGTCATCTCAATCAGCGGCTAAGATTATAGAAGAACAGGTAGTTCACTCTAAATTCGTTAGCACGTGATTAGGTTTCCCTATATTTAATACTACTTTACTTGAGACGTTTATGCCTTCCTATCCATTCGTCAACGGTAAAATCCTGATCGTTCATTATATCTTAATCTAACGGCCAAAATCGAAAACTGGTTCTTCAAGAAATATCTCTTTTGACGCGATTACATCAGTGGGCCCAGCTGTCATTGTTAATTAGGGCACAGCTCGGTTAATTTAGCATGTCCTCTCGTCACAGTCACCTTTCTTCTTCAATAAATGTAACTACCTCTCCTCGTTTTCTTCTTCATCGTAATACATTCCCCTCAATTTCCTGAGATTCTCGTGCCATAGCTTCGGTGAGTTCTCCTTCGAAACTGATCGATTCTCTTTGTATTATAGTCATCTTCGCAATCGCATGTCTCCGATTCTCTTACTATTAGCTATATCCGAATCTACCCGCGGTTAGGTATGGGTTTTAGCGATGTGAATCTCAACAGTATCATTAGTATGTTAGATTTGATTATGTTAATTTTGGTTTTCAGTAGTAGTCTTGCTCGATCGGTTTGTATTCGGATCTTTTTTTACTGAGCTTGATCATGCAATCGTTATGTTCATCTTACCATCTCAAGTTTCTTGTGAATCCTTTCAGTTATAATGCGATTGGGATTGTTTCCTTTTATAGTTCTATGCCAGATTGAACAATCGTTCCTATTTTGCGATGCTGGTGTTTCTAGGTTTTTTTTTTGTAATTTTCAGAGTAACAATTTTATTTAGCGTACAACATAAAAAAGTTGATTTCAGTATCGAATTATTTTTCCTTAGCAGGGAAACGTCTTTATCATTTGCAAAGTCAATAAAGTTTTTTTTTTTTTTAAATTTAGTTGTTTCTTAGACGCTAGTGTTATGTGGTTGCTGTTTGAGGGAGACCAGGTAAGAATATAGTTGGAGCATTTTTAATGCGTGTTACCTTGTCCATCGTTATCTCTTTGATGAGGACCAAGAAAAAGTCTTTATTCATTCAATATAAATAATAGATTGCAGTTGACTTGTATAATATTTAGGTCCTCCGATTTTCAGCATGGTTGCCTTCTTTTGATTTACTTTCTTGTCAATGTGTAGGTGAAATGGGAATATACTCTAGAACGGTTGCCTTGTCACTCATTGTGTCCTTCCTGCTGTTTCTTTCTGCCTCTGCTGAGCGCAATGATGGGACCTTCAGGGTTGGTCTGAAGAAACTCAAGGTGGATCTCAAAACCCGTCTTTCCGCACGTGCGGCTGGTTCCCACCACGGAACTCCCCTGAGAGGTTACAGCCTTGGAGACTCTGGAGATACTGACATTGTCACGCTGAAGAATTACTTAGACGCTCAGTACTACGGTGAGATCGCTATTGGTACTCCACCGCAGAAGTTCACCGTGGTGTTTGATACCGGAAGCTCTAACCTCTGGGTTCCATCATCAAAATGCTATTTCTCGGTAAGCAACATTTGGTCTCTACTTGGTAGCTGTGGTCGAGATACATTTGAGGAGAAAATTTATTTGTGTTCTGTCTGTTGTGTAGATTGCATGTTTCTTGCATCCCAAATACAAGTCTTCGCGTTCAAGCACATATGAGAAGAATGGTTTGTTCTCTCTCACTCTCTTTATTCCTGAATTAGTTGTGCAGTCTTTACGAGGTTTTTGTATTCTCAAAATGTGGGATTTGTTTCTAATGATATCTGTTTCCTTAGCACTTGGATTACCAGTCAATTGATACGTATACTGGCAATCCAATTTAACCTCTTAATTTCACTTTTATGAGCAGAGTGTTTCTCACCTTTGTTATAAGATGCAACATCACTGCTGATGTGAGCTGTGAAGTTATAACCAAGTTGCTCGTCTTTGATGCAGGAAAATCCGCCGCAATTCATTACGGAACTGGAGCTATTGCTGGTTTCTTTAGTAATGATGCTGTTACGGTTGGCGATTTAGTTGTCAAGGATCAGGTTAGCAATCTATCCTACCGTACTCAAAGCTATTAGCACTCATTTATTCTACATCGCTGATCTTCCTCCTTATCATTCTCTATCTTATCAGGAGTTTATCGAGGCAACCAAGGAGCCTGGTTTAACATTTGTTGTAGCTAAGTTTGATGGTATCCTTGGCCTTGGATTCCAAGAGATCTCTGTTGGAAATGCCGCTCCTGTTTGGTATGCTTCCCTCTCTTGATTTGGTTTGAGTTTAGTACATTCTTGTAGTGTTAATCTCATGCCAAAATGTCTTGATTTTTCAGGTACAACATGCTCAAGCAAGGCCTCATCAAGGAGCCGGTGTTTTCATTTTGGCTTAACCGTAACGCTGAGGATGACGAGGGTGGTGAACTTGTGTTTGGAGGCGTGGATCCAAAACATTTCAAGGGACAACATACTTATGTCCCTGTGACACAAAAGGGTTACTGGCAGGTTTGTATTTATATTACTTTCTTGTCTTGGTTTCTCGTAAACGTCTTCCGATTGTGTACTCAAGCCTTTTGTGTGTGTAACAGTTTGATATGGGTGATGTTCTCATTGCCGGTGCACCCACTGGTATGTTAACAGAACTATGCTTTTTCTGTATAATTTATGTAGCTCTTCCTAACAGATTTGAATTTTTTTTATTGTTTATGTTTACTGGCAACGACCGGATCTAAACTTAGTTTTTTGTTATACAGGATACTGCGAAAGTGGCTGCTCTGCAATAGCAGATTCTGGAACATCTTTGCTTGCGGGTCCAACTGTAAGCAAGAATTTGAAGGGGGTTCTAGTGGTCTCTTAAGTGTAGTATTGGTACTAACACTCTTATTTTTGGTTTTCTTTGCGTAGACTATAATCACCATGATAAACCATGCTATTGGAGCAGCTGGAGTTGTTAGTCAGCAGTGCAAGACTGTCGTTGATCAGTACGGACAGACCATCTTGGATCTGCTTCTGTCTGAAGTAAGTATATGCTTACTGGACTAGCTAATAAAATCTAGTGTGACGAATAATACGTTTTGTATGCAACTCTTGTTTTGTGAATGAAATTTGACTTACTGTTCCCGTGTCGGATTGCAGACCCAGCCGAAGAAAATTTGCTCGCAGATTGGTCTGTGCACTTTCGATGGTAAACGTGGTGTCAGGTAAATTTCCAGTGGGTTCGTTTATGATATAGAGAAGCTATATTCTATCTTCTTCATCTTGGTTTTCTTTTCTTATTGATCTGCTGTTTTTTTACTACATTTCTTCTTTTATCGTTTAGTATGGGCATTGAGTCGGTGGTGGACAAGGAAAACGCCAAATTGTCTAATGGTGTTGGTGATGCCGCGTGTTCTGCATGTGAGATGGCAGTTGTTTGGATCCAGAGCCAGTTGAGGCAGAACATGACTCAGGAACGCATATTGGACTACGTCAACGAGGTACGAGAACAAGCTTATATTACAGCATTTTTGATTAAAAATAGGTTGAACCATTGTTGTTCTGATCCTGTACATTTGCCACTGTTGCTGTTTTTTTTCTTCTGAACAGCTATGCGAGCGTATTCCGAGCCCAATGGGAGAGTCTGCAGTGGACTGTGCACAACTCTCGACCATGCCCACTGTTTCGCTCACCATTGGAGGCAAAGTCTTTGATCTTGCTCCAGAGGAGGTATGATTGAGAACATGATTCATAATATCTCGTAGTTGTCACCTGAATAGTATCCTCCCCATTCTAACCTCTTGGCACTGTTGGGGTGTGAACAGTATGTTCTGAAGGTTGGTGAGGGCGCTGCAGCACAGTGCATAAGTGGCTTTATTGCACTCGACGTTGCTCCACCTCGTGGACCTCTCTGGTAAATATTTTTTTTTACTACACTGCAGCACAAGTTCTTGTGATTCGTTCTTCTTTCTAATCAGAAGCATGGTGGTAAAAAAATATGACAGGATCTTGGGAGATGTGTTCATGGGAAAATACCACACCGTGTTTGACTTCGGAAAAGAGCAGGTTGGATTTGCAGAAGCAGCCTAAACACACGGTTGGTTGGGTTTATGTGAACTATCTGTGTCTCCAAATGTTGTTTGTAAGTTTCCAGAAGGGTTTGTGTTAAAAACAGAGTCGTGGTAGAAATGGTGGCACAACTACTTTTTTTTTAATCGTTTCCTAACGAAAGACCTTTGTAGTTTTTAAGGCATTGGCTTTGTAAATACTCAAGTTCGGTCGTGAAAACTTCTATAATAAAAATTCTGCCTTGGTAGCCATCTTTGTTTTATTATACTTTGTGATTATTTTGTCTTGAGAATGATCTTGTAAAAAAACGTTTTGCCATATACATTTGGGTTTCGTTGCAGAAAGGACAGCAAAACCTATCTTTGCTATTGTCTTCTCTAATCTATGCCCCTATTAGCTTCCATGCTTACAAGATGTGATAACTAAACCCAAGCTCCTCGATATAATCAAACACCAAGTTAGATTTTTAACTTCATCAGAAGCTCCGGCTTTTTCACCATCCACAACCGATATACTTCCTTGTTTATAGCTTTCATGGTACGAGCTGAGCATCAGTGCACTCGAATAAGATAAACAAGGAAGTATATCGGTTGTGGATGAGAGATGCTCAGCTTGTTGTCAGCGATGAAGGAAGATTGTGATGTATCCCTTAACATCACTGCATACAACACTGTGTTAAACGGATTGAGGAAAGCTTGTAGGGTTGATATATGTTTGGTGTTGTACAACGAAATGGTCCAGTGTGGAATTGAGCCTGATTTGCTTAGTTACACCGCAGTGATAAGACAGTTTGGGGAGATCAAGGAACACAAAGGAATCGCTAAGGCTTTTCAATGAGATGAAAGAGCGAGAGATTCCACCATCGGTTTACATATACAGAGCATTAATCGATTGTCTGAAGTAGTCGGGAGAGTTTCAGAGGGCATTGCAGCTTTCACATGAGTTGAAAAACACTTCAAACGACACTTTAGCAGCTGTGTACTTCATTTTGTGTAGGAATATGTAATGAACTCAGAACACACTTTCGGTTAGTTTAAGTTTGGTTTTGATTTGAAGAATCTTCTAAAATGAAAGTCAAGGTTTGAAAAAGTGTATTGATGGATGGATGATTCATAATGACTAGTCTCATAAAAGTTTGCATACTACAGAAGTACAAAATGTGTGTCAATGTTTCACTTTGAAAAGAAAGAAGATATTTTTGGTGGCGGTTGATATATGTCTGGAGAAGTCTAGCCTTAGGTTCCTCCTTTCTTACCATAGCTTGTTCTTGACCCAGAAAAGAAGGAACACGACCCCAAACACGATCGCAACTGGCGCCCACTTCCTGATCAAAGCCTGGTTTACCAAACCAAATGTTTCAGAACCATATGCAACAAACATGAGCTATAAACTAAACCTGAGAGCGTCTCATAACGTGTGACCAATGTTGCATTGTGTAATGTAAGAAACATACAATCATATACTCACCTGACGGTTCAAATCTTTAGCCTTATCAGCATATATACGAGATTCAGATGTTAGCCGGCTCGACATCTCGCTCACCTCTGCAATACAAAACAAGAAGAAGAGGAAACGGTACATGATTAGCATATTGCTCTGTTCTCCTGATTCGAAAAGTGCAATGAGTGATCATAGGAGAAAGAATAGATGGGGCTGCTTACGGTCTAGCTTTTCACCAACACCTAGGACTTCCTGCACATTCCGGGTCATTATTTGATGGACCTCATAGAGTTCATCATTCAGCTTAGAAATATTCCGTTGCGTACGAGTGTCTTGGTACAGCTTCTTGGTCTTCTGTATGAAGGTATCTACCAAAAAAAAGAGAGAGTGAGAAACTCAGGAAGCTACGTTTCCGTGATACTACTAATGAGAATCTACAGATTACAGTACACATACCAAACTTAATAAAGGCATAAGGTCGAGCAGCTGTTTCAATGTTAGGCCCATTGACACGTTCAAACTCATTCTTGAGGTCTTCCAGATATTGGAAGGCGAGTTTCTTAGGGTAAGAGCGGTCACACATTGTCAAGTAGCAAACACGTCCTTCTATGATGTAACTAAAGTTCTCTGATCAAGGAAGAGCATAGATATGTGGTCCTTTCTTTCACCTTGGTTTCAAGATATAAGCATACCGACATAACAAAGGCGGTATATAAATAATCTACGAGACAAGCTAAAGGCGTGAAGCAAAACCTTTTCGAAATTTTATGCAGACAAAAGGTAAGAGTAACTTTCCTGCAATAACAAATGATAGTATAGCTCTAAGGTAACCAAACTACCTACCAGATTACGCAAATGAGAGACAATACACAGATGCAACTCTTGATCAAACATCAACATGAAATCTACCAATCAACAAGCGAATAAATAAGAGATGTTAAGGATACTGGAAAACATAGGGGCCAGTTTCAACAGACATTCTTGAAGCTTCGTTGTGACCTCTTG
Source organism: Moricandia moricandioides (assembly GCA_905132885.1). NCBI lineage: Eukaryota > Viridiplantae > Streptophyta > Magnoliopsida > Brassicales > Brassicaceae > Moricandia > Moricandia moricandioides. Next base: position 46,618 of record CAJHQQ010000242.1, read on the forward strand.
AGAGATTCTTAAACAAAGCCTTCACCTGTTGCTTATACATGTCGGAATCTGGTAAGTCACGTCCATCATCAAGACCCTCAGCTAGAGGCAAACCGTCAGTAACACGAGCTATCAATGTCATCTTCACCATCTTGGCCAAACTCCTCCTTCTCCAATAACAAAACTCACTGCAATTATCATACAATTTTCCAAAGTAAGAACATGAATCTAAATGTAAAGGAGCTACGCATCCGCACTCTGTTGTTTGAGAAACTATACATCAACAAACGGGAGAAAGATCAAACTCAAAAGATCTGATATAAAAATCCAAACTTTGGATCCAAAACGGAAGCAATCGGTGTAAAAATCGCAAATTTACACGAAACTCTCCATGATGTATACATCATCTATAACGATAAAAACACACACTTGAAGATGGGGTTGAACTAACCTGAATGTTTCTTCTCGATTTGAGGATCTGAGAACCAGGAGGAAGACGATGATCCAAGGGAGGGATAGTTAAATTATTATTATTTTCTTAATAAAGGGTTTATCAAGGGGGTGAATTATTTATTATTATTATTTTTAATTGTTTGGAATGTTATTTATGACGATTTACGTTCTGCGTTTTAGTGACATGTGATTGGGCTTGTGACGCGTTTTAGTTACATGTCTTCAGTGACGTGGCGCGTTTGATTTATTAGCTTCACAAACGCGCATAACGTTTTAAGCGTCTGTAATAAACTCTGTTTGTCCTAGATATTTAAAAACCCGAAGAAAACCGGGAAATTGTCTTAAAAACTAGCGACAGTCTCTAACTAAACCGGCCGGTTCATGAAAACTTCTTTCAGAGAGGGTTTGACACTGACTCCAATTCGTTATTCTTCTCCGTCGTCGAGGCTCTCTTCTGTTCTTCTCCTCTGCTCAAAATCACAAATCGTCAAGCTTTCTTTTACTACAATCTGTCGCCGGTTGTTGTCTCTACCACCTTCCTTCGACATAATATTCTGTCTCTTTCAGATGAGAAATCGATACATTCTTTTAATTTATTCAGTTTGATTCTGCTGAATCTCCATTACTTAAAGTTCATTCCTTTTGACGAAAAGGAGGCTTTGCTAGTGCCTCCGGGATCTTAACAATGGCTAAATCCATGGAACCAAGCTTGAAATCCAGGAAAGAAAGGATCTTGATCAAATACGCCATCTTCTCACGACTTCTCGTTCTCTTCTTAACCGTTTTGTGGCGGAGCTTCCTCCAACCGTATGATACATCCGCCGCACTAAACGCTCCTTGTCTGTATCACAGAGACGTCGTCGAAGATTCTCCTCCGTTACTAGCAGCTAATCCAGTCTCGAAGACACTCGAAAACAGCGTCGTTTGGGACAGCGTGTACTTCCTCCGGATCACGCAGTGTGGGTACGATTATGAGCAGACTTACGCCTTCTTGCCTCTGCTTCCTTTCTTCATCTCTCTTCTCTCTCACACAGGTAACCTTTCCCTAGTTTCTGATTGGTCTTTTTGGATCTCTTATAGTTCTCTCACTAATGGGATCTTTGTGGATTCAGTTTTTGCGCCTTTTGTTCCATTGATTGGTCTTCGAGCTGTAATGGTGTTGTCTGGTTATGTTGTCAGCAACTTGGCCTTCGTATTTGCTGCTATCTATCTCTTCAGGTACTTACTTTACACTCATCCAAAATCGATCTTTGTCTCTGGAGTTAATTCAAGTCACGAGTCACTTGTACTGTTCAACATGTTTCGTTAGTCATTCAACAGTTTTGAGTTCTTACTAGAAATGTCTTACATCAGTCTTTGCTAACAGGGTTTCAGTTATTATCTTGAAGGATACTGAAGCTTCATTCAGAGCTTCAGTTATCTTCTGTTTCAATCCGGCGTCCATATTCTATTCATCAATGTAAGTATATTCCAGGAATGATCTCTTAAAAATACTCACCGAAAGTCAAAAAGAATTTTCAGTCTTATGAGAAGGGTGACTAACTGAAGACTGGACTGTTTTCAGATATTCAGAAAGTTTGTATGCTCTATTTTCAATTGGAGGCTTGTATCACTTGTTATCTGGCACCAGCAGTGTAGCTGTTCTATGGTTTGCTCTCTCTGGTTGTGCAAGATCCAATGGAATTCTTAATGCTGGTTATATCTGTTTCCAGACTATGCATAGAGCTTATGAAGCTTTATATCTGAAAAGCCGCTTTTGGGTAAGTTATACATAACTCCATTCAAGTTTCAGAGTTATGTTCTTTGTTTCTTCTATTTAACGCAATCCTACTTTACTAGTAGTAGATGTGTTTCTAGAATTAGTATCTCCGTTTAGTTTATTATTTAATCTCTGAATGATTACAACCTAGCTCTTTACTTTGGTGTAAGCTCTTTTGAGTTCTGACACCGTAGTGATTTGTTTCTCTACCCAGTTGTCTGTGCAGGTTTTAGTTACTGGATTTCTTCGATGTGTATGCATTTGTCTTCCTTTTGTCGCGTTTCAAGCATATGGATACTATAATATATGTCATGGACATAAGCTAGATGAATTGAGACCTTGGTGCAAAGCAAAGGTACCTTTGCTGTACAACTTCATTCAAAGTCATTATTGGTAAGTTTGAACTATAACCTTTACTTGTTCTTGTACGTTTCCTTTCATCTATTTGATTTTGAGCCCTTTGTTTTCTTGATGACATGAATTGTAACAGGGGAGTAGGATTCCTTAGATACTTTCAGTTTAAACAACTCCCAAACTTTCTGCTTGCATCCCCAATTCTGTCTCTAGCTGTGTCTTCTATTGTAAGTTACATGAAGACTCGGCCTGAGCTCTTTGTTTCACTGGGCTTTCAAGCTACTGAGAAAGAAAAGAGATCTTCTGCAAGGCTGTATTCTCTGAAGGATGAACTTGAACCAGATGTTATAACTTCATCAAATGAAGGTATCATTTTTTTTTGGTTATGTAATATTGTAGTTCCAAAAAATTGAACACTATGATGGATCCTCTCTATTTTCCTGAATAGGAAACCGTGACATTAGGCAGCGAAGATCGAGTAGAAAGAAGGATGTGACTGTCACAAATGCAGCTGCGAAGTCCAGCTCGCTAGAAAGATCAGGATACTTTTCAGCTGATGTTTTCCCATTTGTAGTACACTTGGGTTTAATGGCAGCCACAGCGTTCTTCATCATGCATGTTCAGGTTACAATCCTCAAAATCATAAACATAAACATGTACAGAAGTTAATATGACATCAAGGATTTAGTGAGATAGTTGTTCACTGTCCTCATGTGTGTGTTGTGATTATTGCAGGTTGCAACACGGTTCTTGTCAGCGAGCCCCCCTCTATACTGGTTTGCATCTCATTTGATTGCGTCTCCTAAACATAGTAAATGGGGATACTTGATATGGTCATATTGTGCAGCTTATATCCTTCTTGGCACTCTTCTTTTCTCAAACTTTTATCCATTCACTTGATTTAAAGGTTATCTCAGCATTTTTGGTTGTTTTATCAGAGTATCAAGACCTTGGTTTACCTTTCCCAACCTGTCTTGTGTCATGTAAATGCAGATACCCAACCGGTTTGTTGTTTCTGCAGGATTTTAGCCGATTAGAATTAGTTCTTTGCTCTGCTATGTGCTCACTGTTTTCTTATGTGGAAGGACATAGATATGTTCTTTGTGACTGTTTTGTGAAAGTTTTGACATTGGGGCGACCGTTTCACTACGAAAATATTATGAATGAAGATAATATTCAGTGTGCAATCAAAATCATCAAGTATTATGAAAATGAATAAAAGAACACAACAGTGTTACAAAAAAAAAAAAAAACACAACCGATGTGAACTGTATAATGTTTGAACAAACTTCAGATCATGAGTGACAACAAGACTCGCATAGACTAGCCATAAAAATTATCTAAGCTTGGGTTCAATGACTTCAATGCCTCCCATAAAAGGCCTGAGGGGCTCAGGGATCACCACAGATCCATCTTCTTGCTGGTAATTCTCCAGCAAACACACCATCATCCTTGGGACAGCACACGCTGTTGCATTTAGAGTGTGCACAAACTTAGTAGGCGGAAGATTCGCTTTGCCTTTCTTAGAACCTGTCTGAAGCAGCTCAGATGGGCGGAAACGGATTCCAAGTCTCCTGCTTTGATAATCCGTGCAGTTTGATGCACTAGATATCTAGCACAGAAGTTAAAACAGTAAGCTCAAAGAAGAAACTAAGATTCGGTTCTAGTGGTCAAACAGAAATAAGACCAGCGTTTGTTTCTATCCACCTCGCCAAATCTTCCTAAACCAGGCATCCATGCTTCAATGTCAAACTTGCGGTAAGCTGGAGCGCCTAAATCCGCTGTGGCCATATCCAATGTTCTGCAAAGACAAAGTTAGATTTGTGGAACTGGAAGACAAAAACTCTAGTGACAGAAAATAGAGTTTGGAGTCAGTTACTTACTTGAAATGCAGTCCTAGAGAAGTGAACAAGTCTTCTTCAATCTGAATGAGTTCGTTGTGGAAGTATTCACTATCTTCAGGTTTGCATAACACAAACATTTCCGCTTTGCTGAACTGATGGACTCGGTAAAGACCCCTGCTCGAAATGGAGAGAAACAATGAGTATATTAAGCCAAGAAGATGCAGATGCTACAAGGACAAACTTACTTTGTCGCGGCGCCAGCTGCACCTGCTTCAGTACGGAAGCAATGAGAGAACGCTATATACTTCAAAGGTAATACTGATTCAAGAAGAATTGAATCCATGTGTATCCCTCCCACAGGAATTTCAGCGGTACCAATGAGACATTGATCAGTTCCATCTATAGAATAAACCTATACAGAAGAATGGACTTTGTGATTGGCAAGCAAACAAAAACATTGGCTTTTCAAACAGAGCAAAGACCTTATGTACTGCAGAAACCTGAGTATTGTCTCCACGAGGTTGGAAACCGCATTTCTCAACAATAGATGATCTCACAATTTCAGGGGTTGTTAGGGGTGTAAAACCCTTCTTCATGACTTCTGATAATGTCCAATTCAGAAGTGCCATCTCCAATAACACTGCCTCATTCTTCAAATAGAAAAACTTTGAACCACTTACCTGGAAGAATGTAAAAGAAAGAAGACAATTACTTCACCTCATCTTTTTTTTTTTAAATATACAGGAAAGCTGAAAAGTTAACACTCTAATGATTCATAGTTCATACAATGAAATGAAGATTCACCTACTCAAGTGAACTCTACTAGTTAGAACTTAGAACACATTTCTCCAGCAGCTTATCGGGAATTACGTCTACGTTTTCAGTGAAAGTGGATACTGATGAGATCTTAGCCCTTTCAGCTAATCTTTAAATAGGCAAAGTGTATACCTCTGCAGCAGAGTCAAAATCAATGAGGTCTAGATCCTTCCCAAGCTGAAGATGATCCTTGATTGGGAAACTAAACTCAACTGGACTACCAACCTAGAAAGAATCATGTATCTTTTTAGAAAGGAAAATGCCATAGGCAATGCAACATTTTAGGGAGTTATGACCAAACTAAACTACCTCCTTTCTAATTACGGATGAATCCTCTCCTCCAACAGGAACATCAGGGTGAGTCATATTTGGTATAGACCTTGCTACATGTTGGAGCTCATCTTGAAGCTTCACGAGGTCTTCTTCCAGAGTCACAAGACTTTCCTTAAGACTTTTACCTGAAGGCGAAACGAAACACTCTCTTCTATCTTCAACAAAGAACACAGACTGACAAACAAAATGAATCTCTCGTTTACCTTCTTCCACGAGTCTCTCACGTTCTGAAGTTTCCAGCTTCCCTTTCATCTTCTTGGCAACGTTGTTCCGTTCCTCACGAAGCCCTTCAACTTCCTGCTATCTGCAAGCGTTGATTAGCTGAACCGAGAGAAGAAAATGTATAGTAACAATGAGTTCTTCCTCAAAGTAGCTGACTTTACATGTTTCCATCACTAAAGATCCCAAATTTGAATTCAGCTAGTTGCTATTAACAATGTGTTCTTCCTCAAAGTAGCTGACTTTACATGTTCCCACTATTAAAGATCCCAAATTGGAATTGAGCTAATAGCTATCAAAGACTAGATAACCTTCTGGAGAGTGACCATGTTCTCGTAAAGCTCGAGCACAGCTTCCAAATTAGCATTGGAGTTTCTGTTCTTGATATTGATTTCGACTGCTTCCTTGTTATCTCTTATCCATTTGAAGTCAATGGAGGCTTTCCACTGAGTCCTCGCAGCTAAAACTCGCAACCGGGAACGAATCAGTCACGTTTCAAAAGAGTTTGACGAGGTAAGAGAGGTAATACCAGAGGAATCCGAAGCCTGCGTGAGTGGAGTATCTTGTACGGCGGTGGAATTGGAGAATGCTCTGAGCAGGGAAAGCTTACGAGGTTGAACATGGCGGGAAAACAAAGCTAGGGTTGGAGATGGGTTGAGGAAGAGACGAGAAGTAAATGTAGAGAAGGTCAAAGGAACTGTGGCGAGTCTTAATGTGTGTAAACCCATCGCCGGAGCTGAGGAAAGAAGACTGGTTAATCTGTTCATTAAGGACTATACTGAAACGTTGTCGTTTTAATTGATGACGAAGACACGGTGGCGAAGTGACGTGTCAACGGAACTCTTACGGCGGCTTTTATGTGTTGTTGTTACCTTTTGATTTGCCACGTGTTTACATCCTTGAGTGTGGTATCTCATCCACAAGAGGTACCTTAAAGTTGATGTCTTTAAATACTTTTGGTAACTTGTCCCATTTGAGTTTGTGTTGAAAGGAATTAACTTTTTCATGATCGTGTTAAGCTTTGTTGTAAGATGATCACCAAAAGTGGAAACCTCACCTCCAAAAGAGAAGTCTAGAGCTTCACCTCCTCCACCTGTTTCAGGGGCGTCACCAAGAGAGCCCCAACTTCCTCCAAAGAACCTTGAAAGAGATCAATAAACTTGCTAAGAAAGCAACAGCTGGAACAATCTCTATCGATGAAATGGCTGGAGGCACATTCACCATCTCTAATGGTGGTGTTTATGGAAGCCTTTTGAGTACTCCAATCATAAACCCTCCTCAGGTTTGAACTTTCTCCCACTTTTCTTTCAGTCACTCATCATTTTCTTACTTCTGGTTCAATGCTATTTGAGTCGATCCACTGACTTCTACTTTATCGTTTACAGTCAGCTATTCTCGGGATACACTCCATAGTGAACCGCCTATGGTTGTGGGAGAAGTTATGTGAAGGCCAGTGATGTACATCGCTTTGACTTATAACCACCGTCTGATAGATGGAAGAGAGGCCGTTCTAGATGTTTTAAATGTTTTAGATGTTTAGATGTTAGGTGTTTTAGATGTGTTAAAGATTTATTTCAAAAACAGTAGAATAAGCAATGCCCTCTTGGCAAAAGAACGTACACTTTTTCAGGCCAAGTCAGGATAAAAGAAAACAAAAGTCATTTAAAAAGAGCAAGAGACAGGTCTTAGAAGAAGAGGACACACATATTATGATGGCTTGTAGTATTTGGTGGCCACGAACGGCATCTTGGTGATGTTGCCTTCATAAGGTTTCCCACGGACCAAGATCTTCACTTTGGTCCCTGTCTTGTGCTGACCTGACTTCACGTACCCCATGGCAATGTTCTTCTTCAGGTTGGGGCTAAACCCACCACTAGTGATCTCTCCAATCTTGTTACCATTCTCATCATGCACCTCGCTATGCGACCTTGCTGGTGGTCCCGAAGAGAAAAATCCGACCCTTCTGATAGTAGGTCCATCCTGAAGCTGTTTGAGGATCACATCAGCGCCAAGAAACCCGCCTTCAGCTCTTCTACGTTTCCCTATGGCCCATGTGAGTCCAGCTTCAACAGGAGTAATGTGTTGCTCCATGTCATTACCATATAGACAAAGCCCTGCTTCTAGCCTGAGACTGTCTCTTGCTCCTAGACCCGTAAGCCTTACCTTCCCCTCGGATTTCTCCAAGATTGCTTTCGCTAAATCGACTGCATGCTCCGATGGAACCGAGATCTCAAAGCCGTCTTCCCCAGTATACCTGTAAACGCAAAAGAGATAGATTCATTAACTGTGAGATCTTCAGAACTCTTCCTCTTGAACTATTGTCTACTTGAACCAAAGAAACAAGATGATAACATGGCTGCTGACAGTGAAACATGAGATTTTACCCGGTCCTAGTAAGGAAGCAGGTGGAACCATTAATGTCCAGGATCTGGAATTGCCCAAAGTAAAGCTTGCTCAGGTCTTCTTTAGTAAGGTGTTGAAGCACCGGAGCAGCCAAAGGACCCTACATTGCAAGGTTCAAGATCACAAAAAGAAACAACAAAAGGGGTCAATCATTTGCTTCAAATTAATAACCAAACCTGAAGGGCGAGAAGAGATCTCTCATCATGGATATGCCAAGAGACATCACCTCCTTTGGATTTAAAAGCCTTCATGTGTTCCTCAATATGAGCCAAATCCTTATCTCTACAACCAGCGTTCACCACCAAATAGATATGCTCATCTGTCACTTTGGTAATCACCGAGTCATCAATCGCACCTCCTTTCTCATTTGTGAACACTGTCAAGCTCCCTGTTCCAGGAGCCAAACCAGCCACATCAGCAACCACGAGTGTCTCGAGAAAAGGAACACAATCTTTTCCCTTAAGGCTCAAACCACACATATGTGCAACATCAAACAAACTCCCATTGACCCTGCAGTTAACCGTTGAGTCAATGATGGAGTCTTTGTACTGAATTGGCATATTCCATCCAGCAAAAGGAACCATCTTTCCTCCATGGGCGACATGGAAGTCGTGAAGGGCTGTTTTTTTCAGGTCAGCACCAGAGGCCAAGTAACGGCGTGACACAGCTTTCTTATCAGATTGAGCAAGACGACGGGTTATGGATTGCCCTAGCTGCCATAGACTCCCACCTCTCATATTCTCCTCCTCCTCAATCTATATAAACAGATTGATCCAATGGATAATGAAATGAGATTCATATAGTGAGCAATACAATCTAGTGGATAAAAAAGGAGAACACTTTGAATCCATTAAGCTTCAAGCATAAGATTCATATTCATTTTATAACATCTGAAATCAATCTGGGAACTCAGTGATCGGAATGAGATCAACAAATGTTGTCTGAAATCAAAATAATCGTCGATTCTGTGAATGAAAACATAAACTCAAGAAGTGGAAATGAAAAGGGTCGAGTAGAAATCTTACAAAGATTGAGACTTTGTTTTTTTTTTGCCTCTGGAGCTTCTTCCAGATTCCTGAATACTACCACTTTGTAGTGTTATTGCAATTAACTGATGGTTTGGTAATAAATAAATAAATAAATATTGGTATTTAGTTTATATATTTGTATGGATTAAAAAAGAATTATATAATTGAATAAAAATGAAAGATCTGAGGATCAAAAAGAAAAAGAGAAAGAATGGGTTGGTGGTGGAGGCAACATCATCCAAAGCAACCACATCCCCATTGAGTGGCAAGTGTATGTTCTATCTTTATCTTCTTTCTTCAAGTTTTGTAAAATCAAAATAAACCATTATATTTTTTATAGGTACTGCAAATTACAAAAGAAAAAAGTTTGATCTTTGCACTATTTTCTGATACAACTTTCTTGCTGAAACTTTTGGAGTTGTAGTCGATAGTCTTTATGTTAGCACTTTATCCATTAATATTCCAAAAATAATTCAAGAGCTTGGGCTTCTTTGAATATGAAGAAACCTGTCTTCAATTGAGTAAACCAATTTGGTACAGATCTTTTGAATTCTACTAAACCATTCATAACCGAAAACACCAAACCAAGGTGGTGGAAATATTTTATGTAACAGAGTTTAGCTCAAAGACAAAAGGAACGAGCACATAGCACACGACACACACTGCACCAACATCTTATTTAGATTAAACACCAAGTCTTACTTCCCTCTACTTCATATGATCACATATTTATTATTATGGTTTCGTCTGTGATCTTGACCATCATCATCACTCTCCTCATTCCAGTTCCTTCAGAAAATCTTCATTGTCTACCAGAACCTGTCATTTTAACCACCAAGCAAACCTTTTAGCAAATTTGAAAACTTAATCTAAGTAGAATCATCAGTAGTTTCACTACCACTGGACCAGACCAGATTCATCTATCACTCAGATGTGCAGTTACTTACTGTTTTCCAGCCATCTGGATCGAGGAATGAGACAATCTTGGTGCCGAGTCCAGGAAGAGGTCCGGCTTCTCTAGTGATCTTTCCTCCTAGCTCTTGGTTTACTATCTTCACTACTTCACCGCTTTTGTACACATCATCCGTGCCTATTGCAATCTGTTCATTACATTTAAACCATTTAATCATCAAACGACGGAATACAAACTGATTAAAGACAAGATAAACAGTAGCAACAGTCTAAGCCGACACCTGTGCATATGCATTGCCCTTTGTGTACTCAGTCACGTCGTAGTTATAGGTCAGCTCCAGAACTATCGACTCATACTCTTCAGCATATCCCATCATGCCTATAGTGTACTGTTTCATTAAACAAAAAAACTCGTTAATAAGTCACAAAGGTAGCTCAAACAGGTAACTACTTGTCTAGATTGTGTCACTGATTACTTCACCTTGTATTCAGGTCTCTCAATCCTTCTCAAAAGTCTCATCCCAAGGGCCTGCAGGGGTTTTAAAAGTGAGATACAAAAGCAAGAAGCGTTCTAGAAAACAGCAATGTTCATTGCCTTATCGAACATAAAGACAGCCATTTACAACTGCGTTGCACTACCTTTTCATAGAACTTGATGGCCCGGTCAAGATCACCAACACGAAGCATGACTTGACAAAGTGGTTCAGGAGTTGGACCTCTCTGGATGAGCTCAAAACTGTAACCATCAGGGTCCTTAACAAACGCAATGACACTACTTCCACCTTTAACCGGACCAGGCTCTCTGGTGACATTTCCACCCTTGGCACGAACGGCCTCAACCATTTTGGAAACCTGAAACAAAACTCTCCACATTCAGGGACCGATTGATTCTAGAATTCGAAAAAAACAAAGTAGAAGTAAGACTAACATCTTGAGTGGAAATGGCGAAATGCCCAAATCCAGTTCCAATGTCATAGGAGCTTACACCATAATCTGTAAACATCAAAACATGTTAGACTCACAAAACAAAAGAGTGAAGGCTAACATAAGACAAGATGAGATAGAGGCATATACTGTAAGTGAGCTCGACAACGAAGTTGGAGGTTTCAGGACCAAAACCAAGAAAAGCATTAGAGTACTTCTCCTCAGGGACATCTCTTTGCCTCAACACCTTCATGCCAAAGCACTCAGTGTAAAACCTAATGATAATAATAAACAACTCATGTTATATAATAGAATGAAGAACAATAGTGTATGAATGAAACAGAGAGAAAAAAAGAAAGATACTTGATAGTGCGATCAAGATCACCAACGCGGTAGACAACATGGAGAAAACGACGCTTATCCTTCTTTGGCCAATCCATCAACTCAGCATTTGAAGCAACATCTGCCATTTTTTCTACATTAAAAGAAAACAGAGATAAAAATCAAAACTTTAAACACCTTTCTCAATGATCATCACTGTAATACAAAGATTATCAAAGGAACACTTAGATCCCTTGAAACCCATAAGATAAAATCTAATGATGATCCACGATTAACCCAGATTCAATATAAGAACATGCTTCTGAATGAGAATCAACCATCGGATCGTGTGAACGAAAAAAATCCTCAATTGGTGTTGAAGAACGATAATTTAGAACGCGAATAACGAGCACACGATCATCGAAATGTAGAAACGAGAGAATCTGCCACAATAACTCACCTGAGGAGATGAACGAAACGGAGCAGATACAACACTGGACGGATAATGTTTGGTAGAAACAGAGCTTTGTCCGTCACTTTATAATTAAAAAAAAAAAACTGACAACTACTCTGCTACTGCCTGTGATATATTTTTCCATCACAGACGTATTACAGCCGTTGGATTAATTGTTTTTCGAACGATGATGATGTTAACCTAACAGGATATGTGATACACGTGGTTGTGCAGAAACTATTTGTTTTTGTCGGCAAAAAGTTACAAGGGTATCTAATCACAACAAGAGAAAGCTCAAGGCCCAAGACTCCAACAGGTGTAAGCCCAACTAGATGATGTATCTGAATGTTTTGTTAAATGAATTTTTTTTAAAAAAATTCCATTTTCATCATTGCTAAAACTGACAAATATTTATGTTTTTAATCCAAATATATATTTTTCAATCTTAGTTCTTAACCATACAAATATTTGAAATGCAAAGGCAATATGAAAAAAAAAACAAAGATGATCAGAATCTTATATAAAATAATTTAAATTTAAGTTCTCTAGAAAACTGTCCTTGCTTTTATCATAAGAGTTGCAGATGGACCTCTCTGATAAACAAATTTGTCGGGTTGCTGTTTTATATATAATTTTCTATAATGCAGCACTATGTTCCCTAAAAACTGATATGTATAACGTTACATTTGTTACTTACTTACAAATTGTTACAATATTACTAGTTGTTTTTAGAAAAAGCATTTATTAAGTTAGTTTATTGGTTGAGAGGAGAAAAAATTGTATTATCATGAACAAAAATAAATAAAATGGACCACTTCTAGTCTCAACAAAACAATAACAAACGCATTGGGGTTATGTTCTCTCTTTATTTCTCTCAACAAACTGTATTTTAATGTTTGTGATAAATATTTGAATAATAGAAAAATAGAGAAAACTCCTACCTAACTGTGACATTCTATTACAGGGCATTATAATCTTTTATTTTTTCTTCCACTTTTTAATCACATGCGTTCAACACAACATAGACAATACTAGAAACTAAATAATAACCAAATGAACTTTTTATTATATATGTAAAGTAATAAAGCACTTTTACGGAAAGTTTTTCAATTTTGAATGGATTCACTTGAATACTACAATATGGTATGTTGCAAAAGTTTTGAAAATTTATTATTTTGAATAATACTTTTGTGTACGAAAATTTATTATTTTTCCGTAATATTTTTTGTGTAGTCGAAATATAGTGATGTCTAGCTGGCACTTTTTTATCACTATTGAAGAAGGCTATTATCGTAATTTACCACTATCTGAAATTCAACGAGTTGTGTGGGGGAGAGGAGGGAGCAGAGTATATTCACGTGAAGCACAGATAGAGAGACATAAATCTTTGAGCACAGAACCCCTAACTAATATTATGTCTAAATCTCTCTTCTCTTGTCTTCTCCAATGTTATCTCAACCAAACAGTAAAGAAATCTATTGAAAGAGGAGGAAGATAATGCAAGGATCTGTAGCTGAGTCTGAATCCGAACCAGAAGAGTTGCATAATCAGTTCAAGCTCAAGCTCCTCTTCAGTGCCATTTACTACTAGCATGTCTTCCACCGTTCCTTCTCTTTACTTCTTCTTCTTCTTCTTCTCCATTGTACTCTTCATTTCCGGTAAGTTCATCTTTCATTCCGACATGTTACTTCAAATTCCGACAAGCTTGCAATATAATCTTTGCCAAAGTTTCTATTTTTATTAATGTCGAAACTATTTTGCAGCAAAGTCGTGGCCTTTATCGCAAGACAACAAGATACAGGAACAAGACAAAGACCCTTTCGTCGGATTCAACATTGGCACTGACCTCTCCGATCTTCTCACTCCGACAGAACTCGTCACGTTCCTACAAACCCAGAAAGTAAACCACATCCGTTTATACGATGCTGATCCAGATTTACTCAAAGCATTGGCCAAAACCAAGATACGTGTCATCATCAGCGTCCCCAACAACCAGCTCCTCGCTATCGGATCCTCCAACAGCACCGCCGCGTCGTGGATTGGCCGTAACGTAGTTGCTTATTACCCTGAGACCTTAATCACAGCCATCTCTGTTGGAGATGAGGTCTTAACCACTGTGCCTTCTTCAGCTCCTCTGCTGTTACCTGCTATTCAGTCTTTGTACAATGCTCTTGTTGCTTCGAATCTCCACACTCAGATCAAAGTCTCTACGCCTCACGCAGCTTCAATCATGCTTGATACGTTCCCTCCTTCTCAAGCTTACTTTAACCAGACTTGGCACTCGGTTATGGCTCCCTTACTTCAGTTCTTGTCCAAAACGGGTTCTCCTCTGATGATGAATCTGTATCCTTACTACGTTTATATGCAGAACAAAGGCGTTGTTCCGCTTGATAACTGTTTGTTCGAGCCATTGACTCCTGCTAAAGAAATGGTTGATCCAAACACTTTGTTGCATTACACCAATGTGCTTGACGCTATGGTTGATGCTGCTTATGTCTCGATGAAGAACCTGAATGTGTCTGATGTTGTTGTGCTTGTGACCGAGACCGGGTGGCCTTCGAGTGGGGACTCTAAAGAGCCTTATGCTACGATCGATAACGCTGATACGTACAACTCCAACTTGATCAAGCATGTATTCGATAGAACCGGGACTCCTTTGCACCCTGAGATGACTCCAAGTGTCTACATTTATGAGTTATTTAACGAGGATAAGAGGGCTCCTCCGGTTAGTGAAGCTAGCTGGGGACTGTTCTATGGGAACACTACGCCGGTTTATTTGCTTCATGTGTCTGGAAGTGGAACTTTCTTAGCGAATGATACAACAAACAAGACGTACTGTGTTGCTACGGATGGTGTGGACACAAAGACGCTTCAGGCTGCATTGGATTGGGCTTGTGGACCAGGGAGAGCGAATTGTAGCGAGATTCAACCAGGGGAGAGTTGTTATCAGCCGAATAATGTGAAGGGTCATGCTTCTTTTGCTTTTAATAGTTATTACCAGAAGGAAGGAAGAGCTTCTGGTTCATGTGACTTCAAAGGTGTGGCAATGATTACTACTACAGACCCAAGTAAGCTCTTCTCTTCTTCCTCCGTTCTTTTCTTGTTTGTTTGTTCATGTTTCTTTTGGTTGTTAGAGAAGACAGTGTTTGTTTGTTCATGTTTTAAAACGTTCAAAACGTTTGTGTTAAAAGTATAGAGACTCTTAGTTGCTAAATCAAGAGAATGTGTATGTTTCAGGTCATGGAAGCTGCATTTTCCCAGGAAGGTAAGAATGTTATCCTATTGGAAACTCGTTTCTTATCTTTTATAACGTTAATAGTTCTGTATTTTGTGTGTGTTTATTCACTCGCTGTTGCCTCATTCTGTGCAGCAAGAAGGTCGGAAACAGGACACAGACTGTGGTGAATTCGACTGAAGTTGCCGCTGGTGAAACCTCCTCAAGGAATCTCTCAAGAGGCTTCTGCGTTAGTATTATGATTCTTGTAACTTCTGTTTTGTTACCCTTCTGGTGATCTTTCATTTTGACCACGGTGAGTTACAATTCTAGGTTCATAAACAACTGTATTTTTATCAAAATTTTGTAATTCGTTGTTTTGTTTGTAGTCCATTTTAGTAGAGTCTCTTGTAACTTTGTTGGGGCATTGTTTTGTGTAAAACCTGTCTTCGTAAATGTTTGTGATGCTGTATTCCCCCTACATGTGATGAAGATTATGGAGACTAATCAAAGTTAAACGATCACAAAAACATGAGAAATGTCAAGAGTTATTCATTGAACTTAAATTTAGTGTACAAATTCATGTTCTTAACAATAAGCTAGATTAACTGTTTGTCTCAGCAATGATGGGGTTTGGAAGATGAGAGAATGGTGAAAGAAGAGTCTTGCGGTATAACTAAAGCCATAAAACTGATTCTTCTGTTTGTTTATATTCACATGGTTCTGCACAGTATGGCCACATGCAAGCTTGAGAATATACTCGGTTATCTGACCAAATCCACGGGATAACACCCGAGTACACGGATGAAACTCGTGAATTCCTGCAAAACCAAAAAAGAACCATCTTTAGAATCGGTTAGTTTTGAGACTGGCTAAAGAAGCTTTGGGGGGGTTTGCGAGACCTGTAAATGGCTAAGGGCGTGCTGAGCACGTATTTCAGCCATGGAAGCTTCAAAATCAATGTAGAATAAGTAATCAAAGGACCTATCATCATCACAAAACAACACTCAACTACTTCTCACAAAAAAAAAAGATGTGTTCATGCTGTGCGTTAGAACTAACAACTAATAGCTTACTTGGCGCTTCCATTGTTAGAACCATCAACTACTCTTAGCGGTCTTCTTCTCTGCGGACGACTTTCTATCTTAGATAAGTTAATGCTTCTTAAAGCAAAAACAGCCAAGGCCTTGAACAGCACACCAGGACCTTCTTCCAACGAGAACACAATACTTGTCTGAAAGAAAACAGAAGCATTACTACTAGGCCTAATAAGTTCCAGCTGTCTTGAATACCTTATATGGTCGATCTGTTCTTGGAATCATAGGCTCTCTCGCAAGTATCAGAAAACGAGTCACATTGTTAACATCATCCTGAACACCATAGAAAGAACAAAACATTAACGTAAAGATTGCAGATAGAAAATATGTTTCATCATATTTGTCATAAAATCATTCTAACTTTCTACCTAGGAAACAAGTTTATCAGTAGAGACTAGTTACCTGTATGTTCTGGGCAAGAATATCTAGACCATATATATTTGCAGCCCGTACGCTCGCAATTGCTCCTACATCCTTCTTGCCGCTTGAAGAAACAATCTGAAGAAACACTTAACGTCTCATCATCTGTGAGCTGAGATAAAAAAAGTCTTTATCTCAAGCTGTTACCTGAGCAGCAGTAGCAGTGTCTTTTGCAGAGATTTTCTGTATGCCTAAATCGTTAAGTGAATTTACACATTGATCAAGCGCCTGGGGAGAAAGAAAAAGAAAAGTACTCAACATCAGTGAACTTAGAAGAGTCTCAACGCAATGGGTGAAGAAGAAGAACCTGAGGATGGCTTAGAACGCATTTAATCTCTTCCTTTTTAACACCAGGCACTCCTAAGAGACAATGATTCACATGCATATGGACTTCTTGGACAATGTGAAGCCTATGACGAAGGAGCAAATCATAATTACGGTGGATACTACCACCTACTGAATTCTCAATCGGTAGTACTGCTTTATCCACCAACCAAAGCTCAACAGCCTAAAGAATCAATCATATCAAAACATACTTTTTTTTGTGGGTTCATATATGTAAAAGGTGATTGATAAATCATAAACCTGGAACGCAGTTTCAAAATATTCACATGGCACAGTTTCACAATTTGGATATGCTTTTAGCGCTGCTGTCTCGCTATATGCACCTGGTATGCCCTGCAATGGGAGAGTGCATGTAAACATAAGCAAAAGAAAAGAAACAGAAACACATATTTGCAGTTAGGTGAGGAAGATAAAACTTCACCTGAAAAGATATTCGCACTTTTGAATCATCGCCAGCAGAAGAGTAAAGACTGCTTGCAGTAAGCGGTTCTGTAATGAACTTTAAGTGTTAGGGAGAGAGATACAAAAAACTAATAAGATTGATAATAATGAGGCCATGACAGACAATGCGGTTAGTGTCTCACTCAAAATGGAGAAGTACGTTACTATGTATTAACAACATTTGAAAAAGCGGTTAGTGTCTCACTCAAAATGGATAGAAAACACATGCAGCAAGCCCTAAATAATGATCCATGAGACTACGACGAGAAAGATTGAATCTGAAACATCCAGTGCAGCTACTTATATGAAAGAAAGTTATTAGTATTAACAAAACATATCGAGTAACTCCATTTTTAGAACAAATCGGTTCATGTGTAGCAAGCCCTAAGCCGCGACGCAAATGACAATGATTGATATATTTATGAGACTACTCGACGAGAAAGATCGTATCTGAAACATCAAATGCAGCTACAAATATGGAAAAGGAGTCCAATATTTACAATGCATATATCACGTACTTCATTTTAAATGGATAGAAAGCCCTAGGCCGTGATGCAAATGACAATTATTGATCTATTTATGAGACTATACGACAAGAACGATTGAATTTGAAACATCAAATACGGTTCCTAGTATGGAAAAGAAGAATCTAATATTAACAAAACATATCAAGTATTCTGTTTACAATGCAAAATAAGCCTTATGTTGCAATGCAAATGGCAATGGTTGATCCACTACGAGACTACAGGACACCAAAAAATATCAAAGCTGAAACATCAAGTGCAGCTACTAATATAGTAAAAAGAAGGAATCTTATGTCAAAAGACAAGACATCCATAGGCGACAAAACATTAGTAATGTCAAGCCTTCAATCTTATTTCAGAGTATCTGTAACCGCTGAAAAAAACCCTTACATACAGAAATATAGAGGAGACTTCAATACAGTTGTGTTCAAAATATAACAGAAAGAAGCAAAGATCTCAAGTAAATCTAGGCAAGGACATGATCATTGTTAGCTCTTCTCACAAAACCTAGGCTAGTGGTAAGAATGTGAAAACAATACAGGTTCTTAAATGATGCACAACATTTATACCGGCAATGATTTCTCAACTTCTTAATCAAAGGATCCCACAAATCAAATTTCAGCTAAACAGCCCCCTAACAATCACAATCTCAAATTGCATGATCACATAAACACAAACAACCAATCAACATTATCAAGTGAAGACTATGAAACAACATGTCAATGAACTAAGAGATAAATGAACGAGTTGACTCACTAGGAAGCATGCTCAAGTCTCTATGAAAAGAAACCGACTTTGCCTCCTGAATCAGACCCATTTCATCAGAGGACTTCTTGAGCTCAGGGCCGTCGCCTTCAACGGCAGTGACGGCTCTCTGGGAAGCAGAGGAGGAGGAGGAGGAGCATTCCCAGAGGGAGACACGACGACCCACTAGAGGGTAACGATGAGGCGTTTGGGGACAAACCCAGATGGGGAAACACCTCAGAGCCATAGATTTTTTGTTCAGGAGACGACGGAATCGAGCAATGTGAAGGAGAGAAATCTGGAGGAGTTAGGTCAACAAAAGTGACAATGGAGAGATGGGTTTGGTGAGAAAGACATAAGTCACAACAAAAAGTCTGGATTTTTAATGCTCTTATGGAATGGAAGGTCTTTCAAACAAGAGTAAACTCGGTAACTCAGACGAAAGGTCCACACTTTCAAGACGTTACGTACATTACACACACATATTATTTTTATTTTTTATTTTTTCTTTTTTTTGGTAAGCTGGCTGACCAAATAATAATAAATAGTTTTGTTGACTCGTGGATATTATGTTGGACATTTATTTCTTTTAGGAGTCAATCAAGTTTTTTTTTTGTTCACCAATCAAGTACAGAAAATTTTACCAATACTTTTCTACTAACCATTTTTTTTTCCCTTTTAAAGTTGAAAATTAAGTGGAAGTCTTATTAGTCCAAGACTTTTGACTAAGAATTTATTAATATTGTAACATTATGAAGTATAAAATTCAATTTCAAAAAATTCAAATGTATATTATAGAAAAAAATAAAAAAAATTCAGGATAGTGCAAGGAATATTTTTTATAGATTTTAAATAACATAACTAATCAGACCTTTAAGAGATTAAATTTTTTTTAAAAAACTAGTTGAAATCATTTAGTTTAGGGTTATTGACAGCTGAAAATCTTTTTATTAAATGGACTTGCATTAAGAAAATTTAGCAAATAATCAACTTCAAAAACTACTAAAATAATTAATTCTTGCATTTCAGTTGAAAAAGAACGTGTTTCGATAATATAGTTTTATTAAGCACCAATCCTTTGTAAAAAAGGACTAATAAAAAAAATAATGCACCTATCCGGTTTATCTCGGTTAGGTTTGTATCAAACCCGGTCTTGTCGTAACAATAAGCCTAACCAGATATATACAAAGAGAGAGAGACACACACAATCATCGACTCTCCGTTTCAGCTCCGGTAAGTTTCAGAAGCAATCGAACATGTTAAGTTCTTTGTAACAAAGATGTAATCTTTAAGCTTCCTAGGATTTTGATTTATCTTATTCTATTCTATGATTTTAACATAGAGCCAATTCAGAGTTTTTTGTGTTTAGGGTTCTTGTTTCAATGCCTAAAGTTTTAGACTTTACTGGGCTCTTGCTTGTTTGATTCTATAGAGAAAGCGATTGTTTTACAACTTAGAAATCTCAATACTGTTATATTTGATGTGAGCAGATTTTGAAGTGGTAAGAAGGAACGTAATGGATAACATTGTGGACTCGTTGAACAAGGCTTACGAGAAGTTTGTTATTGCTTCAGCTGATGTTCTTGAGTCCAAAGAGAGTAGTAGTGCAGGTGGGCTAAAAGCTTCTCTCACTGATGCTGCTGCGTTAGAGAATTTCAAGGAGAAATGGGAACTGTTCCGCGTGGCTTGCGATCAAGCTGAGGAGTTTGTGGAGTCAGTGAAGCAGAGGATTGGATCCGAGTGTTTAGTTGATGAAGCTACTGGTTTAACAACAGGTAACTCAGGCCAAACAGCAGCAGCGACTAGTCTCCCTCCCATTAGTGCAGTAAGGCTGGAACAGATGAGTAGAGCAGTTCGATGGCTTGTGCTTGAGCTGCAACGTGGATCTGGTGCAGCTGCTGCTGGTTCTGTGCATTCTTCTTCCTCCACAGGGTTTGATCCTAGATTCTCAGAAGACTCCACTCAATAGAGTGTGCCTACTACTACTACTCACACCTTTTCAAGTACTTCAACATATATTCTGATCACTTTGTAAGCTAAACACGCAGCTGCATCACTCTTTGAGTCTGTTATAATGGGGAAGAGTGGCCTAATCTGTCTTCAAATTCTGACCAAGCAAGAAGCAACACTTGAATGTTGATCGGTTTTATCTTGTTATAATTCTTCATATGTTATGTTTCTGTTGGTTAATGTGGTTTTTTTGTTTTGTATTATTAATTCATGATAAAGGCAAAAAAAAAGGTGATTCACAACAAAACCATGACAAGTAAAGTTAGAGACAACACTTAACTTGTTAAGAGTTTGAACCCCAGAAGACGCTCAGATACAGAGATAATTTCGCAACACACTTAATTTGCTAAGGTTTAAACGAACTATCAACAAAGTTAGGATTCTGGGTCTGATCCAGAGGCTAGTAGACCCTCGAAAGTGTGTTCCTTTTCCTCTTCTCACCTCCCAAAGTTCTTCCTTTTTCCCCAGATTTGTTCTGGGTTTTAGGATAGCTCGATTGGTTACTCGTTGTTTACGGAGACAGACACTTCTTGTGTGCGTTTATGTTACTCTTTGATCTGTCTTTTTTTTGTTGTTAATTCTGCTTATGGCTTCTTCTGCTTATATGTTTTGTCTGAATGTTGTCCTTCTGTTCTTTCGTACTGGTTCTGTTGCAACCGATCTTATTTATCTGGTCCTGTTGTGTGTTCCTCTGTAATTTTCAGATATATGGATATCGATTACCCGATGCTTGTCCTGAGTTCCTGGACTGGTCAAGTGAGTTTTCTCCTTATTGTTATAATGATCTTTGGGAGGCTTTTTAGTTTTACTAGAAGTATTTCAAGGCTTATGGAACTGAGTGATGAAGAACAGTTTGGTGTTGCCAGGAGAACCATCCTCTTTATATCATTGCATCAAACTTGCTTGCTTAGATCATGTGAAACTAGGCGTGCATTGATGAGACTGATTCTCTAAGTCATAACTTTGGTTTCTGTTGTTGATGTTATGTTTTTCACGAAATTGTAGTTCATCTGTTCATATGTGTATGCATTTTGTTGTCTCCCTCCCACAGATTGGTGATCTTGGTCTTGATTTGCTATGGCGTTTCATACACATAGTTGTGAGCTTATGTCACATTGTCTTTGGCATCTTTGAGGCAATCCAAAGCTATGCGATCTCGTTAGGATTGATTCAAAAGTACAGTTCCATCAACATTGAGAAACTCCAGTCTCTAGCTGTTGTAGTGGATATTGAAGCAGCTCGAGATGTTTCCAAGGTTATTGAGCTTTTACAGTGGCTAAAGACCATTGGGGTGAAACAAGTTGCTCTATTTGATCCACAAGGTAAGATGCTTTTATCAAATTCTCTCGAGTTCTTCGTTCATTAGTCACATATGATGCCTGGATGCTTCTTTTAGGCTTATTGAAGAAATCCAAGGATATGATCCTTGAAATGGTACCAGGTTCTATGTTATTACAGGTATGTTAATCTCAGATACTTTATCTTTAGCTTCTCTATCTCATGATACAAAGAACCTTATAAACTATCACAAAAGTATCTGCAGATGGAGCTATTTAGATTGCTACTTTACCTGCATAGTGTCTGTTTTCTTCTTTCATAGGAGACTGGTGAAAAGGACACTTCGCCTGATCGAAACCGCATTGCTATAGAATTCATTTCGTCTTCTGACAATAAACAAGCTGTCGTGAAAGCAGCCAACATACTACTTGAGAAATACTTGAAATCCAGCCATCCTGAGAATGATGAAGGGGAAAACGTTTTTACAGAGTCTCATCTGAATGAAGCATTAAGACTTGCTGGTTCGTGTTGATTCTCTCATTTGGAACTTAAGTAACTATTGAAGTTTCTTGAGAAGAAACTGATGTTCTAAACTCTGGCAGGTGAGAACGTACATGTGCCTGATCTGATGCTGGTTTATGGACCTGTGAGAAGCCACCTCGGTTTCCCTGCTTGGAGACTTCGATACACTGAGATCCTGTATGTTCTTTGTACTCCTTTTCTCTGCATTTACTAATCACTACCTCTTATATGTTTAGAGCTGAATCTCTTAAAGAACTTTCTTGGTGTTTTGTTTGTTGCTAGACATATGGGATCTTTGATGCATATGAGATATGGTTCCCTTTTGAAGGCAATCCACAAATTTACAGGAGTGCGTCAAAACTATGGCAAGTCCTTCATCCTCCATTATTACTTATGCAACACAAGATCAATTCACACTAAAGTTTCCTCTTTTGACTCGATTGAGTCACCTGTTTGTCAACTCTTTATCTTTTGTATCTCAGTTTTTTACTTTGGATTGAGTCACCCAATGTTACTTTCTGTTAATGGGAACTAGTTTTTACTTTTTACTTACAGGGGCTTGATGATGAAATGTCCGGGCGCAGATGGTAATACAGCGCAGAGCTTCAGAGATGAAGTCATTCACATATATGTCGTTCAAAGGAGACATTGTAGGAGCTTTTTATCAAGTGCAGCTACCATTATTACAAAAATTTGTTCACATTTTGTTTGACAAAATAGTAATGTTACTGAGTCGCTAACCAAACGACATATACGCATTTGCATTGCATACGATTGATTAACTGAATAGTAGCAAGCCGGACCTAACCAAATTAGAACATAAGTTTTCAGATTGTTTACAACTGTTCATATTCGAATGAAATGGGAAGGTGTGAACATGCAATGAGATGCTGCCTCTATGCATTGTCCTGCAAGCTGTTTCAGTATTCTGTTTCCAATAGACCATCGATAAGCCCGAACTCAAGCGCCTGCATAAGAAAATAACCAGAAGATATCAATCTGCAAATCAAACAATGGTATCATAGGATGAGCTGTGGCTTGTCACTGGTTTTGAAACGAGTCCTCTTAAGTCCGTCCTAATACTGGTTGGCCATAATAGCTCATTTGAAAAAGTTCGAGGTAATGTATTAGATTTGGTTGGTAACATTACCTCAGAAGCGGATAAGAAACGATCTCTTTCAGTGTATTGCTGCACTTTCTCAAGAGGTTGTCCAGTGAAAGCTGCATACATCCTGTCAATTTTCTGCACACAAGAAACCAAGAAGTGTACAATCAGACCAAAGATTCTTAGCTCCAAAGACTTGACCTTCTATATTCTTAAACCAAGAAGCATGAGAATAAAGAGAAAGGCTTACTTGTCGGGCTTCGATAGCTTCATTCACCTGTCTCCTCACATCCTCCACATGCCCCTGCACAAATAAAGTAAACACGAAATCATTTTTTAAGTTCATTGCATATACGAGTCCAACTATTACCAGGAGAGTTCAAGATCCATACTCCGCATCCAGTTTGAGGTTGATGTATCATGACACGAGTGTTTGGCATTGCATAGCGCATTCCTTTCTCACCTCCAGCAAGAAGAAGTGCTCCTTGGCTCGCTGCTACTCCAAACGCTACTGTTCCAACTTTAGGTTTTATCTAAATCATCAGTTAAGAGAAAATTATATAGGTTAATATACTGCAGCTTCTGTGTGACAGAAACATCATCACGGGAAGGGAACTTACCCAAGACATGCAGTCATAGATTGCTAAGACGGAGTAGGTGCTGCCTCCAGGGCAATTCAAGTACACCTAAAGCAGAGAATACTTGTCAGTAAACATGAGAGTTACTATCTTTGAAAAGTAGCTAGGATAGGATATTAGGTTTATGAGCTAACCAAGATGTCAGATTTATCATCAATAGATGCTAGGGTTACAAGCTGAGATATGACACGCTGAGCAACCTGTGCGTTGATTGGTTGTCCAATGAAGATTATGCGGTTGCGGAATAACACAGAAGAAAGGTCCAAAGGTCCTCCAGGGGTCATCACTGAAGGCATTACAGGCGGGTTTCCTTTTTTCGCCTCTATCACTCCAAATCTAAACGTTGCAACACATAAACAAACGCAGTTAAACACAATGAAAACAGAAAGTTTGAGGTTACACATCAACCATATTTGTGGTAAGCATGTGAAACACAAGACATTGTGTCGGTTGACATTAGTAATAATAACTTTCCCAATCAATCTAGAGAAACACAGACAATGAGATATATAGACAACAAGAATGGAGAATACATAATCAAGAGGGGAAGAATAGAACAGAGATGACCTTGGATCAATGCTACGAGGATCCTTGTTTCCAGAGACATTACTCGAAAGTCCTGAAAAGCATCAAACACAACCCAAATCTTAGACATACATCAACTCAAAACAATACTTCTCCAGCATCAAACAATCAACTCAGTTCCAAAATTCTAAACCCCAACAACTAAAACTCAAAGAGGGTTTAAAGTTACCAGCTTTCAACGAATCGCCATACGGGCTTGGAAGCGCAGAAACTATACGCCTTGTAAGATTTCTACACAATCAAATAAACAAAAAAGACAGAAACTTTGGATCATACAATGAAACGAGTGCATGATTGAGCCAGTAGTACTAACACAAATCGTTTGAGTGTGATTGCGATTAGAGTACCTTTGATTGTGAGATACATATGAAGTGGGTTTAGCGTTTCTAGTTCTAGAAGAGAAGGAAAGACTGAGAGGAGGTGTAATTGCCAAACCCGCCATTACTACTAGCAGAGCTCAAAGCTTTTTTCTGCGTCGAAAATTTTCAGGTTCGGGCGTGGATAGACACAAAGGAGGGCAAAACTCGAGGTTAATGTTTGGACACGAACAGAAACTGAACCCAACAGCAACAAAGACAGGTCTGGGAAGTCTCTGTATCATCCAGCGGGTTCAGAAACAGGTCTGAGAGTCTCTGTACCACCCAGCGGATTCAGTAACAATCTGAAAAACTATTTTTTTAACAAAATATATACTTAAAAATCTGAAAATCTTTTTTTTTTTTAAATAATGAAAACGCTTTTCTTGTTCTAACTGTTATATTATATGTCATAATGATTCATTACTTGATATTTGACCGAACATGTTAATTTGGTATAGTTAAAAAGACCAGTCACGATTTTAATTGGCTTGTTTTGAATTTGACTAATTGTTTTGATTAACTTTTCTTTTCTCACATAGGTCTCGTTGATTTAAATAATAAATCCTATCCTAGGATGTGAATATCTGTTAATTTTTGTTCATCACAAAGTCATTAGAATTTTGATACAAATTTAAGTTTTTAAAAACTTTTTTAGTCAAAAAAAAAATTCTAGTAATAAAAGTATTAACTTATCCAAAGAGTTATGGATTTAATTGTTTTTGAGTTGACTGTTGACTAGATAAACACGAAACATACTTATTTGTTTAAGAGTTATTCCAATTCATCGTTACCGGAGATTAACATGGCAAAGCCGTCGCCGGTGAAGAAACCAACCACTACTCTTGATGATTATGCTCACAGTCCATTCCATTACGCCGTCGTTTTAGGAGACCACGCTGGTTTGACTCGCCTCGTCTCATCCTTGCCTAAGCTAACCGAACCAGAACAAATCCACACCGAGTCCGACTCAATAAGCCAAGAGCGAGTCGCCGAGATAATCTCCGCCGTCATCGACCGCCGCGACGTTCCCTTTCTCGAAACGCCTCTCCATCTAGCGGTCCGCATCGGCGACGTTTTTGCGGTGAAGACGATATCTTCCGCCGGCGCTGATGCAACGCTTCAGAACGTCGCCGGTTGGAACGCCTTGCACGAGGCGGTTTCTCGTGGGAACTCGGAGATCACGGAGATGATTCTCCGTCATCAACGGCGTTCGGGTTGGTGCAAATGGAGACGGAGGCTGCCGTGTCTGATCGCCGTTCTTGGCCGCATGAGAGACTTGTACATGGAGATATCTATCAACTTCGAGAGCTCTGTGATCCCGTTCTTCGGAAAGATGGCTCCTTCCGATACTTACAGGATATGGAAACGCGGTGGAGATCTACGCGCCGATATGTCGTTAACCGGTTTCGACCGGTTTAAAATTCGCCGCGCGAAACAGAGCGTTCTCTTCTTAAGTGAAGGAGACGAGTTCACCGACGTGTCTCCCGGTACGTTGCTTGTGTTGAACAGAGAAGATAAAACGATATCGAACGCTTTCGAAAACGCCGGTGATCCGGTTAGCGACGGTTCAGGGATGGATGTTACGAAAGCAGAGCTTGTTGAGATGAAGAATTGGCGAGGGAAAGAGAAGACTGAGACCGTCGGAGGATGGAAAGCTAAAGGTTACGAGGTCAAGAACGTGAGTTTCAGTTTCAAATCGTGGAAAGCTGTTGTCGCCGGAGGAGAAACAGAGCAGAACTCGCTTTCCGACAATCAGAATGGTCGGAGTTTCTCAGAAGCGTTAATGAGGCAGCTCAGTTGTTCCGACGTTGAGGATAAAGCGTTTCAGCCGTCGTCGTCGTCGTCGCGGAGGAGGAGAAATTCGATTTCTTTACCGGCGACGGAGATTCCGGTGACGGCTTCTGTGCCGGTGATCAAAGAGAAGGAGACTATGAAGAGCTTGAGTCCTACGGTTTGGTTAACGAATGATTTTCCTTTGAAGACGGAGGAGCTGCTTCCTCTGCTTGATATTTTAGCCATAAATGTTGTGGCCGCTCGGAGGATGAGGGAGCTGCTCACCGTTAAGTTCCCGGCGGGAACCTTTCCGGTAAAGGTATAATTATATAAACATGGCATTATTGGTAATTACTCGTTAATTTCGTTTCAGTTTCGAATTTATAAACCGGATGGCGCCAATAAAAGTTTATCCTACGTGTCGTAATCCTATTGGATTGTATTAAAGTAGTAGCGACCCCGTATTGATTTATTTTTTATTTTTATTTTTAGTTTTTTTAAATTAAAAAAAAAAAAAGAAAAAAAAATTCCTAAAGAAACCCAAATGGGTTTCTTGGGATAATCATGCCCTTACAATGTTGGTAGGGGACACTATCTGTTTTTCGGTTTGGTCTCCATGTTATTTGGGTTGGTTCGGTATGATATAGTCTTACTTACGTTTAGCTGACAAAATGCAAATAGAGTAGAGATTCTAAACGGTTAAATGTTTTTCCGTTCATCTTAATTAATTATAATTAGTGGACTAAATCAAAACCGGTTTGGATTTGTTTTCAATCTTGGTTCAACCAAAATAAAACAGTACTGGTTATTTATATTTTGTTTTTGTTTTTTTGGTGGGAACCAGTTGTCGATACCGGTCATACCAACGGTGAAGGTAGTCATAACATTCAGTAAGTTCGTGGCTCTCCCGCCGATGGATCAGTTCTACACACCACTGTCAAGCCCGAGACACATCTCAGCTGGAGTCCAAGACCAACGCGACGTGGAACCTGACATAAGAACCTCAACTTCACGGTCATCGTTTTCAACGCCCTCTTGGATGAGACTGAAGGCTAACAAGAAAAGCTCAATGCGACGGTTGAAGAAGGAGCAGGCACAAATGGTGGACCCGTTTGCAATACCAGCAGCAGGGTATACGTGGACGAGCAAGTCAAACTAATCAGGTAATCAAACTATTTTGGGCTGAGTGTTTTGATGGGCCAATGTTTTAGGCGTTATAGATGATTATAATAGACCTATTTGTTTCATTGTGTTGTTGTTGTAAACTCGTCAACCATGAATTATTGATCGAGCTAAGTCCAAGAAAGATGATTACGGTGTTTTATAATGTTCTTGATCACCTAACTCTCGTTGATGAGTAGTCTTTAACTTTTCTTACATGATAACAATAAGAAGTGAAGTTACACTTATGAATATATAGCCAAAATATATAGTAAAATAACTTCCTTTTGGTTCACATTAATAATTTTGGTCTAAAGATCCCATTAAATTATAATTAAGAGAAATACTCTAGGATAATTTAAAAAAAATGTCACAAGAATAGTTTTAAAGTAAAAAATGACCAAACTAAGTTTTATTAAATGGTGAGTGAGATTTAGGAGGGGATGTTTAAAATTAAAAGAAAAATTCAAAACAAAAAGAAATATTTCGATCATTTTTTTCCTTAAAAACTATTTTTATGATAAAAACTTCAAAAAAAATATTTGAAAAATTGACTTTAAATTAATTTTTAAAAAAAATATTTGAAAAAATACCCTTAAATTAATTTTCAAAAAAAAAGCTCACATTAAATTTTAAGTAAATGTTTGCATTTTCTTTGTATACCGTATTAATACTTGTACATATAAAAGTATAAACACTTGGTCACACTTCAAACAGACTCTATTTGATCACTTTCGTGAACTTTTGAAGACGATGCATTCTTTTTTCATTTCATATGTACATAATGAAAAAAAATACTAAAAATGATAGGAACTTAACAAGAAAAGAAATAAATAGGGAGGGAGAATATATGGAAAGATGAGCCAAATTAATTTCGAAATTCAAATGTATATTGGGAGTGACATAAACCCACCAACATGCCTTTGCTTTCTCTTACAAACCTCATAAATACTAAATTTGAAAGCTCGTGGGAACATTGTTTCCTTAATTGATCGTTATCTATCTATGTAGCATCCACAGTTATTATTTATATACTCATATTAAAAATTAATATATACAACAACTTACTAGTAGTATACAAACAAACACCAGTAAAATACGGAATGAAAAAATCGGATATTAGTTCATGCTTATTTCGCCGGGGATACAGATCGCTTAGTTCAGTTCATGTAATAATAATTTGGCAAAAAAATCGATTATTGTTATTGCTATGATAAAATAATAAAATGCATATCTAATGAAGAAAACAGATAATATTGATTTGATTAAAAGAGTGTGAGGTGGTTAGACCACAGATTTAGATGTTTATAGAGAACAATTTGTTAAGCCACTGCGACAACGAATTTCTTGGGATTCATCTGAGATTATTTTGATAATTGATAACATCGGTTGTTAAATGAATATATATGTATACATACTAGTACAAAACAATTCAAATTTAACAAGAACACATATTAATACATACTTATTTTTTTAAAAACTACATCTATAGAAACAGTTCAAAATTTAATAAACAACCTCCATTTGGTATGGGGTTGTTGGTCTAATTTAATGCTAGTCTCTTCTTCTTCTTCAACCATCTTCATATTTATATCTTCTTCTTCACTTTGCAAGCTTCGTCAATAGCCACATTCTTCTCATTTCTTCTTTTGATTCTTCTACTTTTGTACTTTGTTGTGACGTCGCTGAAATTAAGAGTATTGCAAGGATCAGATGAGCTTCACTTGTATAGTAACGTTTTTACTAGTCGGGAAAAACATTTTTGTGCCGACATCATTCATTTTTTATATAAATTATTTGATTTAATATGTAGTTGATGCTACTTTTTCTTTGGTTCTTGATTTTCTGGAGCTGACTAGTGATGATAATCGGGTGAGACTGGTGTTGATGTAATGGTAATGCGAGATATTAGTGCGGTTCAATCAAATAGTCGTACTCTTAGCTATTAGAGATCGGTTTTGTTCGATTGAGCCGTGCCAATATCACGCATAAAACCAACATGGCAAAAGATGGTTATCAACCTTACAAGTATATTGGCAATAAGGTATATTGTCAAACTTTTTCAAAAAAAATATATTCTGAATGATATATCCAGTTTGATAATTTCTTAATACTTTCTTTTTGTTTTACTTTGCAAGATCCCGAGGTACATGATGTTAACAAGTAACACAAACCCCAAAATCCCAAGTACAAGGGTGAAAACACTTCTATTTTTAGAAAGTATCAAAGGAATTTCAGGCAAAGAGTAACATACATGCTAAGGGAGTAGAAGTAGTAGCTAGATTGTAAATGTTTTCATGGTTAACAATAGTGATGATGTTGCAACAATACACAAAAGTTATTGTTTAAATTTGTAATTATCTGCACTTGTGTCTATAATTTAACTGTGGAAAGACATGTCTTGTTTTTTACGGTTTGAAAGCTTTTCGTTAATCATACGACAGTTAGGAAGTCTGTTTCTGGACTCGCTCTCAATAGGCAATAGCAAAAAGCCAATAAGGGTTTAAATGAATCTAATATTAAATTGCATCAAGTCGTTCAACATTTTCTGGAAACATGTTTGTAACAAAATGTAAACATTCTCCGGAAGTATGTTAGGATTATTCATAATTTAGTTGAAAAGAAACATTTTCTTTACTTTACTGTTCGATGTCCAACGACTTGATCAACTATGTGAATCATAAAGTTCAAACACGATGGTATATTTTCTTTTTATATACAAATAAAAGTGTCGTCTTGAAGAGTAAACTGATAAATACAGTTCTCCTTATAGAGTATTCCTTCCTTTTTTTATTTTAATTGTTATCTCATGCTTGTGAACACAGATTAAAAAATATTTTAGTTTTACATATTTTTGAAATAAAAACACCATTATCTATATATAAGGTTGGGTATTTTTATTTTTAAGCTGAAATACCTACCTAACCTGAACCGAAGAAACTGAAACCGGATCTGAACCATTATACAGAAATATCCGAATGAAACTTATGAGTTTAGTATTTTGGGGTTTGAGTATAACCCGAACCAAACCAAAAATCCGAACTAGAATCCGAAAATATCTAAAATTAGTTAAATATATTAATGTTTTATATATTTTAAGATAATTTAATAATTTTACAGTATTTGAAATATGTTCGTAGTTTGTTTTGAATAGTTTTTAGTTAATTTAGATAATTTAACTAATTTTTAATTAGATTTGTAAATAATTTATGTATTTAAAAATTAATAGACTGACATATAAAGTTAATAAATTTTGCATTAAAATTATAAAACAATATATATTTTAAAACGAAAAATTTTATCATACAATGACAACTAAGTTTTACTGAGCTAATATAATCCAAGAAAAAGTAATGAAGAAGTGGTGTAATGAGATTTAATGAGAAGCAGAAAAGGAGGACATGTGGGAATTTAATAAAAAGGCACAACGATAAGGACTCTCTTGTCTGTCATAGGACAAACCAAATGTGACCAAAACATTACTTCTTTGTCTCTCATTAAACCACTTCACTAACTATTTTCTTTGCATACATTTATTAATTTTCTCACCCAAAACCCCAATTTAAGCAAAATAAATAAATAAGGCTACTAATTGTTTTCTCTCTTTTCTTTCTCTAAAAAGTACCAAGTCATTTCAGTTAGAAATCAATTGAGAAATATTACAGTGGCATATACAAATAAGATTTGCATAGCTTTATTTATTTAAAACTACAAAAGCATAATCCACACGATCTTTACATGCATCGGGAACGTTATTTAAACGAAGAAGAAAGGATGGAACTTTATCTCAATAACTAATTTCTGTACATACAAAGAGAATTGATCTTACACCTTTCATGTTTTTTTTTCTTCTTCTCACTTGCGTGCAGAGTGATAGAGCTCAATGTACTCAAGTGCAGGACGATTCCATGACCAGTCTTGCTCCATCACCGTCTTACACAGCGAGTTAAACCACTCTCTACCATCGTACCAAGCTGATATCGCCCTGCAAGAAGAAGAAAAACAAGACAAATCAGTTAACAGTAATGCAACAATTAAAGAAAGTGTTGGTTTACCTATTGAGAGCATAGTCCACTCCAGGAGCATCAGCCCCATCGAAGCTGAAGCCATTAGGTTCTAGGACTTGAGCTTGTGCCCTTTCTTTATCATGGTCCACATCAAAAACTGTGTCGTAGAGTCCTATATTGGACAAAGACAAAACATTATTATAACCTTTAAGTCAGCTCGGTCTTAAAGGGAATCAGGTAAAGCTTTAGCTAAAAACCGTTACCTCCAGTTTTTCTTACGACAGGAACAGCACCGTATCTCATGGCTATGAGCTGTGTCAGTCCACACGGCTCAAATATCGACGGTACAAGAATAAAGTCAGCCCCAGCATAAATCTTGAGAGCAAACACGAAAAGAGTTAATACCAAAAGCAAGGTAGTGAAACTAAGGTTCTGTTAGTTTCTTTACCAAATGGGAAAGAGGTTCATCGTAGGTTAGAACAAGCCTAGCTCGGTCACCGTGAGTAGAATGTAACTGATTTGCCAAGTTCACGAAATCATTTTGAATCCTTGGATCAGGAGCTGAACCTAGCAAGACAACCTGCTTTCAAGAAAACTGGTAAGGACTGTGAAAAGTTCATGACAGGACATAGGGTTAAAAAACGACCTGTCCATTGCGTTCCAAGGTACGCCAAATAGCGTGCTTGATCAAATGTATTCCTTTCTGGTGAGTTAAGCGTGTAATGATTCCTACTAAAGGAAGATCAGCACTCTTTAGTCCAAGCCTGTTTTGCAATTCTTCTTTGGCTGCTCTTTTGCCTTCCACGACATTCTCTGAAGTATAAGGCACCTAAGCACCACACAAAGTAGTCATCACAAGATGTAGCAAGCAATTTAAAGGAGAGGGTGTATGAAGCTTTACCGGAATGAAGTCATCGTTGTATGGATCCCATATATCAGGGTCGATCCCGTTTACTATTCCGTGAAACTTGTATAAATGTGGAGAGATTACAGAGTTTCCAGCAACTTCCTTGGCATATGTTCGTGAAACCTGATGATGTTAAGAGCATAACGAGTCATTTTTTATCTCTTTGTAATCAAAATAATGTTTTCACGACTTACAGTTGTTGCTTTGTCTGCAAATGTCATGGCTTTACCAATGGCACCTGCCCCAAATTCCAAGTTATGGATTGTGAAGACAACGCGTGTTTTAATCAAACCGTAATGCGTGTAATGATCCTTGAACAACCATGAAACTGGAGCACTAGACCAGTCATGACAGTGAAGAATGTCCTGTAGATGTTGAGACCACAAGTTAGAACAAAAGTATTAAGACTTTTCTATTAAGGTCTCTCTATATAAGTAGTAGACGTACTGGATGAAAACCTCCTTGAAGAAGGAACTCAAGAGCCGCGTGACAAAAGAAACCAAATCTTCCTGCATCATCTGCGCAACCGTAAACACATCCTCTCTGGAACAATCTGCAACAGCCAAGCAACAAGAACAACACTTCTTCAAGCAATCAAGAGAGGATGAATGGGATTGTGGAACTAGCTTAACGAGAAATGCACAAAGCCAACCCATTCTGCGGATCTAAAAAGTAAACTGAAACGCCTTCCACTTTTCCATGCCAAACTTTTATTTCTGTTTCTCCCCAGTGATAGCTTCTGTTGAACTGCAAGTCCTTCACCTATTTTTTTCACACAATGTAAGTACAAAGAGAGAGATCCACAACACAAAAAGGAAGTGAAAGTAGGAAGTATGAGAGATCTTACAAAGTTGTACTTTATGCAATCATACTTTGGAAAGATGATATCCACATTATGGTTCAATTCTTGAACAGCACGAGATAGACTAGTGACAACATCACCTAGGCCTCCAACCTGCAAGCAACAAAACATACATAAACGTAAGACATTAAATATACAATGTTTTTGATGGCTATAAGCCTCATGTCTTACTGCTACCTTGGCAATGGGTGCCATTTCAACAGCAATATGAACGATGTGCAATGGTGGTTCCTTGGCAATACCTCCCACGACAGGTAAGTGGTAATCCAAACCATATCTGTTATCAAATATTCCACCATCCTCTTTTTCGGACAAAACAAAGTCCATCATGTAAGCATCTAATGGAACCTTAGCTGGAAAGAAGGAAGGAAAAAGAGAAACATTAGTCACATATCGTAAAACAGCGTCTAGAATGGAAATCTTACCTGAAGTCTTCACGTGGGAGCTTCCATCATCTGCTGCTTCCATTTTCTGAGGTGGCAAAGGACCCAAGCGATGAGTCCAACGATTAAAAGAGCATCTAAACCAAACCTCAGGCTTTCCATTCAAAACCGTGTTTGAAGGATTGTAGAAAACTGTCACAGGTCTTCCTGCTTGAATCTCTAGAGGCTCGGTATAAACCACGTCTTTTTGGGAGAGCAGAAACTTTTTAAGTGTTCTTTCCTTAGTTTCTGCTTTCAAGCGAGCTGTTTTCTCCATCTACCAAAGAAAAAAGGATGTAGATATGATAAATGCAGTTAGATGTATGGTAAAGAGAACAAGCTGGTCTTCTGTTAGATGTAACTGAGCACTAACCTTGACACGCATAGCTTCTTCTTTTAACCGCCTCTCTTCCTGAAGTTTCCTAAACATCAGACTTTCTGCCTCTGACCAGTAAAGTTCTTCTGGAGTTCTTAGAGGAACAAGTGCGTGAAAATCTTGGTGACTATTATTGTCATACAAAAACGCTTCTTTAGGCGGTCCATCAGCAAAGACCCAGTCAATGACTAGAGAACCAACGGGCACTATGACTACATTTGAAAATGAAAGAGAATAATTAAACAACTGGGAAAACCTTTAGCTCAGCATCAACGAGCTTTGAAGAAAGCTTCATATATATACCTTCAGTGAACCACCAATCCCCGCTCTTTGAATCAGCCTTTAGCTCAACATTAACAAGCTTTTCAACGATAGACAATCCATCAACCCAATTATTAACCCCTCCATGTATCCATATTTCTTTGGCATAACATAGAGGACCAGAGCTTTTATTGTAATATATCTTCACTTTATCACCAGCTTTGAAATTGCTCGGCTCGATGTACCAAACATTCTCAGCTGAGATAACAGCTTTCTGAAGAGCTGGTTGAAGCATTTCACGTCTCTTCTGAGTCTCGACCTTTGCTTGTTCTCTATCAGCTTCAATGGCAGCCTTTCGAGCTTCGATTCTTCTCTTCTCTTCCTCTTGTTTTTCCCTCTCAGCTTCTTCCTTAGCTAGCTTCTCTTGCTCTCGCCATTTCTCTTCAAGAAGAAAATTCTCAAACTCAACTCTGTCCATCCCACCTTTTACATCTATAAAGAAATCTTTTGAGTCATTGTTGTCATAAACACTTTGCCCATTGAAAAACACAAAGTCCATCTTATACGCTTCTTTGGGGATATGAAGGAGACATGACAGCCAATCTCCATTGATCCATGTCTGTTCCAATCTCCTCGAGAAAGATTTCCATCTCCAGTCGTTAAACGCCCCCATGATCAAAACATCTGGTTCGTTGTTCAGAGTGGATAGAGTCCTGTAGAGAAACACTTCTATGTCTTCATCAGGTTTTGCAATAAGAGGATACACGAACATTCTATCACCTCTTGCCAAAGTTTCCTCCGCAAGCATTTCTATTTCCTTCCTACGAAGATTCTCTCTTTCAGCTTCTAGCTTTTGTTCTAACAAAACGTCATCCTTGGTTGGTTTCTTGTCCACGCTGTCACTTCCATCTTCAGTCTCCGACCTGTCTAACACATTCCTCTCCTCCAACACAGTAGAACCTTGTTTATTTACATCCGCTTTAGCTTCAGGTAACTTACTGACCACTAAACCCTCATTTGTTACTGTAGAAGTTGCATTGCTCTCTTTTTCATCGTTCTTCTTCTGAGTTCTTTTCTGAGCACTTCCTACTGTTGTTTGTCTCCCAAAACCTCTGGGAGCTGAGTTTTTGGGCCCTGAAGCTGCCATTCTACCTTGCTTCTTCCTTGAGAAATCTTTGGTAAACCAAAAAAGAAGACTGAATCAGGAATCAACTATGACAAGTTACAATAAAGCCTGTAAAACCGATTCTTTAATCTTAAACCTGCACTTGCTGTGATCTGATGCAGAAACCCATTTGAGTTGTATTGGCTTTCCAACGAAGCAAGCTGAGAACCAAACATGTCGATGGTTAGAATCCAGAAAAAAAAGAAACACCTGAACTAATTAATCAGACAAGAAGTGGAACTAGCTTAATATTATATAATCGAAACTATAACAAGATGTCACATTTTCATTCCTCCAACCAGTGAATCTTCAGCTCAGGCTCCAACGTTATGCTTAAGAATTCACAAACTCTTTTCTATCAACTTTATTTTTCAAAGTTAAGATTCTCAATGCAGTGAGATTGATAGTTCCTACAGAAATTAACTCACGTTCTATAACCTGTCAATTCGAAATGGGGCTTAAAGTTGAGATTCATTCCCAATCTAGAGACCCTACCAGAGTTGAATCTTCTAAAAGATACTAACTTTCTGTCAAATTTCAATTCCAATTAAGACTTCCTAATCGAAAAGACGATCTCACTAGCAAAAAGGTCAACACTTTGCACTTCAGTTCCCAAGAAAGTAGAATCCAAAGAGCATCGAACTATGATATATAAATATATCAAGGAATGGTGAAGGAGACTTACACTAGAAATGGGGCGAGGAAGAAACCCAATTAAAGTATTGATCTTGAGCCGACCCTTCTGCTGGAAACCCGGTCTGAGACTCGTAGGTGTCTGTATCTGCCAACACACTTCCATGGCTGTCCAAAGAGAGATAGAGAAAGGAAGAAAGTGTTTGTGTACTTGTTTCAGGTAGAAGGTATATGCTGAGACGAGAGAAAGAATGTTTGTTGTTGAAGCATCCCCTCCACTGCTTCACCACACCATTTCTCAATCACTGATACTGATCTCTATAAAATTTCTATTTTATTCTCTTAAATTATAATTAATTAAGAGAAAGAAAGATAAAGATCATGTGTTGTTTAATATTAGAATATGCTGACATGACTTTACTTCATGTAATGAAAATGTCTAAACCATTATCATATACTAAAGTTAAATGTGATTCTCTTGTATAGCTCGTGACAAAGATATCGCTTGGCCGGTGCATTACCGCCACATGTCAGACAATGTCCAGATTTACAACTCCACCACGTCACCGTTGATTAGTATCACTCTTTTCCCAACACTCACCGTTGATTAGTATCGTCAAAGGGTTCACGTCCACGTGGACTAATAAGATACGAATCTGCTAATACAAGCATCCAAATGAAGTTTTACTCCATTGATTCTCAAGAGAGACCCTAGATCAGTAGATATCTTCATGAGTTGTTACTCAGTGAAGCATCATGAAGCTCAATCACTTCTTCTTCTTCACCACGATTCTTAACGTAATCAAAGTTCCATATGTTACATATATAATTAGAAACAACACCTCTCTCAACAACCATAATCTTCAAACACTTCTTTAACTTTTATAAGAGTATCCCTAACTCCACTATATTTTTTATTCCAAACTTTATTTTGAAATAAATTATTTCTCTAGTCGCATTCCAATTCCAAAATAGAGCAATAGATATGATTATTCTAGTAAATAAAGTAAACCAACTCATTATTCTAAAATGGAGCTGAAGTCTTTTTGTATAAAATAGTCTGCATATTTAAATATTTTCTAAATGAATATATTAATATTAATATTTATTATTATGTATATTATAATTTTTAATTTCCTAAATATATAAAAGTAATCTAATGAACTACTTTTTGATGTAACATAATGTATATATTATTAAACATAATATATAAAAGATCATATATTAAAATAATTATGTTTTAAATAAACTTTATCTGGTTTTTGAGTTTATCTTTAATATTTGATGTTTATATAATAGTAAGAGTTATGTCTATATAAACTTTTACTATATTGCAAGTATTAGACGTTCTTGATGGTTCAATAGTTTTATTCATCTCGATAAAAGCCGTTAATATTATTTTGAGAACATTAGTTATCTTCATCGGAAACAAACTTAAATTTCTCAAAATCCATATCATTAGCTGCATCTTCCAAAGATCTTGCCGTCCTAATCAAATGTTCACCTCTTCTTAACACCTCAATTCCTCCTACTTCTCTAGCCATCTCCAAATTCTTCTCTAACTCATCCACAAACCAATTCATCTCTTCATACTTTTCTTGCAAGGAAAGTTTCGCATCTGTCAACTTAACCCTAACCCTTTCCTCCCTCCACATCTCAGCCATTTGCAACATCTGCCTCTCTTCCTCTGTCTCGTCCCATACCCTCCTTGTTTCTGCCTTTAGTTCATCGATCCTTGTCATCAGTTCCTCACACACCTTCTCCAGTGTGTCTCTTTCTCTCCTCAACCGTTTTGCTGTTGATTCCATATCAAATATCTTCTTCTTTAACCTAGAATTCTCAGCGTTAGCTCTTTTCCTTTCTTCCCTTTCTTTGCTTAACTTCTCCTTCAAGTAATCTAAAAGTGAATCAGTATTTTTTTTCGTACGTTGGCTTCTGATGAGACATTTACTATCCTTAGTTTCAAGCTCTTTGATTCTAGATTGAGCCTTCCATAACTCAGCTTTAAGACGAGGAATGAGGCTACCGTCTAGATTATCTTCTTCTTGATACTTCTCATAAGGTTCAACAGAGTAATACGTTCTGAATGATCCCAAGTCCCACTTAGTTATACCCTCCATCTGCAATTGCAATATCATTTACCTAAAAAGAATACTAAGCTATAGAGATCTGAGAAACCAAAACAAATGATCACAAACCTGATAGCTAAAACGTTCTGCCAAGGAACCGTCGTCTTTAGGAGGAAGATTTTGAAGCCTTGACGCAAGCTTCCTTGCAGAGTCTTTGAATCCTTTTGAGTTCTGGTGACTGGAACGTTCGACGGAAGATATGTATATTTTCCGGCGATGAAGAGAGAGTGACGCTTCCCCGGTGTTCATAAGGGATACTAATACAATGACAATTAGGAGTTGACGGTTCAGGTACAAACATATATAGAACTATGTACATATATATCTGGATTTACAATGAAACATAATGCACGAAATTAAGAAACAAATATGAAATCATTAAGACAATGATTTGCTATCACATTTGGTCGCTTTACATCTATATATGCAGGTTTTTATATATATAATATGTTAACACATAGGGAGAAAATAATGCAGGTTTTTATATATATAATATGTTAACACATAGGGAGAAAATAAACTAAATCAATGCCTATGATTTAGTTTAATCACAATATTTTCTTCCCAAAAATGTAATTTTACCCAATCTGTTTTTTTTTCTTCTTTAAATTGTAGTTGAATATATGTTTTAGTTTACTTTCTTTTTTCTTATTAATATGAATGTTCAAACTGTTCTTTCGGTTGATGACTGATGAACAAGTTTTCACTCTTTCTTGCCAATATATTTTCACTTTCTCGTAAGTATCTTTTTCTGAATCCATTATGCAGATTATAAAGAAACACAATGTGTTCTTCAGGAAAAACTCATTACTACCATGCATTATAACTTCACATAGTTAGATTGGCTAAGCTATTGTGAATAGTAACTGAGCACAAACCAAAGAAGTTTCGAATCAAATCTTCATTTGAATTAGCACATTCGCAGAACCAATAAACTTGAAAAGCTACTACGTGCCAATTAAAGAGCAAGAACAGTTTAAGAAACAGAAGAACCATCCAGCAACAAAACTAAAACCAGAGAGCGACAAAAC
This sequence comes from Moricandia moricandioides, assembly GCA_905132885.1. Taxonomy (NCBI): domain Eukaryota; kingdom Viridiplantae; phylum Streptophyta; class Magnoliopsida; order Brassicales; family Brassicaceae; genus Moricandia; species Moricandia moricandioides. Next base: position 86,426 of record CAJHQQ010000242.1, read on the forward strand.
GAAAGAGAGAATCTGAACCTGTCTTTTAAGACAGTTGGCGCCGCTTGTAACGCACCATCACATTGCCTTTAACACCAACCACCATAGCATTCCAGTCAATCTCAGGGAACGGTGAAACCAACTCAAGCTCAAAGTTCCTCAACAAATGACTCCATATAGCTTTGATCTGCAGGTAAGCAAAGGGCTCTCCAAGACACCCGTGCCTACCTCCACCAAATGAAATGTACGAGAATGCTCCTGCAGCTTTGTCCTCTTCTCTTCCCAGGGAGAATCTATCAGGGTCATAAGTGTCTGGATTCTTGAAGATATGCGGCAAGCGGTTGGCAAATGCAGGCGAGGTTGCAACGATATGACCCTTTGGGATGTCATACGTTTTTCCATCCCGGGTTGTGACGTTGAAGTCACTGTGAGATGCTCTCATGAGCATGATCAATGGAGGGTGAAGCCTCAACGCTTCTTTAATGCAGCGGTAAAGAACATCCATCTCGGATAAGATATCATGATCAATCTTGTCTCCATGTTTCTCCATCAGCTTCTTCTGCTCATCCAAAGCAGCCGAGAAGTGTTCCTTGTATTTCATCAGATAAGCACCAGTCCACGTGGAAGTGATAGAGCTTGTGTGTTGTCCTGCAAACAGAGCAGCGATGAGCAAACCCGTTACCTCGGATTCAGTTGTCTGCCTACCGTCTTTGTACTTTGACTCGATGAAACACTGCAACATGTCGTTTTCAGCTTTGCCTGAACGTTTTCTTGACCCTATGATCTTTGCAAAAATTTCAGAAAGCTTTTGTCTGGCACGGTCGCGGCGACGGTGAGCTGGAAGTGGGAGGTATGGGAAGAGAACACTGATGGGAAGCATTCCATTGTCAAGGTCATGGAACAAAGCAGAGACATCATCAAAAAGCTGGTCACGAACTTCTCGACCTAGTAAACATCTACTTGCAGTCAAGATAATGAGACGCTCTAGCTCATCCTTTAGATCAACTTCACCACTCTCTCCCCAGTTAGAGAAGAAGTCCTGCACAAGTAATCGTCAATGAAACTACCAAAGGAAAACACATAATAGCTACTTAGTAGAAGATGTTATTATATATACCTCAGCTTCAGTAACCATCATGTCCACATAGCCCTTCAACTTATTGACTCTAAGTGCCTCAGTGAAGAACCTGAACTGCTCCTGACGAATGGAGTAGTCAACATCGAAAACAACTCCAGGGCCAAAAGTAGGCACATTGAACTGGTACACTTCCTGCTGGCTGAGATCAGATTCAGGAGCTTTGAAGAAATGAGAAGAGACTTCAGGACCAATGAGAAAGGTCATCTTTTTGTGGAGAAGATTCACTGTGAAGACACTTCCAAGGTTAGGATACTCGTCTCTTAGCATAACGATTGGGCCTTTCAAGAACCGGAGAAGGCTTCCGATGAGTGGAGGCCAGGCTTGGAGTGTGGGAGGAAGACGCTTCTTCTTGGAGTCGGAAGTGAAGAAGGAGAAGATGAGTTTGGTTAGGACAAGTGTCGCCGTTATGACCAAACCTGTCTTCAAGAGCTTGTTGTCTGAATCTAATTCCATCTATCAAAAAGAAAGTAGACTAGATCAGATCATGATTGATTAGTGACTGAACTAATCAATAAAGTTTAAGACTTTTGTGGAATTGAGCTAGTGAAGAGTGACACAAAGAGCTTAGAAACTAGAAGGTGAGTGCGGAAAGCTTACATTGGAGGAATGAATGATCGAGTTACAGAGGAAGAAGAAGAAAGGTTTAGTCTTTGAGATTTGCTATGACGATGGAGATGAGAGATATCGTCGCTCTCGATGCTGACTGAACCTCCTGCTTTCTCTCGCACCTTTCAGATTACTCTCTCTTTTACTACTTTTTTCAGTTTATTGTTTTTTATAAAAATTCAGCTGTAATCCACGTGACATTTTAACGGTTTTTGTATGGTATTATCATTCGTCTCTCAATAATATGTATTAAATTCTTCTCTCAATAATATGTTTGCAGTGAAGGTTTAAAGTTGGAAGATACTCCCTCTATTTCATTATAAGTGTCACTTTAAATTTTTGCACACGAATTAAGAAAACAATTAATTTTGCATATTTTCATATAACCTAGCAACAACACTCATAGTCTAACACAAACTATAATAGGTTTAAATGTTTTTTTTGATTAACCAACGGACAAATCTTTTGGGACCTATCCACGATAACATGCAAGCCCGATTGCTTTATGTGGGAGTTAAAAACTTAACATCACCTAATCAGATGAGAAGTTAACAATTTCATATTGGAAAGAGAATCGATCTCTGATCTTGAACAACATAAAAACTTTTTATCCAAAAGAAACCATTAAATTAATATGAAATGGTTAGGTTTGAAATGTTTTGGTTATATTAATCTTCTTTTGTTTTTCATATCCATCAATATGGATCATGTTAGGATACATATATATCCATGAACATATAGTATTTTGTATTAAATAGAGTTAATCGACAAATAAGATTTGCGTAATGTGCTATTGCAACGGAGAAACCAAAGTAACCCAACTTTTTTTTTTTTTACAATTAAAAACAAAGCGACCCAGTCGTGGCCACAAGTGAAAAATCATGCAAGACCTATTTTATAAAGGCACTGCTTCAGTGACAAAATAAAAAATAAAGGCAGTGCTTATGTCCTCATTAGTGATGAGACTTGGAATATTCTATCTGACTGATCACACTTGATTAGTATTATATATCCATCCCTTCTTTGTCCTAATGCCTAGTTGGGTTGAGCTACGCTTTAAACTTCATTATTTTTTGTGTATAGGAACCTGCACTACATTACGCACATGGAGTTGTTACAGCATATGCAAAACTCAATACTGTGATAACGCCGGTTTAGCTTGGTTTTCAGCTTTTCTTTACCACAAAATGAAGAACAATCAAGATATACTATAAAGTAAACAATCAATTACGAAATAATAGAATCAGGAACGAATTATATTTCTTCATAGCATTTTCTATAGAAAAAAAAAACTCTGCTTACTTGTACTTTGACACTTTAGTAGCTATCACTGAAAACAAGTATTTGTATCATATGTGTAAAAGTTGATCCATGACAAAATTATTGCTGAGGATAATGGAACCGTATATTTATGATAAAATCTTAAATTCTTATTAATAAAATCAAATCAATTTTATTTTTGTGTAACTTTTATTATAAACGAGAAATACAATAATGAAATATAAAATATAATAATATAAGCCTACTATTTAACACATAAATATCACAGCCAACCAAAAGATAAGAAACCATACAACAACACAAACCAAAAAAAAAAAAGATAATCTGCCCAGCAAATTGCATTTATCTCTTTTGCCAATCCTGGGCTTATCCTCAATCTGAAGATCCACTTAGTATATTGGGCCGAGTTACGTTATTATTCTCAATACTGAAACCCTTCCGAGTTCCGACACGTGTATGAATTAGAACGTAACAAGATTTGGATATATGAACTGATCCGCAGGAGACTGTGGCCTGCTGACATAAATAACAACCAAGAAAGCCAGCTCGATCGTTGTACCGGTTCTTAACCAGACATAGCCATTCTTATACCAGCATGGTTATACCAAGAGCGGTTTACTTATTAATTGGTGAATTTCTTAGATTGTACCGGTACGGTCAACTACGAAAGTTGTACGTTGAATGGACCGCCTCAATTAGGTAGGGTTTTCTTTTGTCGTCTAGTAGGTAGGTTGGCATCGTATTAATTCATGATTCTTGAAAATCTTTTATTTTACCAAAAAAATCTTCATATGGAAGCACAATAGCACATTATAAGTTTAATTGTCAATGATGTGTCCTTTTCTTTTTAAATTATAATTCATGTCATACTATAAGGCTTAATGGCATGCATGCATATATTATATTTTGGTTCGTACACTGAAAGACAAATTTGAAGACCACAAAACTTAAAATGTCAAAAAGATATGGCAATTAATATGCCTTCGGATAAGATTATTAGATAAGGACAATCACATGCGCTATCTTCTAATCGATTCATTTAGGTGGATGGTTATCTAAGGAAAATATTGCATGGATTGCTATTACTATCACTATGACTCAACTATACATGGATTTAACGAGAGTACTTGAAATTTATTAGACGATATATTTAAATATTACTCTGTTAGTGTGTCACTCTTACTAGTTAATCTTGTAAAAGTAAGACTAACTAGTATTAAACTCAAAATTCTTATTCGTATGATTTGTTCGAGTTCAAGAAAGATAAAAAAATCCTCAAACGATAAAAGTTCCGCTTACGATAAATTTACAGTAGAGTAGCGTATGGTATATATTAAAAAAGATCGCAAATCTCAAAATATATCCTCAAAATATGCATTAATTAATCCAACCACTAGTGGTTTTTATAGAGTCTGATGCCATCCAATAAAATACTGTATTTACTATCGAAATCAAGGACTAGTCTCGAATCTCGATACTTTGATTTGAAAAGTGGAAACTAAGAAATTATATATAACTAAAAATGTTAACCAATCAAAATACCGCAGAATATTCTTACTCATATATATTAAATAAATTTACATTAATATTGAATAATGAAAAAAATCAAATAAGTAGATCATATAAGATAAACATAATACTACAGTTGAAAAAAAAAACATAATACTAAACATAAAAACTGTTATTTATCAATATTTATATATTAACTAAACGTTGATTTCCGATTTTCATTATACTTAGGAAAATGTTCTCAAATAATTATTAAAAATATATTTTTTTTAAATAATCCTAAAATGATCAAAATTGTTTTTTATTTTATTATTTTATTTTTATTTTTAAAATTTAAATTTCATTTATAATACATCAATTTATAACTCTAAACCTTAACTCTAGATTAGTTAACTCGAGTGGTATAAATGTATTATATTTTTTAATAAAATTTATTGTGATTATTTTTTCTCTTTAAAAACTATTTCCGTGACCAAAAATTTTGAGTGTTATTTTAAAAGATTTCTCTCATACTCATAGGGTACGACTAAAAATACCTTTTAGAGTCATTTTTCAAATCCAGAAAATTAAAATGATTTCGCATTCTATAAGTAATGATTTTCCACTACTCAAAAGAAAAACAATTATTATCTTACTTAACAGAGTGGAAATATATGAGTATAGTTTTTTTGTTTTTTTTTTTGTGTAAGAGTATAGTTTACTTTGTTTTTATAATTACAGTCTACTCTTCAATTAATTTCTCCATGTTACTCCATTAGTTCAGTTGGTAGACCGTAGATCCATGATTCGGCCAAAGCAACTCTTACCATACTAATCAAACATCCTACAAAATTGACCGGAAAATGAAACCATATTGGAAATATATTGGCCCGGCGTTGTTTTCAGAATAAATTGTAGTAAACTAAACCGATAACTAAGAAACCGAATACAAATTCAGTTTAGTTTCAATATCTTAAACGTAAATATGAAACCTAAACTCAAATCCAAAACGGTTTCAAGAGTGGGCACATATGTGACTATTGTGTACAGACGATTAAAAGCTTTTGCGTTGTAGTTTCTAAATAACAAAAACAAAATCATGATTTTAAAATAATCCATCGCTAGAACTACGATATGACCCGGACCACGCGATTCTCGAGTTGTATAATTATTTCTTTACCCTAATATCGCGCAAGAATCTCAACTTGTATGCATCACACGTGTTCACGTGTATAGCACAAAATCATACATGTTCACATCTAGTATAAATTTAGTGACCGGTTGTTGGAGAGCTAGTAGATTAGTAGATTGTTTCTAATTAATTAATTAACAATAACTAGGTATCAAAAATTGATTAGAATACTATAAGATAATTATCAATTTTTAAAATAACCTCAATCAAAAATATATTAAAATTTGAATTTATAATTTAATTATTATTGTTTAGAATTTAATATTAACAGTAAATTTAAAAAGTGATAACAAATTTATGATAAAACTGAATTTTTTTTCTTAATCTTGTTTTCTTATTGTCTTTTTCTGCATCTCCCATTAGACTAATTAATTAACCATAAACAATCTTGGTCCTAATGTTTGAGTACTTTGTTGTCGTTCGTGAACCTTCGGAGGCTAAATTTCGGCTCTTTGACTTTCATAACTTATATATCTTTTTGTTCTCGTTAGGAAAATAACATTTGTATTCCGATGCAGACAATTTAAGTGCGTTTTCACATTTTGATCAAAATTTAAATGTTAACAATCACGTAAACTTCATAATGAGCAATCTCTAATAAAAACCAATCAAGTTAGCTAAAAGACTACCAGTTATACACACACACATACATACATATATATATATGGTTCATACTATATTTATATAGCATATAAAATATATATGGTTGTTGGAAAATTTCAATTATAGCACAAAACTGATACAATTTTCTAAATATATCATTAATAAATAACTATTTTCATAAATACTTTAAATTTGTTATAAAATAACTTTAAACTATTTTTTTCTATATATATAAAATATTTATAAACTCAACTTCAATCATTTATATTAAACACTAAACAATAATCACTGAAACTTAAACTCAAATGTTAGTATATTTTTTATTAAAGCTATTTTTGAAGAATGATATTTTAGACAATTTCTCTATATTATGCAGCATATAAAATATACATATGGTTACTATATTTATACAGCATATAAAACAAACACTATGATAGAAATAAAAGCACACATTACAATACATGTCTTACACCTTAACTGAACAAGAACTGTTATATTGACTCCTATCTCTGTATCCTTGGTAGGTTTCTAAAGGGGCATGTCCTAAAAATCGGATGTTTGATCAAAAAGAGAGAGATCTCTTTGTTTTGCAAAAATGTAATATTTTTTTTTGTTCAAAAGAATATCATTCTACATTTCTAATATATATATATATATAATTTTTATTGGTTATTTCAAATAATTAACATTTATTTAATTAATTATATACTAAATAAAGATATTTTATAATTAATATTTTTTTATTAATCCACGTTGAATATATCAAAATTATATTTTTCTGTAAATCGGAGAAAATATATTTTAAAGTGCTTATTTATCTATTAGTAACAATTTTTAAACATATGTTAGACAGTGCTCTCTCACACACAAAATGTAGTCATTTTCATTTAAGATTCTTCTGAACAACCAAGGAATTTGTGTTCATATTAAAGAGCCTATAGTACTGGCTAGTCGTCTCAGTATAGTAAATATGTGCGTATAGGATTTGGGTTTATACACATGCACAGGGGCGGATGTAGAGATGAATGTTATAGGGGACATTATCAAAATTGTTTAAAGAACTATCTGGGGCATGAATAACATTATCAAAATATTACATGGAATTTTCAAAAACTATCCGGGGCATCTGCCCCACCCTTAGACCATGTGGCTCCGCCACTGCACATGCATCATATCTGATGTATTAGTTTTTCTTTTTCTTGACTGAGTATCTGATGTATTAGTTTTAATAAAATTCTAGAACGAAAAATCATGTTCACACACATAATATACAGCTTAAGATGTACATATTCTATTGCGTTTACATTAATATTCCAACGTGTAGAAATTACAACTAAATAACTTATCTTTTATTTACTACTCTATATGTTTCGTTGGTGGCTTTTAAAGACTATCATGCACACATTACAAAATATTAACATGTCTGTACAACGTTTCTTGATTAATACTATATATACAATTCTAGAAGCAACATAAATTCATCTTCTTAACTATATTTTGGAAGAATAAAAAGTAGCCTTTTAAGAATTTTTTTTTTTAAATGCAGTTACTGTAACTTAATTATAATTACGACACACCTGAAATAAAATCATACAATATTACATCAAGTCATCAAATGCTCTAAACAATGAAAAGGTCTTAGAGAAGTTAATATTGCTAGGAAACAACTTCTTTCAGCCTAAAAATGGAAAAAAAATTACATGCAATCACGGAAGTTCCAGTTAATTCATATTCGTTTGGTCAACTAATCAGCACGATTATTCTTATTTCTTTAATATTCTGACGCTTTTTTTCTTCTGCTGAAATTGACTTATCAAATACTCCAGATAATAATAATACTTAAATATCACTAATAAACACAATAATAAGAACAATGTACGAGTAGGAGCTTCGTGTCGACCGTCCGTGTGCTCACTGCTCAGCTGCTAAAGACTCACTTGTCCGCGTTTGCGACTCAACTTTCATCGTGATTTGACTTCCAATCAAAATCGTCTTCGCGAATTTTTAAAGCACGAGTTTGGCATGTCCAACGTGGCACCTTTTGTACGTCGCATTTTATATGTCTACGTCACCACATTCTTTAAATGGTTTTATTCACTGTGGTTAAGTTTTACACGATTCTCCATTTTTCTTCATTCGCTATAATTATAGTATTTATTTTTACAGAATTGCTTTGTTCCCATCGGTTGTATTGAGTTGGTCTAATCAATGGTTGATTCAAAGGGATGTGTTTCATTGTAGATATATCCATATATGTTATTAAAAAAAAAATCAGAGCGAGTGTCGATTGGATATGATGTTCCTTAAAGAGTTTTAGCAGACTTGTCGTTGCACAAGTAATGAATAGACATCACAAACTATATGTTTGTAAATTGAGTCATCTATCGTGATTTATCGGATTCTGCTTAAGGGTATGATGTAAGTTAGATATATTGATTTGGAGTTAGCATTATTTGTGGTACATGTATTTCACATGTGTAATATATTGATAATATGATGAGAGAGATAGATAGGAAGAATTTTATTTACCCTAATAAGAATAAGGGAAATTGCATCCTATAACCATCAAAAATATTATAATTCACTACATAACCAAAAGCCCTACAATTCACATATACTACATATATTTTCTATATAATTCTCCTTTTAGTCTCTCACTGAACCGGTGCAACCTGCAGATAAAAAAATTAATTAATAATTACACAAGGTTGAAAAAGTTACGCGTAGTCCTCGTTAATCACATAACTTCCCTTAATTTCTTCTTCGTAACTTTCCAAGAAGGTGAAAAGTTGAGGCCAATATTCGCCACCATGAAATTCCTGCTGCTACCAAGGCTTAGATTTCCTTTACATCACCGGTTGAAATTGGGGAAGGTGCCTGGTTTCATTGAGGGAGACTGCGATCGATAGCTTCTTTAGCGACATTTTGTTGAGAAGAAGATAATTTTTGAAAGCTCTGTTGGTGATGAAAAAGAGAGACGGCATCCTGAGTGAATGATTGACGGTGCGGAGCGGTAAATATGTGGAACATGTCATAAAAAGAAGAGATGATGACTCGTCTACTTTATATGATGGTGAAGAATCATGATTGTGGACCAGTAAATGTGTATCATCATGTCTGCAGAAGATGAAGAGGTGGAGAAGATGAAGTCGTTGACTATACTATGTATAGACTTTATATACTATTTTATAGATGGTCCATACTAAGTATCAATTACTATTTACTTGCTAAAATTTGATCAAAGAAAATGATTATTTGTTGTATTTTACATTATACATAAGATGAATGACATGTGTGGCACCGTATCTAAGATCCCACTAACAGTGATGCAACAAACATAGAATCATATACGCATAAAGTGGAATTAACTGGTGTTACTATTCCACTGACAGATTTTTGTTCTATTCTACATCGACATATTATGTAATGTGATATATTCTATTAGTATACTATTTTATCATGTTCTATTTCATTTGACGGTTACTAAAAGTGCTATATTTTGTTTAGAAATATAGTTGTAATTTTTCTCAAGTTCTAACTATCGTTATATGTTTTTGAACCTATAACAATCGTATTCTGATCTATATTGTATAGTTTAATATTGCATAATATAATTCAATATTTGATAATATTATGTACTTTTCAGATTTTGATATTTGGGTTTAGGGTTTATATTTGGATTAGGGTTTAGTGATTAGAGTTTAGGGTTTAGTATTTAGAAGGTGAGGGGATATGGTTTGATTCAGCATTAACTTCTTCCATGCAATCATAGACATTTCACAATCTTACCAATATGTACTATGTTATTTATTTTGTTCCATTCTATTTGGGTTTAATATTTATATTTGGGTTTAGAGTTTATATTTGGGTTAAGGTTTAGTGATTAAAGTTTAGGGTCTAGTATTTAGAAGGTGGGAGGTTGTGGTAAACATTAACTTCTTCCATGCAATCATATAAATTTCATAATTTCACCAATATATATTATGTTATTTATTTTATTCCATTCTATTTGGGTTTAGGGTTTATATTTAGGTTTATGGTTTATATTTAGGTTTATGGTTTACTAATTAGAGTTTAGGGTTTAGTATTTAGAGGTTGAGATGAAATTGAGATAAAGTTTAGTATCTAGGGATTGAAGTTGAGATATGTTTAATATTTAGAGTTGTACGTGAGGTTATAATTCTATACTACTTCAGTGATATGAAATAACACTCGGTACATATGTATCTTCTCAGCATTAATTTCTTCACGTTATTCACTTTTTTTGTTGTCTTCTTATTCCTTCTTATGAGAATAGAGTGACCGAAATACACAACATATTGAAAAGGATTCTATTTTGGCCACTGAAAACAATAATCTCGTATGACGTGGCCCTCTTCTCTTTCATAAGTTATGAACAAGAAACATAAATCATGGACCAGATAATTTGGTGTCGACGTCATCACTTTATCTTTTGTCACCTGTAACTTGTTTCAAGAAGGGGTATAACCGGACGAGTTTGATGTTAAATGTTAATTGATGAATTACGTCAAAATCAATGTTATTCCCTTAATTACACTTGAGATTTTAGTCATTTGGCAAATTCTCCCTAAGAATAATAGTCAGAACTACATACACATTGTATATTTTTGTTTTATGTTTTTTTAAATTTTTTTTTTTTATATTTATGTTTTTCTCTGTAATCATATTTATGCTTAATCACTTATCAATAATAGAAATGACTTAATATTATTAATATAAATAAATAATACATAAATAATAAATTGTTGGACTAAACATTTATTAATTGGTCATGTTCATGTTTTAATATAATAGATATACAATATTTGTTAATAATATGTATGATATATTCTATATCCTTATATACATAGTACGGTAACAATTAGAACCGAAAAGATGAAGTAAATTAATGGTATCTGTTGGAAATTCGATCGCAGATGGGTTGCAGCTATAACACATTTTCTTTGTCGGCAACCAATAAATCATACCCACACTATGCTTTTGCAGATCGGATTCATATATTGTACGTAGATCTTTTTCGAACTTGGGTTTTTATTTACTTATAATACCTGGATTTTTTTTTTTTTTAAATACGATATATAGTGATTGTGTGAGAAATTATTTGATATTTTTTTAAAGATACAGAAAATAAGGTACTTGCAAATCTAAATACGATAAATTACATGTATAGAAGTTTTTAAATACTATTCTGCTAATTGATTTGTATTATTTATTATTATTTTTTCCATTGGTTTCTTTCATGCTAAAAGTAAAAGCATTTTTGGATCGGTTAATATTATTTTTGCTTTACAACTTCAACTGATTGTGACAGTTTAAAATCTTGTAAACCTACTCATTGGTTACAAAAAATAATAATACTACTCATCATTATTGATTCGCTAGTAAAGTCCAGCGTACCAGGTTGTCAATTTCCTCTTTTGATACAATTTAATTCCGATCTTATAGTTGGAGTTGTTATTTCTTTTAGATTTAAATTGGATAACCTATGTGATATAACTAATAACACGCAAGTTACGTGTTGTGGAAACCATATCCTTAGTAATCTTTTAAAAGTCCCAAATCTTATTTGGTAGTCTACATTTTTTTCTCGATCTCATATCCATATTCATTCCATCTTCGACTCCTTAATTTTATTCTTGTATGTGTATTAACAGAAGGAAGTTTTAATATACGGAAATGAGTCACCCGACAAACAACAATTTATTCGCCGTTTTCAAATTAATAATTTCACAGAAATTATTGTTCTTTTTATGTCAGCCAAAAATAATACTCTAATTACTATTTTTATGAGTAAAAAGGCTTAATATTTTGGCGTACATTATGTATTATGTACCTAATCAGCCAATTGGATAAAAACAAATAAAATTTGAAGGCGTAAATTTTCTACAAAATATTACTATTAAATGTAGCCATGTCGGCCATCGTTCTAGACTACTTACTCGTTGCTTTTTGATCTTTGCCATTTGCCCACACTCCAGCGCATGATGCAGTTGCCTTATTTCCCAACTTACATTAACAGTGAGCATTTGCACGACTTTAATTATTACAAGAATAACAAAGTGATGTTATCTTCACAAATCTGTTTAATTGTCTAAAGTGTTGTGGTCGTGTGACCATTCATACCACATCCGATAAAACTACAAACAAAAAGTTTGCCAGAAGACAAAGATTAGCAGTTTAGCAGTTTAGTACCTACGTGACATGAATAAGTCGAACGCTCCGACCAAACCGGTTAAAAAGGTAAGGAGAGTATTAAGGGATGCAGGAAAGCGTTGCCACAGACGCAAAAGATGCAACAGAAAAGTAATAAAACGTTACGTAACTTGATTGCTCGCTTGACTGTCGTGTGGACTTTTTTCCCGGGAGGGACATTAAAATCACGTGTTATGCTTTGTTTTCTGCGTTTGATTCCTAATAATATATAAACACCATAAGTAAATATCATGTTTTTGTGTGTTAAAAGTAAAATAACATGTTTCTAACAGAGTCATGTTGAACTAATACCAATTCTGAATTGTTGCTATCATCTTACTTCTTCTGTTTCATTTCCTTCATTTTAATTGATGTTTTGAAAAGTTATTTTTGTTTCAGTTTAAATGATATTTCCATATTTTTATGCAAACTTTTAATATGGTTTGTTGTTTTTGATCAATTATATTTTATTGAATGGATTTTTATTGATTGGCTTAGATTTAACTAATGTAAAATAAATAAAATTTAACAACTTTTTAATAATTGTGCAAAAATCTTAAACACCAACTATTATTAAACATAAGGAGTCTCGTTTCTATGTAGTTGATAAAAGTATTACGTTGAACAATTGTTAATAAAACATAATTAGTACTGTGATTAAAGTTAAAATTAAGGTTAAAAAGAACAAAATGCATGATAGCTGTTTCTCGGACGATTATTTTTGTAAATAAAATACAAATATATTTTGTTGGTTTAAAAGAAAGTATACAAAATGCTAAAAAGGTAAGATATGTGCTTATCAGTTTTACATTCTTTCAAAAAAGTGTAAGATCTTATGACGTCAATTATCACATGAAAAAAATAGTTTAGAAAATGGTTATTGCCGCCAAACCTTTCCTTCGCATGTCAATTTTAGCTTTGTTTTAGCCTCCTTTTACGAAAATTAGTTTGGAATAAAACATATAACCAGTTTAGATGCAGTAAAACATATATACTATGTGTTTTATGCTTATGCTTTATGATTTATGTATGGATGCTATGTCTCGAATTAGAAATTAATCTAAGTAAAGAAAAATATCTTTCTATTAGGGTAAAATAGGTGTTTTGGCTTTTCCTCGTTTCTTCTTTTAAGCTTTCTTTTGTGCACTTGCTTTCTTTATTTTATCTTGTAAATTAAAAAAAAAAAATTAGATAATTTCGGTCAGTAGACACGGCAAAATCGCCTATATATAACAGCTGCTCTTAAGCCAAGTCGCAGAACGATACACACTCGACAAAGAACAAGAAAGAGAGTGAAGAGTCATCAAGAAACATTCATATTCTCTTCTTTTTAAATAAATAAAATATAATATATTTTCAAGAATGGGTTCGGAAGCTGCCGTCGCCGCCGTGGAAAACCTCCAGCAACCATTACTTGAGCCAGCGAAGTCTGAAGTTGACTTCAGGATGGAGAGTGTGTTAACGGACACTCATTTGCCTTATCTCCGGCGGCTTTATTTCGCGGCGTTGATCGAGCTGAAATATCTCTTCAACCTGGCGGCTCCGGCGATCTTTGTCTACGTCATTAATAATGGCATGTCCATGCTCACTCGTATCTTCGCCGGTCATATTGGAAGTATGCAACTCGCTGCCGCTTCTCTAGGAAACAGCGGTTTCAACATGTTCACCTTTGGTCTCATGGTAATTAATTACTACTTTTACATTTTCTCTAAATTCAAACGTTAGAAACAAATCTCAACAGTCAGAAACTAACTGATCTAGTGAAGTAACACCAAACCAGAACTATCTATCAATTTCTTGTTTATTTTTAAAAATTATTTTATAATACTACATATAGAGTAAATAGAAGATTATGTCAAATATTAATGTGACCTCACTTTAATTATTTACTTTTGAGTATATTTTGGTTTCATGTATTTTTCTAGATTGAATCACAAAGTTTTTTTAGTTCTAGTTATCTTCTTACAACAATCATCAAACAAATTTACCTGTTGTTTCTACACTTTTTATATGTTCGATAATTTTTTTTTCAAATAAGTGCAAAAATCTTTTTGGTTCTTAAGAATATTAGTATTTTTTATGGTGAGACAGCTTGGAATGGGAAGTGCAGTGGAAACATTATGTGGACAAGCACACGGAGCTCACAGATACGAGATGCTCGGAGTCTACTTACAAAGATCAACGGTGGTTCTATTCCTCACCGGGCTTCCCATGACACTACTCTTCATCTTCTCCAAACCTCTCCTGACTTCACTCGGGGAGCCAGCCGACGTGGCATCATTGGCATCCATCTTCGTGTACGGTATGATCCCAATGATCTTCGCTTACGCCGTAAACTTCCCCATACAAAAGTTCCTCCAGTCACAGAGCATCGTCACGCCAAGCGCTTACATCTCAGCCGCCACACTCGTCATCCACATATTCCTCTCATGGCTGGCCGTCTTCAGGCTAGGGTGGGGCTTACTTGGCCTCTCTGTGATCCACAGTCTCTCGTGGTGGATCATCGTTCTTGCTCAGGTTTTGTATATTAAGATGAGTCCAAGATGTCGCCGGACTTGGACCGGGTTTAGCTGGAAAGCTTTTGATGGTCTTTGGGATTTTTTCCGGTTATCGGCGGCCTCCGCCGTCATGCTCTGCCTTGAGTCTTGGTATGCTCAGATTCTTGTTCTTCTCGCTGGACTTCTCAAGAACCCTGAACTCGCTTTGGATTCTCTAGCTATCTGGTAAGTGGATGATCAAAATTTAATTTTAATATACTATTAATGAAGATTGAAGAACAATATGAATCTGAACATAGGATAATAGTTTTAATTTTTGACCTTATGGAATACTAACAAATAGTACCAATAACCAATAAACAATTCTTTAGTATATACTTCCAAAATTCTTAGAGTCCATCCATGAAATGTAGCTTTGATTTAAAACAAAAGTGGATAATTTATTAACTGATAATGAGATTTATAAACATTGAATCTGAACATATGATTAAATAATTGGTACGTATAGAAATATAATCAGTCAGATCAAACTATTGAACTTTTTGTGGTTTCTGTAAAAATAATTAATTACTCCCTCCGTTTTTTTATAATTGACGGAGAAATTTTTTGTTTCAAATTATTTGACGTTTTCAATTTTCTATGTAAAATTTATTAGTAATTAATGTTAGATGACTAATGATATTATAACTTATATTTTACTATTGGTTGAATTGTGGTTAGGTATTTCTTAATCAATAATGATTGAATTGAATTGTGGTTGAATTGTGGTTGACCAATAATGTTTGATGTTTTTGTTTAGAAAATAATAAAAAATTAAATATTTTTTAATATGTGTGCATAATCATAGAACGTCAAATATAAAAAAAAAGAAGGTGTATTTATTTGTCTTCGTTGTTACCTTTTTGAGAAACGAAAGTCACGTTAGTCTAACTCTAATGTAATAATTGTTGTCGTATTACGGACTAGTAACAGCAATTAGAGTTTGCCACGTGTACTTTTCCTTTCCGTTAAAGTCATATCGCAGCGTTTTTGACGTTTCTTGTGAGCATAAACTGCGTGTCGTTTTATTTGGTAAATAATCGACAATTTTTTTATTTTTTTGCTTAACCTTTGAACGACAAAAAAATTTGCCCCAGGAAATAGTGTTGATTATTTCAAGACCCAAGTGGTTGATTTACTTATCTTTAATTTTTATTTTATTTTGCAGCATGTCAATTTCTGCAATTTCGTTCATGGTCTCTGTTGGATTCAACGCAGCAGCAAGGTTGGTAAAAAGTGATTTTGACATTTTAATTTATTTATGCAATTATTTCGTGCAAATGGTAACAAATAAGTAAAACTTAGAAAATGTAATAATATTTTAATTAATTTCTGTTTTTTTTTTAAATTACAGTGTGAGAGTTAGTAATGAATTAGGAGCTGGAAATCCAAGATCAGCAGCATTTTCAACAGCAGTAACTACAGGAGTATCATTTTTACTATCACTGTTTGAAGCAGTACTGATCCTCTCGTGGCGCAATGTCATCAGCTACGTTTTTACAGACAGTCCAGCGGTTGCTGAAGCTGTAGCCGAGCTCACTCCTTACTTGGCTATTACCATAGTTCTCAACGGAGTTCAACCCGTTTTATCTGGTATACTAAGCTATATATATTATATAAAAACACCAAATAAACTCTTTATAAATGGAGATAGTTGAACAAATGATTACTAACAAAGTTGATAAAAACAGGTGTGGCGGTTGGGTGTGGGTGGCAAGCATTTGTGGCATACGTTAACATAGGATGTTATTACATTGTGGGGATTCCTATTGGTTATGTTCTTGGTTTCACCTATGATATGGGAGCTAAGGTAAATCTCTTTAATTTTCATAATCTATATTCTAATCAATGATTAATTATTGATTGGTGCTAAGTGAAATTATAATTATTATTTGCTGCAGGGAATATGGACAGGAATGATTGGGGGTACACTCATGCAAACTGTCATCTTACTCATTGTCACTTTCCGAACTGATTGGGATAAAGAGGTATGTATATTACTAAGTATTATTTCTGCTTTCATAAATACTTATATTTTTTAACTCTGGCTTAGTAATATGTTTCTTATTGCATGGAATTAAAACTATCAGGTGGAGAAGGCTTCGAGACGATTAGACCAGTGGGAAGATACACAAGCGCCGCTTCTTAAGCAGTAAACAAAAAAAATTGATTTTTTCAAAAAGAAAATTTATATTGGGGGAAATTTAGTGGACAATTTTAATATATTTTTTCTTGCGGTTTTCCCAAATTGGTTAAGAAAAGATAAAAGCCTAATTAGTTAATCAACAGATCTGTTGATTAATGAATAGGAAAGTGGATAGTTTTCAGAGGGTGGGGGGCGTAGAGTGAAGAGAAGAGAGTCCATGTAAATTTTGTAAGAGGAAGTAATATTGAGAAGTGAGAATGAAACTATGTATTGTGTGCAAGAGTGAGTTTGTTGTAAACGTTTCTTTGTATGAAATAAATCAAGTAATGAAGCATTGGTTTTATGTTACACAATATTTTTCTTGGCAATCCTGTGAAATGGATTCATAAGTTTACGGTTTCACAGATCATTTTGAATCATATGTATTCATTTGTTCGGTTTTATATCCAAGTATATATACGTTGATTCAGTGACATATAGAATATGTTTTCATGGTTTGATGGGTTCTTGAGTCTAAGTTTGAAGTTTTATTAAAGATTAGATTTTGATTTGCATTTCAAAGCGAGAGATTATTTTTGTTTGAAAATAAATTATTTGATGATAATTTAAAAATTTCTACATAATGATATTTTTAAATTTTATAAAATTAGTTTAATTTTTTTATGTTAAGTATTTAAAATTTTTAATAGAGCAAAAATATTGATATTTGATAAGAATTTGAATGCATATTAATTTTTCCATAACATAATTTAAAATAAAATAAAAATTGTCTATTACTACTACAATTGATAAAAAATAAGTTTTTCGAGATTAAATTTTTGAATAAAAGCGAAATTAGTATTTTGAAATGCCAAATATATATATCGTTAAGGAATGAAGTCAAATATATTCATCGTTAAAATGTCATCATCACTCATAAATGTCAAATATATTCAACGTGTTAATAGAAATAAATTATTATTTTGAAATGGCACATATATGTATAGTTAAGAGATGACGTAATACTAAATTTTTGAACAGAAGCAAAATTATTATTTGAAATGTCAAATATATTCATTGTTAAGGAATGATGTAATACTTTTTAATAAGATAGATGTAATACTAAGCTTTAAGGAATGATGTAATACTTGGTAAAATAAAGTCAAATGTTACTTATAAATCTTATTTTGTTTTCCTAGTATCATTTTAGTCGATTAAATTAGCTCATAAGACACTGACATAAGAAAAAAACAAAAACATTATAACGTTAATGAATATTTTCATACGAATGTTCAAAGCGAACATCATTGGATTTGTCAATTTGGTTTTGATAGCTACCCAAAAGGTTTGGCACTTGTCAATATGGTTTTGACAGCTACTGAAAACGTTGGCTTGTCAATATTTATATTCTCTTTTGTCAACCGAAAGTTTATTGTTAAGTATTTGGATTTGATTTACTTTTGTTTCAATTTCTTTAGTAATTTTGAACTGTCATTACGTTAGTTTCTAATTAGCACGCCCTAAAATCTCAAGAACATGTGGAAATAAGACTCATGCATTCATACTAAGAGTTTTATTTGTTTGGTTTACCTTAATAGCTTTTGAGTTCTGAGCTTGCAGCCTTGTCCGCTTGCTGCTTAGTATTCGCCTCCTCCTGACATACTCAGTCCGAGGGTGAGCACGACCCCTTCAGGACCCACTCCAGATATTATTTATTATTTTTATTAACATATATTATATTGTTTAAATTATAAAAATTGATAATATGAAACATTTCAATTACAAACTCAATTAAAACAAGTAAATTAGTTATTTTGTGTAAAATAATTTTAGTTATGTTTAGAATGTTCAAAATTAATAACTATGAAGTCTAAAAATTTATTTTTGTCCAAGGGTCCCTAGTGATATTGAGCCTGGAGTGGTGTGATCTGTTTAAATTTAAACCAAACGCCTCGTCCTTCTGACATAAACCTTTGTTCTTGTTCATATTATTAAACATTATGGCTGGGTAGACCAGGATTAACCGGGATCTCTTAAGGTGGAGTTCTTAGTTTTTCTAAGAGACGTATCTTAGTTTTTAACTAAGAAAACCTAAGAACCGTCTCTTAAATAAGAACCATAAGAGTCGTCTCTTAAATAAGAACCATAAGAGCCGTCTCTTAGCAGAAAAAATGTAAAAAAATAAAATAATTAAAAAGACAAATTTTACGTTAAGAACTCCACCTTAAGAGACCCGGATTAATCATGGCCTTAGCTATTATCGGCTTGTTATTTAGTTTTCTTCAACAAACCTCACTTAATTTTTTTTACAGATAAACCCAAAAAGTCAAGAACTCAAATGAAACAGAAGTTTACAAGTGATTTAGATGATCACACCACATGCCATGCACATCATATTGTTTTTTTTATAAAGTTTTAAAAGTGCTATGCTGTATGCATGCATATTATTTATATGCACGCTATAGATCTAAGGATCAATTATATGGTAAGTCGTTATATAGTATAGTTTTTTGTTCGTACATGACATGAGGTATATACTATATGTTTGGGTCTATCTTCTACCAAATCGGCTAGTTTTGTCTCGTTGTGAACTTTGACGAAAGAAGAATAAATAGTTCCAACTTGTTCCATAAATTAAATGTTTTTTGGTTGGAGCTTCAAGCTCGTAAGATTTGACGGATGCAAGATTGAACAGATGATAGAGACTGGGAATCATCTAAACTTGGGCATACGTATTCACTCACGATCACGCATGCACGCCTGTTTGATATGGTGAGTGGTGACCCCACCCCACCCCTTCAACTTGTTATTTGTACGAGTTTGTGTACGATTGGTTTAAGAACTAAGATCTACGGATCAATAACTGTATATGTTTAAAAAACTGATTTCTGAAGAAAAAACGTTATCGCAAGTTCACGCCACTAGCACCAAAAATAAGATGATCAAGTCTACGATCATCCTATTTCTACATAATTTTCTTAATTAAATTGAAAATACAACTAACTAGAAAAATATTAGAAAGATGTGTAAAAACAATATGACAGCTTTTACAATTTTGTCTTTGTTTTTGGTAGTAATAAGCTAATTTAGTTTAGTACATGTGAGAATATTCTCGGACAAAAAAAGCTAAAACCAATTGATTTCCTCGAACAAGACCAAAGAGCTAGTTGATATATATATAAAAGTTATATATAAGAAACCACGTGATATATAATTTACGTTGCCATGAAATTTCTGCTACGGCTGTAAAATCTAAATTAGTCAACACCTATAGTATTATAATATTAAGAAAAACATAATGCCAGATCACTAATAAACATATATGCATTGCCATTTAATATAATTTTAGTTTAAAAAGAAAATACATGAGTATAGGCGTTCCGTCTAAAATCCAAATAATCATGTCATTCATGGGCCTGTTTATAGACGGTACTGTATAACCGAATCTCAAACTGTATTGGACTTTTTGGCCCAAAAAGAAGAAAAAAGTGTAATTAATCGTTACATATTGGCAGCTTTTTAATGTGATATATTTTACAAATAATCCGGACTTTCATTTTTAATTCAAAACGAACTTTATTTTTCGACATATGATTACACTATATCATAGTGATCACAAAAAGAATTTAACAATCCTATGTTATGGTTATTCCGACAATCAACTTACTTAAAAAAACCACCGGAATATTGACCATAGTCATTTTTCTAAAAACTAGTTCCAACAATATATAATTTGCAAAAATTATATAAACAGAATGTTCTTACAATTTTTAAGTTTTCTTTCCCCTTTAATACATGAAAGAAACAAAACTCATGATCTCTCCATATTACATCCTTGATAAAGTTTTGTCTTGTAGATCAAGAGAAAATCACAAAAACAAGAAGACAAATAGAAATCAAACTTGGAGAGTGAAAACAGGCCTAGATAGTCCGGTTGTTGCACCACCGTGGAACATTTTCTTGAACGCTCTCAAGCCGCCTTGTGAATGCTTTCGAATTCCACCAAATCTAATGGTGGATACTATGCTGCGACGCAGATTAGCCAAACTATTTCCGACCATGACTTTCAACCGGAAAATTTTCATACGTAAAAATAGCAACGCGGGAGGAGGAGAAGGATGAGTTATCAAATCGGCTTCTTGAAGCTTTTTGTAGATCAAGAACTTGGCTCGTCGGTGAAGTAATTCTTCTGGATCTTCCTTGTTTATCTTTGAGTAATCGCATGGCCTTTTGAAGAGAGTCATTTTCATCCTTCTGTGTAATTTTTGAGGATGATCTTTTATGAAGAGAGTTAGAGAGATATCTGATTGAGGAGAGGAAGTTGAACTGAGAAAGTATTTGTAGTCATTGCATGAAGCAGTGCTAGGACACTAATTAATTAACTAGTAACTTGTATACGTGGTTTTTCTACAAAGTTATATGTTTCTTATTAAAATCGTAATAATACAGTTAATTTTAAAATTTAAAGTCAAATCACTACGATAATGAGATATGCTAAGATATTCAAATATACATAATCATATGAGCTCCCAGCTAACATTAATGTATAGTTTATCGGCCATATACATTTTAGCACATAACGATTCAATTATGAGCTTGCCGTCCAAATATTCTAATTTATTTTCTGAAAAAGAGGTCATATAGTATAGAGTTATAAGATTGACTTTTTAAACTTCAGCTTTTCAATTTACAAGCTTGAGATCTGATCGTTGGGTGAAGAAACCAAGGAAAAATCAAAAAGATTTGGAACACAATTAGAGTAAATGTTGTCACATTTCACACCAGTACTCACAGTACTTCTTTGACTTCTCACAAGAACACCACGATACACAATGATATTTTTTTATCTTTTTTTTTTTGGTAGAGTAGCACACTCAACGCAACGTAGCACATATCCACAGGTTTCATGACAACCGTAGCTATAACTGATATACACATTATGTTATGTAGCAAAGTAATTAAATCAAGTTTCTACTCTGAAGCTGTAAAAAACTAAACAAACTTGGACCAGGTGTGTCTTTATCTTAAGAATTTAAAAAATCTACTGACATTGGGAATGAGTCATGCTGCAATTAAGTCAACTAGATATAATTATACCCACAGAACAGATGTCAATGGAAAACTAAACTATTTTGTGTAAGCAACTAAACTTAAAAGATCAAGTCAATGAAAAGAGTTATTAACTAGTGCAATATAAGAGAATTAGACAAACTAAAGAAAAGACTAAATCAATAAGCATCTCATTTTAGCTTATCTTATTTTTTTCTCGCAACCCAAAGAAAACGTGCATGAGTGCATCCAGCACAAGGCAACACACGTTCTCAGGACTCTTCAAGCCCCCGCAAAACTACAAGTTTGTACCAAACGTCCTTTTAAAACTTGCTTAGTCAGATAACACGAGAAAAGACTAAATCAATGAGTCCAAATTGCATTCCGTTCAACATTTTAAGAGCATCATTATCCCAAGAACCTCTTTTGAGGTTTTTTTTTTCTGAATTAAAAAAATAATAAAAAAATGAACCAATCGCGGGCCGACACGTGTCAGTGGAGCCTGCAAACAGTGCAAGAAACCATCAAAAACAAATTCTTAATTGAAGATTTTAGGAGATGGTTTTTGCACTGTTCACAGACCTCACGTGTCAGTGGGGCCCGCAAACAGTGCAAAAACCCCTTTAAGAAATTGTAGATAATGATGCTAGAGCTTCCTCTGCACAGCTTCTGAAAAAAAAAAACGAGAGATAGTCAAAAGGCCACATGATTAAACTGTTGGACTGATATTTTAAATAGTGTGGTATCTCTGCAAACAGATTAAGTTTTCCGTAAGATTAATAACCCACAATTAAATATTAATATAAATGTATACATACATGTATTTTGAAAATTTCGGAGCTACAATCCTCCATTAGAGGTTCTTACAATAAATAAAATATAGAAAGAAGAGTTTTCATCGGATCCGTGGCGCAATGGTAGCGCGTCTGACTCCAGATCAGAAGGTTGCGTGTTCGATTCACGTCGGGTTCAAAACCCCGGTTTAAACATGATCCTAACTTTTTTTTTACTGTTGAAACCATAAGAACCGTCAGATTGGGTAACTCTTGATAAACCAACGGCTAATATGAGCTGTTTCACTACAGATTTACGATCATTTTTCACATGAAACATATTGCATACACCATCTCTAAACTAATTTTACATTCAATAAATGTTAAGTTCGTCGAACAAGTATGATATTATCATTGGTTCTATCAAGATTTTTACTCAACTCTAAAAAGAAAGTTTGTCTTTCTCAGCTGATTTGCCCTAAATTTAATGCACGGTTGGCCCATTCTCAGGCTTGGAAGGTTAGAAAATTCATGCTAGGGTAAGAACCATAGTATTCGTACTAAGGCCAACACACCATTTTTTTTCATGTACATACTTTTGAAAGTTTAGATCCATTTCTTAGCTTGTTTGTTTTTTGATATATATATTTTTGGGATATTAGCATCAATAACCATAAAAAAATTGATAATTCAACAAATAACCATATGAAGCATATGGTTAGAATATACAATACACTTTTATATAATATTACTATATCTATCCTTAAGCAATTTCTGCCTTTTTTTTGTTTTTGTTTTTGTTTTTTTTTTCTTTTCTTTTTCTTTTCTTCTTTTCCCCTTTCATTTTATGTGATCTATATTATATTTATTGATAAATTTTAGCCAAATAGTTATATCAGAATAAATCACATATTTTTTTTGCATATATTATATTTTAAATTTTCAGAAATGGATATAAATTTCTTTTAAAACATATAAATTGTTATTAATACAAAGATATCCTTCTATTCTATATTATTTGTATAGAATAGGATATATTTAAAATCTCTCTCTCTCTTCCTCCTCCCTCTCCCCTTCTCTCTCTCTCTCCCCCTCTCTCTCTCCCTCTTCCCCTCTCTCTCTCCCTCTCCCTCTCTCACCCTCTCCCTTTCTCTCTCCCTCTCCCTCCCTCCCTCCTCCTCTCTCACTCCCTCTCCCCTTCTCTCTCTCCCCCTCTCTCTCTCCCTCTCCCTCTCCCTCTCTCACCCTCTCCCTCTCCCTCCCTCCCCCTCTCTCACTCCCTCTCCCTTTCCCTCTCCCTCTCCCTCACTCCCTCTCTCTCACTCCCATATACACACGTGTTGAGAACAATTTCACCAACTAGTTACCTTTCAAATAAGGATATGTAGTGCTTTAAACGCATACTATACTACTTAAGATTATTAGAATAGAACAACTGAAAAATGATTTGTAAATCAATGAAGTGGTGTCGTGTTTCTCACGAAGACGCGCTGTGCAAGGAGAAAATTGTCACAAAATGGCCATAACTGTCGCATCCCACCTGTCACATCTTCTTATGGTTACTTTCTCAAATACTTCTTCACTATGGTTATTCAGTCAATTAACCCTATATTTTTTTGTCAAATAAGACTATACATACACCAGCAGATTTGAAAAAAAAAACTAATCTTTTTTTTTTAAAACACAAAAATAATCTCTTTATATATATATATAACTAAGACCATGATTAATCTGGGTCTCTTAAGGTGGGGTTCTTAACGTAAATTTTTTTTTTTCCCGCTAAGAGACGTCTCTTATCTTATTTAAGAGACGGTTCTTAGGTTTTTTTAGTTAAAAATTAAGAAACATCTCTTTAAAAAACTAAGAACTCCACCTTAAGAAACCTAGGTTAATCCTGCTCTAACACAATATGGTATCGTTTATCTTTCATTTCTACTGACTACTGTAATTGTTGGTGGCGAAGACACAATTACAATTTTTTTCATACGAATATATTTATAAATTTATATAATAGAGACATTAATATATATATATATATATATTATATCTAGTTCAGTACGTATGTAACTCAATATCACGAGAAAATATTATGATAGTTTATTAAAGTACATTCTATTTTTTTTCGACAAGTACATTCTAGTACTATTATTTACCCAGTACGTAGCCCCAACATAATTGGGTGGAATTTAATTGGCCACCTTACGACTGACAATTTCATTTAAGTTTTGATTGGTCAGCGTCAGCTTACCAAATTTCTTAATCAATACCAAAAGAAAAGCTAATATCTGAATTAATTTGAAAATAGAATCTAAATATATTAATTCTCTTTTGACTAGACTACTCACACTTTAATATCTACATCGCTTTTAAAAGAAAAATCTACAACTATGTTCACCCACCAATACCATAGTCTATAACTATGTTTAGTACATTACATTGGCATTAGATTTTCACGTAATTAATGAACAGTTATGCCTACAAACATAGAATGCATATGATATTATTATAGAGCAAAACTACTTTGGAATAAATATTAGAACATATAGTAACGAACCACACTATATATTAATAGATATTATTAATGCGACCACACATGCATACAAAAGCAAAACATATAACAAGACAGTACCGGTTCGAATTTATCCATCAGTTCCTTGATAGGATCTGAGCTTTGAGAGAGTTCTTCATTACGACCGTGAACGCGTAAGTCTCGGTCAGGTCGGGTGGAGAATCCGGAACAGTGATCCATTTAAACGAATGGATCATCCTAGCAAGCATCAAGTTGATGTGTAGAACCCCTAAAGACCAAGCCGGGCAGATCCGACGACCGGCACCAAAAGGCAACATTGTCACGCCACGTGTTCCCGTCCAGTCAGCATTAACACCGTCCCCACCTGCTAAAAACCTCTCGGGTCGAAACTCACCCGGATCCGACCAAATCTCCGGGTTCTCAGTAACCCAAGCAGTGTAAAATTCTACATATGCCCCTGACGGTATATCATACCCGCCAAGCTCCGTATCTTTCACGGCCGCGTGAGAGAGAAGAAAATGTCCCGGAGGATGTCGCCGGAGAGTCTCCTTCACTATTGCTTCCAAGTAAGGCATTTTCGCCACGTCATCCTCTTCAACGATACCGTTTTTTCCTACAACTCCGACAACTTCCTCGTACAGTTTCTCTTGAATGTTTTGGTCCGTTACTAGATGAAGTAACGCCCACTCAAGCGTAGTAGCGCTCGTGTCCGTACCCGCCGAGACAATCTCCGAACATAGAGTCACAATCTCTTCATCTCTAAGCTCACCGCCTCTCTCAACAGGCTTCAAAGCAAAGAGAGAATCCACGTAAGCCGCACCAATAGGACTCACCATCTCTTCGTTAGGACTCTCTTTTGCGTCAACAAATGCACGACGGTTTCTTATCAACGGCACGAGACACTCTAGCTGCGTCTTCCTTAGCTCTCTCGCTTCTCTAACTTGACGGCGAAACAACGGAGTGAATACCGGTAAAAAGTCAGGTAACGTCGGAGAAGTTATCAGCATGACGTCTTTAAGAACATTCTCTATGTTCTTGATCTTCTCCTCGCTAATCTTGGCTCCAAAACAAAGACATATCAAGATGCTACAAATCGTTAACCTACACTGACTCATAACTTCGACGTAACCTTTCTCAACACTCTCCTTTTGAACCCTCTTCATATGATTCTCCATAGCCCACGTCCTTATCCACGAGCATTGCTTCACTCTCGTCGGTGTCACGAGCTCCGTCACAAAGTTCCTCCTTAGAGTCCGCCACAAAGATCCGTACTCAGCCGAGTTTATAGCGCATTTTCCGACACTAAACATGAGCCGAATAGGCGAGTCCGGAGGCCGGGAAGCGAACGTGGGGCCACGTTGGACTAAAGCCTCGTGGATGAGGTTTTCGTCCGTGACGATAATCATTGTACGTTGTCCCATCTGCATGGTGAATATTGGACCGTACTTTTTACGTAGGTCACGCATTAGGAAGACGAAATGGCGACGTTGGGATATGACTTGGAGTAGGTTTCCGACTAGTGGCCATCCTTTTGGTCCCGGCGGGATGTTGAGGTGACATTGGCTGTTTCCGGCGGAGGAGTAACGGCGCCACCATAGGTTGATGAAATAGAGAGCAAACAAGAATATGATAACATCAGTAAGATCCATATTAGTTTACTTACTATAAGAGAGATATAGAGAGAGAGATGGGAGATATGAAGAAGATTTGTAGATGGAGTTTAGGGTAAGTTTAGAGTGGAGTAGTTAGGGTTCTTATATAGAGAAAGCATACGTTGTATGTGATGAAGGGATCAGCTACATTAACATAACTAGTACTTCCTCCATTTCAGAATAAGTGTCATTTTAGAGAATTTTTTTTGTTACAAAATAAATGTCGTTTTCGACTTTCGATGCAAAATTTATTAATTTTATGTTGCAGATTATTTTTCTATTGGTTGAAATATGGTTAGGTGTATAGGTAATTGTGTTTTTATATAGAAAATATGCAAAATTAATTGTTTTCTTAATCCGTGTGCAAAAAACTTAAAGTGACACTTATAATGAAACAGAGGGAGTAATTGGTTTCACCAACCATCAGTCTGCATTTACTTCCTATACTGTACTCTGTACATAATTGATATATGATGGTTCGAATTTGAAATTGTATTATAGGCTAACAAAATGATTAACTATTAGTAGGAGTGTATGACTGTATTATTGATCTAATCAAGTTATGTTTTCTATAATTACAGTTATGATAGGGGGCACACTAGTCATCAAATTTTTCGTCGGCGACATTAATTAGCAGGACGCATTAATATTATTTTATTTGCAATTCCACAAATGTTAACAAAAATAACAAAATAATCTGAAACGCTATTTTAAAAATAAGACAGTAGTCTCTGAGTCTTAATTACCCTCTGTAGAATTAACAGAGACAGGTGGAGGTTAGTTGGCCAAGTGTTAATGTATTTATTGGGTCAATATCCGTATCTATTTTATTTTTATGTACTTTTTCATCTCATTTCTCAAATATATGGCTAGCCTACATATCAAAATTTATGTTTGTAGTCCGTAGGTACGTGGCACTGTGTACCTTTCCAAAATTAACAATGATTTACCCCGGGGAAAATTCACCTACTTATATTGTTGAACGAAGACGACCATTCAATACATATATATATGTTTTAAAAAACCAATGATTTCTAGCTAGAATTATGACAACAGTACACGTTTTGTTGAAATGTTAATGTCTATATCCATAGAAACATTACTATGTAAATTGTATTTACAATTACGATCAGAGCAGAATTACTATGTAAATTGTATTTACAATTAAGATCAACGCAGGTTTTGGTATTAAAGAATTGTGAGATTCTTTACTAAAAGGTAATATAATAAGGGCATCATTATCCCTAGGACTCCTAACGGGTTCTTAATTTTTTTTTTTTTTACTGTTTAAAAAAAAAAGAAAAAAAAAATTAAAAAACGAAACAATCGCAAGTCGCCACGCGTCAGTGGAACCCGCAAACAGTGTAAAAAACTCTCTAAAACTGGTTCTTATTTAGTAGTTTTTAGAAGCGGTTCTTACACTGTTCATGGACCCCACATGTCAGTGGGGTCCGCGAACAGTGCAAAAACTCCTCCTAAAGACCCTGGATAATCATGTTCTAAGATTCATGAACTTCTCCTTTTTCGTCCTCATGAAAACAAAAATACATTTTTATAACAGTAGGATTTCAATTTTTTTTTGGGAAATTGGGCTGAATAACCTTCAAACACTTTATAATTCACTTAGTAACCAATTACCCTAATACACCAATATATCGTACGTCTTTTATATAATAATACTAATTTACCCTTTTTCATAACCGGTAAAACCTGCAAACAAAAAATAAATTAAAATAATAATAACTACCTAACACAAATACATCGTGGCTTTTGAGATTCACATAACTTGTAAAAAGTGAATAGTTTATCTTCCATTATTGATTCACCGTGTGACCACCAAAACCATTTCTTGAGCAACTTTTCCTAGGAGATGACCGTTTGTTCGCTTGACTACTAACGTGAAGCTTCACTATATCTGAAATCTATGGAGTTGCCGTTTGTTCGTCAACTCTTCCTCAATCTCCTTAACCCCTTTGTTTTACTAGGCAGTTATATGTATTATTTTCACTAATGTCGTCAGATACACTTATGTTTTGTCGCCGTGATGACCCAGAATTGATCGGAGAAGATGAACAGCTTTTGTTAAATGGTGTTCTATTCTATTATATGAATATAAAATAGAAATGTAAAACAATATGTATTATGTTTATTTTATTCATGTTATGTAATGCGATATATGTTGTTACTATACTATTTTATAATGTTTCGTTCCATTTGACGATTAATAAAGAGTGTTCTATTTTGTTTAGAGATATAGTTTGTAATTTTCTTAAGTTCTAACAATCATTACATGTTTTTGAACATGTAAAAATCGTATTATGATCCATATTGTATAATTTAATATTACATAATAAAACTTAATGTTACATAATATTCTGTGTTTTTTTAGATTTTGATATTTGGGTTTAAGATTTATATTTGGGTTTAGGTTTTAGGGTTTAGTGATTAGGGTTTAATATTTAGAAGGTGAGGAGGTATGGTTGGGACAACATTAACTTCTACCATGCAATCTTAGACATTTTATAATTTCACTAATATGTTCTACACTAAGTATTTTGTTCTATTCTATTTGAGTTTATGGTTTATATTTGAATTTATGGTTTATATTTGAGTTTAGGGTTTATTGATTAGTGTTTAGGTTTAGTGATAATGGTTTAGGGTTTAGTATTCAAAAGTTGAGACTGAGTTTAATATTTAGAAGTTGTGTGTGGGTTTAGAGTCCTAGACTATTTCAGTGATATAGAATACAGTCTTTACTGAAAATCTTATTCTATCTATTCATTTTACTGTCATTCAGTTACATGATCATAGTTTATATTAGGGTTCAGGATTTAGTAATTAGGGTTTAGTATTTTGGAGTTGGAGTTAGAGTAATGTTTAGTATTTAAGGATTGTGAGTGTGCTTTAAGTTCTCCTATACTACTTCAGCGGTATAGAATAGAACACTCATTGCATATGTGCTCAATAAACATGTAACGTGAATGTCTTTTTCTTCTTTCATATGAGATAATTTCGGTCACTCCTGACCATATATTATTTGTGATACATTTTACCGGGTACCTGCAAATAGGAAGGGTATAACCGGCTCACTTTAGGCGTAAATGTTAGATTCTTTAATATGTCAAAATCAGTATCATCTACTTAATTTCACTTCCAAGTTTGGTTAGATAGCAAATAAGCCCTTTTTTTTTTAAACCTAAAAACTTATTCCGCGATATTTTGTATGCACTTACGCGTTATTCCAATTAATGCGCGGTTAAATAGCTAAATCGAACTTAGGCGGTGGAAATCTTAGCCGTAACCTTTTTAGCACTTGAACCAACGCTACTTGGTTATGAAAAGAGAAATATATATACTTTATTTTTACATCAATTTTAATTATTATTAAAACCGTTAATCTAAATCATACAGTTCAAGATGATAACTTCCTACATCGGTGTTTAAGAGAGACCATAATTTTACAAAATATGGTAATATCAAAATCATGTTTTTCCAGTACAAAAGGATATTAAATATAGCTCTACGCAATGACCATATCGATTCCTTGATCGGTGGCTGAAAGCCCGGTGCCTCGACCCTGAAGCTGGACACAACCCGCTTGACATGCACCTTCACAAACCTCTTGGGTCGCGTCATTCACTTTCATGCATATTGGCATACAGTCTCTGTGGCACAAGGGCAAATACTTTCTTTCCTAATAGGGCTTCTTGTCCAGCCACAATCTTTGTCCGTGGCAGAAGTGTAATTATCATCAAACTCAGGGTGGCTAAGTTTCTGCTCCGTCTCTTTATTGTTGCTTCGTACGTAGAAAATGGTTTCTTGGAGGACAAGGAAAGGATTTTGAACAGAAGGGGATGGTTAAGATTCACAGGTAATCATGGCCATATGTGTTCGGTTTTCCGTAATATTAACTATTTTTAAAATAGTGAATTGTTTTCTACTCGTTTTCACTTATAAATGGATACAGTCACCTATTGTCACATAACACCGAACAATATAGCATTTTGTTTTATCACACGATATGAACGATTGATTTTGGTTGAATTATTATTAGTCTGATTGCAATATATACAAATATCGATTACAAAACATGAAAGTTTAAAGAAGTTTAAATAATTTCAACCGTAGTTGAGCCGAAACATCTCATTTTGGATGAAGAAACTTCCTTGTAGAAGAGGGACCAAGTGAAATGTCTGCAAATAATATATAAGATTTTTATTTACGTCAACTAAAATCCAACAAAGTAATATATCCATGCAGACTCATATTATAAACACCTTAATTTCATACATGTTATAATTAGTAAAAGGATTAATTACATGATAATATCTGAAAATTATTCCGAGATTAACCGATGCAAAACTAGTGTATTATGGCTAGCACACCTAAAAATTATTGAAATAATTAGCATTTTAACTTTTGCAATTCAAGCCCCTTCGTTTCTTTTCTAACAACATGATATCTCACATTGATCATAAATAGAGAAGAGTTAGACCTGGTTAAACCTAAGAGGATGATCCTCGCCGTGTAACTGGATGCTACCACTCACAAAAACAAGGATTCCGCCACAACCACCGGCCATTGAAGACGGCTGAGAATCAACGGTGCTGATCAAATGAAGACATTGATCGAACGGAAGTTGTTTAAGCTTATTGGAGATATCTTCCATGCCATAGATCTTTTGGCCTTCAAAAGTAAGCAACGAGGTGGGATTGTAGAGAGTAGAAAGAGAAGATCGATCATTGTCAAAGAGATTGTAATAGTGATTCACAAAGGCCGTTGCAACTACTTCTTCACTTCTTCCTCCTTTATTTGCGTCTGCCATTGTATAGAAATCGATATGTTACCAAAAAAAACCAAAGAGGAATATAAACAAGAGCTATCTTAAGGAATCAACTTTCATGCGGCAGGAGTATGCTTAATTTACAAGCAATGATAGAAGAAAAGAATAAAGACAGAAGCTTTTTTACTTTAAAGAGAGTTTCTTGTGGATCAAGTATTGCATCAATCTTTTATATTCAATATTTTATTCAAACCTTCCCAAAGTATGAAACAATCCTTCTTTGGTGGAGTACACTCAAATCAGTTGATGCAGAAGCAAATACCATACATATAGTCCTATAGCACTCATTACTCTAATATTTTTTTTTGTCAACTATCCATCTATCCAGACCAATTCACGTCAAACGAATCGATTCTCCATAGAATATCTTCCCTTGATTTAGAAAATAAATCCTTTGATGACTAATTATATCATCCAAAACTATGATAAAGAGCCCAGAGAGAGCCTAATCAATGGTGGATCTTAAACTTCTAATGATTCTTGAATCCATAACTAACCGGAAACTAGTGTCAGTAATATAAAGCTTTAGACCATCATTAACTCTAGTTTCTTAACTGAGGTAAAAACTAAGAAAAATTAAGAACAACTCTTAAATAATAGTTTTAAGAACGGACTCTTAACGGAAAAAAAAAGTTAAGAACCTCAGTTAAGAAACTGAAGTTAATCATGCTCTTATAGTTACTCAAAAAAAAAAGTTACCATAAGGTAAAAGATCCATCAATGCCAACTAGATGGCCAGTACGTTTGAATCTGATATCCAGTCTTCCAATGATCCAAGTAAACAACCTTCTTCACAGCCATTAACGAAACAACCATAGCCACCATCATAACCAGCCTTTGATCATTAAGATTCCTAACACGTACAAGGGCGTTAGTGACATACCCCAAAAGCAACCCAACCAGAGTGTACAAGAACCCAACAGAGAGCCCCTCTGCCCCAAGCTGAAAATCAGATCCTTCGTAGAAGAAAACAAACTTGTTTGAATCCTCTCTATCTCTGATGAACATAGGCGCGCTTTTAATAATGTTGTGCATCGTCCCGGATACGCTGAAGAAGTAGACTAAAACGGCACCGTATAGCCAGACTCTAGGGTCGTGGAGAATCGTATCTCCCTTGAGAACCTTCTTGATGAGAAACGGTGCCGAGATAACGATCAAGGCTGCGATTACAATGATCTGGGGCTTGGACAAGAGCGGCGGACGGTGGATTGGACCAACGGTGAGGTTAGTTCGATGCTCGACGAACTCCGCCATGGTTTCGGCTGTTCCATCGAAGTATTCTTCCTCCATCAAACCTTCTTCGTCCTTTAGATTCTCCATCAGAGGATCCACGAGGCAGATCTGCGGTAGCGATTGGACGCCGAAGCGGTTGAAAGACTCTGAGTCTGTTGAATCGATCTCGCAGAAGAATAGTTTGTTAACGTTAGATCTATTGTTGTTGTTGGCGATGAAGGAGGCGGAGAGGAATCCGAATTCGCGGCGGAACTCTTGGAGGGTCTCGCTGTTGAGATCAACAGCGTCGAAGAAGATGATTAGGGAGTAAGGTCTAGGAGTGGGTACGGAGGTTATGAATTTCGAAACGGTGTCGTTGTAGAGGCGGATCACGCCGGAATAGGAGGATGATCGGAGGGAAACGAGGTCTTTGGTGAGATCTGATTCGGAGACTGCGTGGATCGATAGTAATGCTATTGAGAGGAATAAACGATGTGAGAGATTTTTGTGATCTGCCATTTTCGATCTCTATGGTCGGATTCGAGAAGAGGAAAATGAAGATAGATCCGAGGGAGATACTGAAGAAAGTGAAGAACTGTTCAAAATTAAGGGTATATATACTCATGCGAGTATATAAAACCTGCTGGATAAGCTAGAGGGTTCGATTAATGAAAATATGAAAAAGATGTGACGGCTGTGGGATTTGAACCCACGCCCTTTCGGACCAGAGCCTAAATCTGGCGCCTTAGACCACTCGGCCAAACCGTCTTGTCGTTAGAGAAGTTATTAGATGCCAATACTATCATGAAAAATAATCTTATGCATTCGGTTTGCGATAGCATATTCTTGAATGTCCCATATTCTTTGTTCTGTGTTTAACTATGAGAGAATGAAAGATGAATTACTCAAAAGGGAAACAAATCTTTCACAACATAAAAGCAGAACACTGAATCACACGGAGAGGCACTGACATACATATGACAAAATCAACATCGTCCTCCAAGACCCCATAATATTCAGATCAATTCAAGTTTCTACACCCAAACACAAAGACTTTCCATACATATTCTTAAGAGAAATACTCTTTCAGCAGATTCGAGTCCTCTTCTAACTGTTGTCTGACTTTTCCAAAGCTGCACAGAAATGAATTGCCTTTGGTTTATAAAAATCCAACCAAAAAAGAGTAAAAACACACACAAAGATATTTAGAGTTTGGAGTGTACTGTTGTAGTTGAGAAGCTTCTCAATTAGATCAACATGCGTCATTAGCATACGCCTGCAGCAGTATCTCACTAGGTTGAGGGCATCAAGTGCGTCCCTGCAAAAAGCAAATCATCGACAATTTGCATTCATACTACTACTAGCAATAGAGATCGTATCTACAAACAAAACAAGATAGACGCATCAGTCTCTTCCAACAACATGTAAACAGCAGAGAGCAGATCATTAGCTACATTCTTAAACCATCAACCTTTCATTGATTTGTTTCTCCATTAAGGGAATGTTGTTAAACTAATCACACCACAAGATAAGACACAGTAGTTTCTTCTAATAACATGTAAAAAGCAGATTATTAGAAACCATCAACCCTTCATTGATTTGTTCCTCCACGTATCATCTTCCAATAGAAATCACAGACCAGGAAGCTAATTTCTCTCGTGTACAAACAAAGTTCTCTAATTTTCATCCAACAAGAATCATGTACATGATGGGGGCACATCTAAATCATAATATGCAGGACATAGTCTCTTCCCAGTAACATAATGAACATAAGCAGGAGATTATTGTAAGCTCAACAATATCTTTCATAGCTTTCGTTTCTCAATAAGAGAAGTCGTGTTAACTAATCTCAAACTTGAGTTATTACATAAATGCTAGACCCAGTAGGAAATTTTGGTACAATTTAACTCAAATTCAAACAATATGATTAGATGGAGAAGAACCATGTAGCTTACCCTTCAGTATAGTCAAGCTGAAGAAGATCAAGATACGCATCCCACTTGTTTCCAATCACCTACAAATCCACAGAGTGAAAGCTTCGTAAAAATCGAAACTTTATCTCTCAAAAGGAGTTTATCTAATCGATCCAGGACGTATCTATCCGATGAAACATTCATAGACCAGATAATAATCTGCTTTGACGAATTAAGAGTAACTAGGAAACCTTAAAAGTTAGATTTGTAATCGCCTAATTTACGAAAGGCGAGGAAGTGAGACAAACCTTTCCGCAAGTAAAACATCGTACAGGGATAATCATCTTCTTGAGCTAATAAGGAACGATGAAATCTCTAGACTTGCTCTCTCTCTCTCTCGATTGGGGTTTTAGGGTTTTCTGGTTCGCGCTTTCTATAATAAGGTGAAGAACACAAAAGGGCGGCTCCTCGAAACGCTGTCGTTCTATCTTATTGCTGGGGGCGACCCAAGTTGGGTCCGGTTTAATTCGGTCCTGTTATTGAAGTACTTCAATTTATTCTGTAATTATAGCCGGTTTGATCATTTTATTTTGTCTGATTGTTGCGCTTGCATGTGTCCCCATCATCGTTCACCTTAGTCTATTACTTTTATTCTACACTACCAATAAAGATCAAAGGAGTTTAAGAATTTTGCTTACTTGAACCATCTGTAAAATGTTTTTTTTGATATGATATGGGCTCGTCTTCAGAAACAAAACTATAACATACTTATACTATAGTATTGTTTAATGGTAGAGATGACGATTTCTCCTAACATTTACAGATCAACCTTTGATGAGAACGTTTGGCCAACAATACAAGAAAGAGCATTTATATACTCTAATAAATCATCTTCATCAATTAACAAAAAAAATGTTGCTCTTACAGTCCTACCTCAATTAGACACATGTGATGATCATGATAACTAAGGTTAATAATCCCTCTGGTAACCAAAAGAGGAGATCTCAAACTGTCTTCTTTCGACACCATTCTCATAACCATACGGATACGAATCTCCAAAAAGGTAGTCGGAAGTAGTCTTCCACGGATCAGAATCTGTCCTTTCCCAGCAAGAAACTTCAGCCGCACGATTCTCATCCTCCTGGCGTCTTTTGTTACGTAAGACACAAGGAAAGTAACCTCCGAATATAACCTCACAGAGATCGGTCGCTTCTAAACCGTAACCTGACGGAACATACTGAGCTTTCACTTCAACTTTATCTACACTTTCAGGTTCCACAGTCCCATTGCTTGAACTCTGTTCTTCTTCTTCTTCTTCTTGATGATCATGTTCTTCTTCTTTTATGGTTTCCAATGGTTTAGCTTCCTCCAACGGCTCAGAGAAAGTCACACGTTTCTTAACATCTTTCGTTTCACCACCATCATAGATTCCAAGAGGAACCGGAGTGATGATCTCCGGAGGAGAAGGAGGTTTGCCCTCATCAGCGGTTGAAGAAGGGTAACAAGTTTTCACCGATGGAGGAAGTGGTTTCCCGTATGTTGCAACGATGTCGTAGCCGCCACCATACGGCGTCGGGTCGTACTCCTCGAACTCCGGCTCGTTGAAGCCTTGAACATTGCTATAGATACTAAACTGAGGTGGAGACTCGTACGTTGTTGTGTAGTAACTCGGATCATAGAACAAGTGTTTTGGCTCAGACATGGTAGAAACAGAGTAAGCACTAGATGCAGAGGTTGTCTCATACTCATACTCAGATCCATTCCAGTTATCATAACTATTATAACTCATTGAATCAAAATCAAACTGCTGTTGTTGATTGTTATCATAATAGTTATGATCATAGAGATGATTAACCTGGTTGAACTCGTATGGGATCTCGTAATGCTCGTAGAAACTGCCCATTGATTCTCAGAGAGCTAGAAGAATAGAGTTTGACTCTCTCTCTCTCTCTCTCTCTCTCTCTAGCAGCTGTTGTTTTGGTGAAAGCAGAAGATTGAGTGGAACACTGATTAAAGTGAGATGAAGTGTTTGGTTTGAAGTCCGTGTAACGTATTGTTTTTCATGTGATGTGTTGATAAGGTGGGCACGAGTGATGTAGATGGTGACGAGTGTGTAGTGACCCTACAACTAAAGTGGTCTGCAGAAGCAATGTTCTTGTCTTGTCTGGAAGTGGTATTGAGAAAACGTGGGGCAAACAAGCGGTGGACAGAGATTCCAACCAACCAAATATGATTTGAACACGAATACCTTGCAACGTATTAACCGGACCGGACCGTACTAGCTTGAAGAACTTAAACCCCCAGCGGTTCGAGATAAAAGTACAATTCTACACAATCATAAAAGAATGTTCCAAACGATGATGAAACAGTATCATCACAATTTTTAACATCCGGTTTAAATAAGCTAGGGACTAACCCATCGATCAAAATCTCACACACTCCGTTACAAAGGGGCCTTATCTTATCATTGTTCAAGAGGAATCAGAAGCGGCTGGTTCTTGTCTTGGTTTCCTCTGCTGCTCAGGAGGTGGACCGTCTCTTTTTCTTTCGTACCTCTTGCTTTGATACTTGGAGTTATTGCGCTGTTTTGGTTGGTATGTTGGGTATGTGCAAGGGATAATCTCTCCATTGATGTACTTGTCGCCTATACCGAACAAAATCCCATCCAAATATCAAGACAAAGAGGAGACATTGTAATCACTAATCAAGGTTAGATGGGTTACCTCCATAGTCCTTGTTCTTGACATCTATGTAAGAGTCAGGCAAAACCCAGAGAACTCCAGGCAAACCTGTGAAAATTGTAAAACTGAGCTGTTAGTGTCTTGGAGGTTTTCCGATTATAGCATACACTGACTCACCCTTGAACTTCTCAGATGTTTCTTCGTCAATGGTGCATTGGAATCCAGTATATGTGGTGGTACTGAATGCATACATGTTCTTCTTTGCCTCTTCCATGCTGGAAAACAGACATATATACACTCAATAAGCAAAAGCTTTAGTCATTTTCCCAGTCAATCCAGGAAACTGTACTCAAGAGTCCCAATCTGAAGTTTTAGTCTTTACTTGCTTACAGTGTCCACCACATCAACTTATACACCATTTGACAACATGCAATTTATACATAGCTTGAAGAAAACATGCGAAAAAACAGATCTTTCTATTCTTCCCCCTATTATCACTCCTTATAACGCTAGTTAGTGCCATTTTGGATGCTCCAAGTTCACATATGGAGACAATGTTTTAGCTTTCAAATCCAAAAGAACAACCTTTTACTTCTACTATGCGCGTAACTGTTAAGCTCGAGGATCACGTACGACTCTACTTAGTTACTTGTAAACTGCAGAGTGGCTCAAATTCAAGCAGCCAAACAGACTCGATTTGGGTTCAAGCGACTCAAACCAAACCAACAACGGAAGAGAAGTATTTGAGAAGAGAAAACAAAACCTTCCAAGAACAGTAGCGAGAGTGTTGCGATAAGTATCAATCATCTGGTCCCTCGTTGGAGCTGGATCCTTGGGAAACTCCATAACAATCAGCCAGTGATTGTAGTCGCATCCAGGAAGCATTATCGTCTCCCTCTGCTCATTACTACTGCTCCGTTTCGACGAGTAATCCGAATCCAAAGTCGCAGCCTTGACAATCGCCACCCCACGCGCGGTGGAGATACTAGGATGATTCCATTTCCCGACAACGCGGATGCCGGAGAGTGTAGGGAGGCGTGTCAGGTGGCTTACGGGAACTAGGGTTTTGGGGAGGAGCGATGAAGAAGAGGATGCAGTGAAGGAAGCCATTGCAGCAGTTGGAGCAAGCGAGCGAGATTGAAGGGGATAAGCTATTTTTCACCTGTTGCTACTCCTCCAAAAACGACATCGTAATTATTAAACCTCTTATAGGCTCGTGGGCTATTATATGGGCCGAGTTGATAAACAGCCCATAGGAGCAAAATTTAATACTACAAGTTAGAGTGGTAGATTAAGAAATATCGTTGACCAAGTAAATAATAATTTCATGTTAGAAAAAAAACCGTTGACCAAGTCGTACAGATTATTTATCGTTGGAATATATGTTCAACATGAAATTAACAAGAAATACAAAACAAAGTTGGAAATAAAAAAAAATGTTAATAATCATACTATGAGGTATGAGCCAAGCACCACATGAATTATTATATTGTTATTATAAATATAAAAATATTCGAGTAGTTATTCTAAAATATTTTTAAAAAGTCGGAAAAAAAAATATTATATCAGAACACAACTCGAATATTTATTAACGGCCATGAATGGTGGTGAGGGTGACGTCATTAATAGATTTGCCGTTTTCTCCGCTGAGCCAAGCACCGGAGGAGCTACCACCACCATCATTACTTTCTAACCTCCTCCCGGTCGTAAAAGCCGGATGCTTCGGAGATGGAAGATCAATGGCGTTATGTCCCAACATCAACACAACAGTGGACATGTCTACTCTATCACAAGCATTTTCTTGAACACAAAGCAACCCAATGTGTATGCACTTGATCACTTCCTTCTCATCATCATAACTCTTTACGTCCATCAGTTTGTCTACGATCTCTATCACTTCACCTTTGTTCCATCGATCCCAAATCTATACAATGAGAAAAAACAACAACACTTGCTTATGTTTTGTTCCTCTGTTTCCAGAAGTAAGCAAAGTATAGTTTCTTTTAACATACATGTCCGAGTAGATTCGAATAATCATTGTAGCAACCGCTGTTTTTCTTTCCGGTAATGATCTCTAACATCAATACTCCAAAGCTGTACACGTCGGATTTTATGGAGAACTGGCCGTCCATTGCGTACTCCGGTGACATATATCCACTGCACAGTGAGAGGTAAACCATCGGAAACAAAAGTGGAGTTATGTCATATGTGTGACTAACTCACTATGTTCCAACGACACGTTTGGTGCTTCCTTCGATCTGGTTGCCTCCAAAGATCCTTGCCATCCCAAAATCCGCAATCTTGGGGATCATTTCATTGTCAAGAAGTACATTGCTTGCCTTGAGGTCCCTGTGGATGATCCTCAGTCTTGAATCATGATGAAGATAGAGCACTCCACGAGCAATCCCTCGGATTATGTCTATCCGTTTTGGCCAATCCAAAACCGCTCTATGCTCTTCATCTGATAGAACACAGGGAATGAAATGAAGTCACTGGTCTTTCTCATAATAACGACTTTGAGTAGTATATTTATATGAACGTACTGAATATGAAATAGTCTAGGCTCTTGTTTGGTAGATACTCGTATATCAACATCTTTTCTTCCAGTTCAACGCAACATCCTAAGATCCTCACAAGATTCCGATGCTGCAGCTTTGATATCAACTTGACCTCGTTCTTGAACTCTACCATTCCTTGGCCCGAGTTTGTTGATAATCTCTTCACAGCTATCTCCATACCATTCTCCAACACGCCCTGAATATGTGCAAACAACTTGTTCCTAATTATACCACTTAACTTGAGATATGTTTTTGGCTTCTTCCTTACCTTATAAACGGATCCAAAACCACCTGCTCCAAGCTTGTTATAAAGAGCGAAGTTGTCTGTCGCTTCAGAGATTGTGGTAAACTCGAAGAGAGGCAACTCTCGGTTTCTTGCCTTGTCCTGAAGTTGCTCTTCAAATCTTAGAGAGTCTCCAAAATCAACATAACTCGGAGTGAAGTTCGTTGTAGATCTTGTATGCCTATTAGACTCTGTGCTTGACCATGTTTACAATAGTTACTTGTGAGCTTAGAAACTAACTTATGAGCTTAAAAGATATGTACTTACTTTGACGCTTCCTTACAAAACAGAACAATATAACAGTTGTTAACATTACGGCTGAAATCAAACTGATGAGAATCCAAATGAGTCTCCTCTTCCTTGATGGCCCATCTTTGTTCCACCGTGCTGTGACAAGCATTAAAGCATTAGAGAAGAACGGTTGTCATGAACAGATAAGTGGATGTATATGTGTACCTAACTCTTCCTTGTCTACGCGTACATACAAATCTTGTCCTGAACTCAAGTATGTCCTCGTATCCAACATATCACCGTGCCAAGTCAAGCAACCTGTTGGTCCTCCTTCACTTTCATAGTAAGCACTTGCGTAAGCTACACAACTGCAGTTACTTAAGCATGTCTGTTTACATTCCTTCAATGTAAAATTCATATCCACACTTGCACCTGCTGTGTCTGGAATCTTCACACGCTCTAACTTCACAAACACTTGTCTCTTACGGCATGTTGAAGTTGTAACATCTCTCCTTGTGCACCCATCTGAAGGGTCTCTCGAGTTCCAATCCTCTGGCGTCTTGGGTTCGTAACCAGGTAAGCATCTGCACTCCAACGTGTCTCTACTCAAGGGATCACAGTAACCGTTAGGGCCACAGTAGGAGTAGCCGTCGCACTGCTCTTGAGGGTTTGGTCTTAAACTAATCCACCTCTTTTCCCTTGCGTTCCACGTAAACCGTTGCAGGACTCCCACGTCTCTAAGCACCACTCTTGTTATGACTGAAGTATCCAACGCACCGTAAGTGTTGGACACTTCATCCTGATTATTCACAAAGGAGATGTTGAAGATGGACTTGAGTGTCTTTTCAGGCACACCGCTCCACCTTTGTCCTGTCCATGAACCTCCACGCCACAATGGTTTCAGACCGTTGTACATCATAGTTTGTGGAAACCCTTTACGTTCCAAACGCAGTGTATAGTTCCCGAGACTAGGGTCTACAGGAGATCTCCACGACGTTAGAAAGCGATCCAAACCATCTTTTCTTGTGAAACCTAGTCTCATAAACGGAACAAAAGTGTCTGTAGGATGATCAAAACTCTCCCAGAAAGTTCTCCCTGTGACAGGATCAAGTACAACAAGGTTGCCTAAATCAGAGAGTCTCGCCACTAAAGTTGGCTCAGAGATCATATCTGACACATTAGTCGACCATATAAGCTCTGTCTCATTGGCTGATGCATAGACGCAGAGATTCCCTCTGCTGCTGAACACTACAAGACCAGATGTGTCATTAACAGGACGGTCTCTGTTTGCAACCCATATAACAGTCTGCTCAGAGATCTGAGCATACCAAATACCAACATAACGAATCTTAGAGTCCCCAGGACTGAAGAATCCAAAAGCAAATCTCTTTCCTTCAGAGAATATTACATCGCCATCTCTCAAGGACTGTCTTCTCATGATTGTGTCATTGGTTCCAACACAAGACCGGAGGAGGAGGAAGAAGATGAAGAAGAGTTTCATTTCTGTGTGTTCTGTCTGTTCAGAGCTTGATGCAACGTATAAATGCTACTGCCTCTTATTAAAAGCCAAGTGGGTCTCACCTGAACTAACTAGCAACATCTTAGGTTGAACTTTCAAAAGATGTAGTAACAGATTTCATATGACATAAATGACACACTAACTACAAAGACCCCAATAATAATAACTTAGTACAATCTTTCTCTCCTTCACTAAATAGCCTCTCTGCCCAGTTTCCCTACAATAATAAATACTTATGAAACCTAATACACGAATTTATCAAAAAAATAAAACTTACAAAACAAAAGTCACTTTCGGGTAGTGATGAAAGCTCATCACTTTCCACATGAAGCATATCACTTTCAACAGATCTGAAACAGAAAGCATACAAAATGGTTTAGATTTAAAGATCTTCTGTATTGACTTCTACAGAATAGTAGAGATGCTTCTCTTAGAATAAAAGACATAAGAGAGATGCAAATTGCGTATACAGTTTAGATGTCTCTACGTGCATGTTTCAAAAGAAAAAAAAATCATCCAAATTTTTAGAGTTGGCTCTCCATGCTCTTTAATGCAGTAATACCCAAAATGATTTTTCTGTTTGATTAATTCATGTATCTAGTTGTAAGCACATGCTTTAGGTGCAAACCAAACATCAACACACAAAGTGACATTAATGGCCATGAGAATTTAGGCATTGAGCCAAGTTCATTAAATCAAATTTCTGACAAAAGCTCAAAGAACAGCATCCTTTTCATTCATACAAATCTGGATTGCTTCCAACAATTTTCATGAGAAAAGCTACAACCTGTCTGAAAGCTAGACAACTCATGTCGATGCTGCCTGCCTGCAGAAAGCTAAGCTTCCTTAACCTCCAAAGCCTTGAGTTCTTGCCTCCATTCCTCCAACTTAGAGAACTTCTCCAATTGCTCCGGCTTTATGTCTTGGGGAGCAGTCTTTTGCTGTTGAGCTTCTGTGAGTCGGATCTGCAAATGTTAATACAAGATGAGAAACTGACAATTACACCAAACAAAAAACGTTCTTGAATGTCTTCTAAAGCTTCTGAGAAGTTTGAAATCTTACTTTCTTCTTAAGTGCACGTATTCTTTTCTCATTGTCTTCTACTGCAGTTCCTGGATTGCGTGCTTCTCCAAGGTCCGGTACATTATTTGACGAAACTTTCAAGGCATCCAAACCAGAAACCAATACATTCACAGATTGTGGTCCATTGCTTGGAGTCACAATGGGAACAGCCTCTTCCTTGTCAACATTACTTGATCCATCCTCAGAGCTGTTACCTTTTTCTGCAGCAGCCTGCAGGAATGATAATTTTGAAGGATGTTCCAGTAACTAAAGATGAAGCTAGTAGCATATCAAGTTTACAGTTGAATAGAGTTGAATTGAAACACATACCTGTAACCTCTTCTCTTTCTTACGTTCGTTCCTCTTAGCAGCTTTAGTCTTCGGCTTAGGAGTTGGATCAGGTTCATAACCTGGAGGTCCTTGTGAGGCCATCTCCTTCTTCATCTATTGCAAAGATACAAGGGTGGTACATCTAATGAAATCACGCTATCCATAACCAACTGAATTTAATAAACTTCAAAACAATTCTATTCCAAGAGAAACAACGAATCCAAGAACAGAATACAAAGTGTTGAGGGAATAAATACTGCATACCAAAGAACCTTTGGACTGATAGATGACAACTTCATCTTCTGGAACATGTCCAGCTCGAATCCGGATGGGCTTCCGGAGAGTACCATCAGGTCTACGTGTAGGCTCCAGAATCCTCTCACCTTCTTTAAGGCTTTTGCTAAGTTCAGCCATTTGCTTTTTTTGTTCTCCGCATCTGTTGCTGCTTCCCATCTGATTACTTAGAGACCAAGTTCTCCGCTTTCTGTATCAAAGTTGCAGGGTTCATTAAGAAACAGAT
The DNA here is from genome assembly GCA_905132885.1 of Moricandia moricandioides. Classification (NCBI taxonomy): domain Eukaryota; kingdom Viridiplantae; phylum Streptophyta; class Magnoliopsida; order Brassicales; family Brassicaceae; genus Moricandia; species Moricandia moricandioides. The sequence goes on from CAJHQQ010000242.1 coordinate 130,744, forward strand.
TGTGAAAAAGATCCTGAAAACATGACTCATGTAGTTTAGTTCATAAATTAAAGCTGTCTAGGGATGTAACATGACTCATGTATCAACACTGAATATACATAAGCTATAGCAGATACACAGAACTAAGTAGCAAACATCAGTCCATCAAAAAACATAGTCATTCCACAACGTAAACACTGCAGAAGCTCCAAGCCTAAGCAACCAGGCAAGAACTTTCAAACACCAGAGTCTCACTAACTAATGAAACTTCCTACAAACAAACCAGTGACTCAGTGCCTTCAAATTCATGTAATGAAAAGTCAAGATAGGTGGGAAATTACTCAACACTAACTTTGACCTCCTCTAAGATAAAAAAAAGTACAAAGTTCCCAGCTTTCTTTCTGCATTATCATCAAAGTAACTCTTCGGGGACAATAACCACAAGCCAACACTTAAAACTCAAATCAATTTTTCTCCAATTCGTCTCCTTGAACTTAATAAGCATTAGATAATCAACCAAACTTAGTTAACCAACGTTTTTGCCGGCGGCCGGAGTTACCTACACCTCGGTTCAATAGAGAGAGAGAGAGAATAAAGAGCGGAAAAGGAATGACCTTTGAGATGCAGATTTTCTCCGGTTGCCGGAGAGCGCAGCGCAAGTCCGGTGAAAAGCAAGCGGTTAATATTGAATAGTCGACCGTGACTTTGACCCTAAAGAATGAGATCGAGACGGGTTAACATTCTTACGTGAATTCGATTGGGACAAAAGACTTAAAAAAATTAAGTTTATGATTTTATAGCATATCCATATATTTTGATTTTGTTAATGTTAAGACAGGTTTGTCTTCGGACCGACCAAAGGGTTGTGTCTGTTGACATCATTGCTTGTGTTGACAATATGTCACACGTTGACTAAATCAAACTTCTAGTTGGGCCTAAGCCCAATATACATCTCAATTTTCCTTTGTGGGCCTCTATCTCTCTCTTTGTGTCGGCCTTTGATCTTCTCGGGAGGTCTTTTCGAACCCAATTAAACGCCAGGATCAGAAATGTTTTCATCACAATGCTAGATGCCAATATAGATACATGTAGAGATGAATTAGTAATAATGAAGCCAAGACTCGAAGTCTTGATAACAATAATATCATTACAAGTCTATCTTCCATTATTTTGTTACCTAGCAAAAGAAAAAGCATACTGTTAATCTACTACAATGATGTTGTTTGATCTGATGTCATTGCCTTTTTAATATAAAAATAACTAATAAAGTTCTAATTTTGGTATGCCTATACTATATAGTATAAATCGTTATAAATTTGCTTTCCGGGACGTAAAAAACTTTCAAATGATTTACACTTCAAATCTCCAAGTTATTTAACTATCATATTAATTAAACCATTAAGTTGACTGTTTTATCATAAAAGAAATCTTCAATATGGTTTGTTTGTTTATCAAATCAAAATATAAGTTTTTTTTCTATAAAAAAATGTTTAAGTTATTTAATTAATAAATAAAATAAAAATGTTAAAAACTAAATAAGAATTCAAAATAATCATTTTAAGAAATGTTTTCTTAGAAATAAGATTTTTTAAAACTTTTCAAAAATTCAATTTTGTTAATAAAAAATAAAATTTAAATGGTATTGAAAACAAATAAAAACTCTAAAATTTCATAATTAACAGTGATAATTTCAGACATATCACCATTAACAATAACATTTCCGTCTTATCGCGAAAAGAAGTTGACAGCTTTTGACATATTAAAAATAATACTCTTTTAAAATTTTTAAAATAACTTTAACTAACTAGTAAACAGAAAACGGAGAAGAAATTTTCTTTTAAAAAGATACCAACTCAATGAAAAGTTAAAAAAAAATAAGTAAAAAATAGTAAAAATATATGAAATATAATACAAATAAAAAGTGATATATGGTAATTATATAATGCATTTATCAATTATTTGAGATGAAAATATAAACTAGTACTAAACCATATAGAAAATACTTTGTCAAAAAACTCTACATAAATTAATTTTCTAATAACCTCCCTAAGAAGCTCGTGATAATTAACACACCAAAAAATAACTCTCTAAAATAATTATAGTAAATACACTCCTAATAACATTTTAATTAAGGTATGTTTGGCTATTTAAAAGGACTACCACATCCCAAGAGAAATGTAAACCTATTTCTTTTTTACAATGATGGATCATAGAAATTTCTCAGTTTTTTTCTTTCTATTATTGTTTCTTGTAGTCATCTGTTTTCTTTTTATCGTACTCAAGACTTACCATGACGATAAGAACCAATACTCATGGCAAAACATCTTGTTTAATTTTACTGCATTGTCTTCGTCACTCTCAAAGAGTGAGATGTCTTGACCTATTGAACAAGTTTTTGAAGCATTCTGTGTGGTGGTCGTGCTTGCTATCAACTTCAAAATTGAGGTTAGATCGAGCTTGCTTGTTTCAAGAGAATATGCAATCTAACTAAATATGAGGAAAAGTTGGACTTGACAAAATATCTGATGGTGAGTATATTGAAGGAACTCCAAGGAAGAAAACTCAATCTCAAATCCTACGTAAGCATTCACATTTGGCTCAATATTGTTCTAACACAATGCAAAATGTATACACATAACGTTACTAGCTCTATTGTCTCCAGATATCCAATCACACAATATATTTTTTTACAAAAACTTGTAAAAACTCGAATATATTTATACTACCTTTGAGATATTATAAAACGAAAATAAAGTTAAAATGATAACCCAAGGTATGTCCATTCTAAATTTATATTATTTTGTCTCTTCTTACATCAATCACATATGCAAATTTTGAAATTGTCTAAATTATCAAAAGAGTAAATATTAATATAAATTTGGAATCTAAAAATGGTTGCATATCTTTTATTGTGGTACATAATCCACCACAAAAGGAAAGCACTGAAGAATTTGACAGTTTGCTTTTAATTCATATAACATTAATATGGTATATAATTGCCATCACTTATTGCCAGAACTATATATATATATATATATATATACTTCTAATCATAATTGTTGATAAGATTTTGGAGATCCTATTTAAAAAAACAATTATTTTTATTTATAATTGATAATATTTTTAGTAAATTTTTAGCAAAATTTAGTTTGAATTATATACTATTTTATTAAAAATACATATTTTTTAAAGAAATAAGTATTAGTTTTGAGTTTCAAAAGTATTAGTTTCAATAATATTAAAAATAAGAATTTTTCTTTAATTTCTTTTATTCATTTAAATCATAATAACACAAAATCTATTATTTCTATTTAATTTATGCATGATAAAAAGTATCTATTATTTTTTTTTAATTTTACACTTACATTTTATATATAATTATATGATATATATAAACTGGGATGCCACAAGATGTGGCCCTCATTTAAATGCTTCAAAAGTATCCTCTTAGGCCAGCTCTGTTTCTAGCATTTTAAGTCTATATATAGTTCAGAAAATATAAATCTCATATCTTCTCAAATATTTAGAACAAAATATGGCTGCTTACATCAAAAAAACTTTGTGTTGGCTCTTATGGTTTTATTTCTTCTTGTTGTCTCATCATATGCAAGATTTAATATGATGGTTACAAAAGGAGAAATCGAAGCCATCTGTACAAAAGAAAATCTCAATCATTCACTTTGTTTTGAGATTCTAAAGCCAATTCCTGAAATTGCAAAATTAGATTATTCTGGTCTGGCCAAATTTTTGATAAATTATCAGACTAGAAACACTTCAGATACGCAGAAGCAAATAAAAATGTTCGAAGGCAACACAACAGGTGTGGATTTGCAGACAGTTCAATCATGCGTAAAATTGTATGAAGATTCTATTTCTCATAATGATAATGCTCTCAAAGTTTTGGCAACCAAGGACTACGACAGCTTAAACATGGAAGTGGGATTTACATTGACCTTCATGAGTACGTGTAATGATGGATTGTTAAGAATGAAGCCAGTTCCTCAAGTTTTGATCACGAAGAATACTGCCATTAAAAACATGTCTAATATTATTTTAGTGATTCTCGAGTGTTTTATAAGAAAGAAAAGATAAGATGTTAGTCAAAAAGAATCTATAATAACAAAGTAATGTATCCACAAAAAAAAAGTAATGTATCTATCAATCAATCAATTATAATAAAACAGAGCAAATGACAAATAACGACACGTGGCAATTAATCGGTAGCCGGTTACACAAAACCAATTATATCAATTTTTAACTTTGTCAAATTTTGGGCTAATGCACAAGTTGAAATTTTAGACGGGCCCATCTTCTATTTGGTAGTTCATATCTTTTAAATCTAAGTTAATCTCTTTTAGGCCCACAGTCATAGAAGAGATTGCCTTGGCTTCATAAGTAAAGGTGCATTGGCTTGGCTTCTCTTTGTAGTTTTGTTCTGTTCCAGTTTCAGTACTAGAATCTATTGTTTCACACAAGTTGTTTTAACATAATTTCTTTAAAATACATCTCCTAATCTTTAACCTAAACCCTTAAAACATAGGGAGAATAATAAAGTTTGTAAACATATGAGATTCTCAAAACATATATAAACAGACAAATTAGTTTTGTGAGACTAACGTCCTGTTATAGCAGTGAGACTCGCATCATTGACAGTGACCATTTGACTACTCCGGTCAGAAGATCCAGCCACAGAAACTTCTCTTCTTGCTATAAACGCAGGCTGCTTTGCCTCGGGGAGGTTTGCATTCTCAGTAGTTAGCATCCAAACCACGTTTGAAACATTCGGTCTATCGTTTGCAAGTTCTTGCACACATAACAAACCAATCTGAACACATTTTGCTATTTCTTTCTCAAAACACTCATCAAAGACTACTGTTTTATTTGCTAGAGAAGCAGCCTCCCCATCATTCCACAGGTTCCACGCCTGTTAAATACATATTTGCATGTAAGTTTTAGAGCTAGTAAACTTACTTAGCACTGAGTATTAGTACACACTTACATATGCTAAAAGGTTGAGATTGTTTTCTTCCTTGTGAGAGTTTCTTCTCCCACTTATGATCTCTAGAAAGATAACCCCCAAGCTGAAAACGTCTGATTTTTCTGAAAAGTAACCTTCCATTGCATATTCAGGTGACATATAGCCGCTACAATAACAAAAGTTTCATTCATATTGGTTTCAACATGTTTGTTTGTGTATTTTGTAGTGAATGGATACTTACTATGTTCCAACAACTCTTCTTGTTTCTGCTTCATCTTCATTCGCTTCGAAAACTCTTGCAAGTCCAAAATCAGATATCTTTGGATTCAGATTGTCATCTAACAAAATGTTGCTAGCTTTTAGATCTCTGTGTATGATCTTAAGCCTTGAATCTCTGTGAAGGTACAAAAGACCTCTACATATTCCTTCCATGATGTTGAACCGAGTCTTCCAATCAAGAATCTTTTGCTTAGATGGGTCTGTGAAAAGCTTACTAAATCATTAGCTTTCTCTTCTATCATCCCTAGCCAAATGGTAAAAACAAAGTTGACAAACACATAGGTAAAAGGCTTACCAAATAGATATGCATCCAAGCTTTTGTTAGGCATATATTCATAGACTAACAACCTTTCTTCACCTTCAATGCAACAGCCAAGTACTCTTACTAAATTTCTATGCTGCAACTTTGAAATCACAACCACCTCGTTCATAAGCTCCTCTAGCCCTTGTCTAGATGCCCGTGAGAGCCTCTTTACTGCAATCTCTTGCCCTTCTGGTAACTTCCCCTATGAAAATAAAACAAAGATTACACCATATCTATTGTCAGAAAGATTCTTGTCTAATGTTCTACCTTGTAAACAGGACCAAACCCGCCTTGTCCGAGTTTGTTTCTCTGAGAGAAGTAGTCCGTTGATTTAGCTAACACTTGAAACTCAAAAAGTGGGAACTCATTAGGCTTGAACTTGTAAGAGGACTCGTTTTCACTTGTAACTTCTTCCATTCTGCTAAACATTAGCTCTGGCCTTCTACGGCTCTCTAGTGCTGCTAAGGCAATAAAGCAATGATACAGACCAATTATAATTCAAGAAAACAATCTGAAGCTATTATAAATAAGTACACAAAAACTCGAACCTGAACGCTTTTTGAATTTTTGGCATGCTAAAAGAACAAAGACCACAGCAACAAACGCAGCGCCTATCACAATTGCTAAATGGCTATGTCTTTCTACAATATTTGGTGAGAACACATAAGTAAATGTAGACAGATGAGATGGAGAAGAAGAGAATTTTTTTTTAACTCACTTTCAGAATGTGCAACCCGAATATAAAGATCAATGCCACTTGCTAAAGATGATTGCATATCAACTAAGCTACCACTCCAAACCATGCATCCTATTCCTTGATCATAAGCATAAGCTGTGCAAGAACAGTTCTCTAAACATTGTTTAGGACAATCCTGCTCATTAGCTAGTGACTGTTCCGCAGAGACTGGTACTTTCATCTTCTGCAGTTTCAAAAACCCATCCCCTTTACCACCACCACCACCATTACTACTTACATTGTTCTGGATCTTGCAACGCAATGAAACTATTCTCACACATCCATTAGTCCAGTTCCCATTATTCCACTCTTCTTGATTCTTTGGCACAAACCCTTTAACGCAGTTACAAGGTGGAACTTCCCGAGAACTGCAGCTTGCAAATGGACCACATTCACCGTATGCATCACAAGTTGCCGATGGAATACTAGCACCGATCCTCCAACCTCTCTTAGAAGTACTCGAATATCTTTGATATATGACTCCATCAGGATCCAAGTGATACATGAAAGAATCATTACCATAAGACAATGAAGTTGTTCCTTGGTAATCATTGTTAAGGTTAAACCCATTCACATCTGGTAAACCGATGAAATACTGACCGTTCCATGGGCCGCTACGCCAGATTGGAACATTGTTCTTCCATATCAGAAGCTCGGGATACGCGAAAGGAGCAAGACCAGCTGTATAGTTCCCTGTTGAAGGATCAACATAGCTTTTCCAAGAGGTAAGTTTCAGATTCTCTCCTGTTCTATTGTTGGTCCCTAGGCTCATTCTTGGCAAGAAAGTATTATAAGGATGCTTGAAACTTTCCCAAAGAATCTCACCGTTGTTTCTGCTATCTTGTAGCCTGAGATTCCCAGTATCCATTAGCTGAACCAAAGTATTTGGAGCCACGGTTGATGTGAGGTTTGTAGACCAAAGAAGGCGGTTTCTACCATCTCTAACCACGAGATTCCCATCTTCAGAGATGGAGACAACACCTGAAGTATCCTTAACCGGATTGTCTTTATTAGCAACCCAAACCACGGTTTGAACTGGAAGCTTGTCGTACCAAATCCCAACATAACGTAACCGAGAAGTGGAATTTACAGGAGTGAAGAAACCAAACCTGAAAACACCACTTTTGCAGAGAAGTGTCTGTGAATCTTTAATTGGAGTCAACAACGTGATTCTGTCTTCACCTAAACAGAGCCTCAAGGAGAAGCAAGAGAATGCTGCAAGTATAAGAAGAACAAAGTCACAGCGTCTGTTCACTAGAACAACCATAACTATTTGAAACAGAACTGCTCCAGTTTTGCTTTTCTTTCTGTTTCTCTTTAGAAGATGTCTCTAAAAGAAGAGTTAGAAGAAGAAGATGATGTAAATTTTCTTGCAATGAAAACTAGTTCTGTAATAGAATGACACATGAGTCATAAGAAAGAGGGCATTGACTTAGACAGAACTAAGTCTTCAGATTTTTTAGGTTATTTGAGTGGTGTAAGATTCACCTACCATCATCGTTAATAATAACTTCGCGTATTAATGATCAACTTGGTTTCCTTTGTCCTTTGTACAGTCACATGCTAACTATTCCAATATGGCAGCTACATTAGATTTGGTCAGACTTTTTTTTTTCTCTAAACATTTGCAATTAGTGGTGGATACAACCATGAATGAACATTAAGATTACAGAGACCAATGAGACTGAAGCATGAGACCTACGGTTCCTCCGTTACTGTTTGTGAGATAAACAAGACCTGCACTTAAACTAAACCGATGGCCTAAGTTGAATTTGAGATATGATTCCATCTGAAACTGATCATGAGTTCTTGAACCATCGAGGACTCTCCCAACGCTCATGCCCCATCCCACTTCATATTCTGGTTTGTCTGTAATAGACACTGACGATATTTACACTGAAACAAAAGCTTAGATGTAATAGAATCCTGCTCTTGCATCTTTGGAACTTACTCATATACGGACTAGCAAAAGCTTAGATGATTTTTCTTTTAAGAGTTGATGATGATTCTTGTTTTAATTTCTTACAGTGAAAATATGTTCTACTAAAAGAAGTACTTTTACATTACAACATGTATGAGACCTTAACCATCTATAAAGATGGATGATGTATTCTCTGGCCAATAATTAAGCAGATACGTTTTGTTTCTGCGGGTTCTAACGTCCTGAGACATCAGTGATGGTGACATTGTTGATAGAGGCTTTATGGTCACTGTTCTCAGAGGACTCAGCTTCTTCTGTAGCAACGTTCCTTGTTATAAAAGCAGGCTGTTTCGGTTCTGGTATGTCTACAATCTCGCTGCTGAGCATTGAACAAACTGTAGCAACACTTGGCCTATCGTTAGCAGATTCTTGCACACACAACAGCGCAATGTGAACGCATTTCCTTATTTCTTTCTCAAAGACTTGGTCAAAGATCACAGGATCTACCAGTTCAGTAATCTCCCCTTGGTTCCAGATTGACCATGCCTATAAAAAACAGAGAAGCTCCTTAGAGCTGGAGAATAATCTCAAGAGAGTTAAAACACTTAAGTATAGTTAAAGAGACTTACATAAGCCAAAAGAGTTGAATTTGAGTTCCTTCTTCCACTGACAATCTCTAAGAGTATCACTCCTAAGCTGAAAACATCAGACTTCTCTGAAAACAGTCCTCCCATTGCATATTCTGGTGACATATAGCCACTGCAGGATACATATACAGGTTTAGTACCTGTCTTTTTATGGAGAAGAAGGTGTAACATATGGTATGAATGCAGTAACTTACTATGTTCCAACGACCCTTCTTGTGTTTGCTTCATCTTTATTCCCTGGGAAAATCCTAGCCAAACCGAAATCAGATATCTTGGGAATCAAATTCTCATCTAACAAGATGTTGCTAGCTTTTAGATCTCTGTGGATGATTCTCAGCCTAGAATCTCTGTGAAGGTACAGAAGACCTCTACATATTCCATTGATTATGTTAAACCGTGTCTTCCAATCAAGAAGTTTGCCGTTAACCGGGTCTGAACACAACAGTAACTTCTGTTAACTTAGGAACAGAGTTTTGAAACCACAATATAGTGAACACTTACTAAATAGATAATAGTCTAAGCTTTTCTTGGGCATGAACTCGTAGACTAACATCCTTTCATCTCCTGCAATGCAGCAACCAAGTAATTTCACAAGATTCCGATGTTGCAACTTAGAAATCACAACCACTTCATTAACAAGCTCCTCAAGTCCTTGTCCTGATGCTCGTGACAGTCTCTTCACTGCAATCTCTTGCCCTTCTTGCAACTTCCCCTGCAATAAAATTGGAGTCGACATGAAATCTTGTTACCATAACCCTTTAGTCTTAAAGTCATACTTACTTTGTAGACAGGACCAAAGCCGCCTTGTCCGAGTTTATTTATGAGAGAGAAGTTATTGGTAGCTGCAGATAACACTTGAAACTCAAACAATGGTAGCTCTTTCAGCTTTGCTTTATCACCACCAGCTAAAACTTCTACTCTGTTGAAGATCTGCTCTGCATCTCTTCCTTTCTTTCTCGCTGAGAACCAATCCAAAATCTTATCAAAACCAAAATTTCCAATGACTTAGAAGAACGAAACATAGTTTAGTTAAACTCTGACCTCTTCTCTTCATGACAAGCCGTCGCGCCATGAGACCACAAGCGGCCACAACAAGTATACCTCCAGCCAATGATGAACCAATTATAACCGGTCTTCTGTCCGGAGTTTCTAGTAGAGAGTTGGCAAGAAGTAACAAAATCAGTAAAGCTACAATGTTAAGTAAGAGTAGAAGTTAAGGAGTACTTATAACTTAACTGATTTCTGAATGTGCTAGACGGATATAAAGATCCATTCCACCAGCAGGCAACTCCTGTGAATCAACTAAACTTCCATTCCAAATCATGCAACCATAACCTAAGCCATGAGCACACGCTATACAAGAATATGTCTGCAAACAAGTCCTTAAGCACTCTGGCTCACTAGCTTCAGATCTTATTGCAAAGTCAGGCAATTTCATTCTCCTTAGCCTTGTAAACCCATCAGCACTTCCATTATTGTTCTGTCTTTCACACTGTAAAGGTGTCCTTCTTGTGCATCCACCACTCCAGTTCCCATTGTTCCACTCTTCGAGGTTCCTTGGCCTAAACCCTCTAATGCAAAGAACACGGCGGGGTCTTACGTGGGTTGCACGTAGTGAATGGACCACATCTTCTGTAGTTATCACACTCGCTTGCTGGAACTTGTAACCCCACTGTCCAGTTTCTCCTAGCTTCACTCCAGTCCCTCCTGATCACAGATCCTCTATAGTCCATGTACAAGTATCTCAAAGTGGAGTCATTAGCATATGACATGGTGACTGATCCATTAGTATCATCATTAACTGTGAATCTGAAAAGAAAGATGACTCCTGGATCCACATCTGGTAAACCATTAAACATCTGACCGTTCCATGGGCCACTTCTCCACACCGTAGCGTTATTATCATCCTTGTTCAAGATGAAGAGCTCTGGATATGCAGCAAGAACGAGTGCAGCAGTGTAGCTCCCAGGAGAAGGATCTGAAGGGCTTTTCCATGAAGTTATCGTGATGTTCTCTCCTGATGATCTTGCGTTTGTCCCGACCACCATATTTGGTAACCAAGAATCCGTAGGATGCCTGAAACTCTCCCAAAGAGTCGCTTCACTGTTCTCATCTTTTACCACGAGGTTTCCTGTATCCAAAAGCTCAGCGACAGTAGAGTTGGCACGGGCTTGGGTAGAGATGTTAGTCGACCATAGAACACGTCTCTGATCATCTGTAACCACGAGGTTTCCATCTTCCGACACAGAGATAACTCCAGAGGAGTCGTTGATGGGGGTATCTTTATTAGCAACCCATATCACAGTTTGGCCAGGAATGTTGTTGTACCATATACCCGCATACCGACTTGTGGAGTTAACAGGGGTGAAGAAACCGAACCTGAACGTGCGAAGACCAGAGACGATGGTCTCAGAGTCACTGAGGTTGCCGGAGAAGGAAGCTCTTTCCTGAGCAAGACAGACACTTGAGAAGAAGCAAGAGAGTGTAAGAGCAAGAACAAAAGGACTCATGCTCTCTTTGGATATATCTTTGCCTTTCTCAATATCTTTCCTAAAACGAAACCAAACAAAACCGAGCTAAATATGGCAAGATTCTAGTATTGAATGTAGCATATAAGAAGCATACGGTTTGGAGTTACCTGACGCAGTGATGGTGTGTGATGAGCATTAAAGTCTGAGGAGACAAGTCCAAAATGTTGTTATGGTGAAGGGGTCAGTCAAGTCAAGTGGCACTGTTCTAATTCTAAAGATAATGCATCATTATACTTTCTCTACTATATTTTTCTATTAACGGCGGTCTACGTACGTTTGACTGACCATATTGGCACATCCTTTACGACTTTTTTCACCTGTGATCGTCACTTCATCTTCTTCTACGTAATCAACTAAACGTCACTGCCTGTTAAATGTCGATCAGTGAGACGATGATGCCTGCTTTGCTATTAATAATTCTCTATTTGTCTGTTATCTGTATATATTAATCATTAAATAATTCAGTAAAAAGTTTTATAATTTATCCCTAATTTATATATGAATTTTTAAAAATTTGGTGATGCCAAAAGATCATGGCTAGCTCTAATTCTATTGGTTGCGCGATATTTGGATTAGTTTAGATCCGGGTTCTCTAGTGACAAGGGGGTTATTGAAAATTGGTTTAGTAATTGATTTAGCGAACGGTTCGGTTCGTTCCGGTTTTCGTGCAACCTTTTTTCGTGCAACCTTCGTGTCTCTGAGTTCGTTACAGCACAAAAAAGTTCCTAAAAGTTTTTTTTTTTTTGATGACCAAGTTCCTAAAAGTTTCACATGATAATAGCATCTAATTTATTAAAACAGAATCATCCTTATCTTTTACCCCTATTACTTCCCGGAATATTACTTTTATGCCACTGAACTTATCTTTAAAACAACTAACGTTTACATAATTGTATCTACTATATCTATTCTAATAAACCACGATTTTCAACTATCAAATAAGCAGTTACAGTCCTTTCTATTAAACAAACAGTTTGTTTTATGTTATTGCCTTTTTCACATTTATAAAAAGAACGTGGTTGATCTGAACAATAACAATAACTCATTTGGTTGATCTGAACAGTTTTTTCATTTTCTAAATTGTATCATCGAATTTATCTTTGGTTTCTTACACATACTAAATCTAATCTATGATACATTGTATTACATATTTAATATTGTTTTGCACCATAGTTTGGCAATATGATATATAATATCACTTAATATTTTGGCTTCAAATTATGTAGTACCTAATAGCCACAAATAACATTATTCATTTTTTTTTCACAAATGATCAACAACGAATACATACACTTTAACCAAAAAACAAATAACTTTTTTTCTATAAGTTATTAAAAAAATACCTTAGGACAATCGTAAAAATATTTTTTGTCATAAATATAATTTTTAAAGATCAAAATGACCAAAATATTTTATTAAAAAGATAAATATACAAATATATCTCTAGAGTTAACTAATACTCCCTCCGTTTCATATTAAGTGTCGTTTAAAAAAAGTTTTTTTGTTACAAAATAAGTGTCGTTTTTGACTTTCGATGCAAAATTTATTAATTTTATGTTGTAATTTATTTTTCTATTGGTTGAAATATATTTAGGTGTATAAGTAATTGTGTTTTTATATAGAAAATATGTAAAATTAATTGTTTTCTTAATCCGTGTGCAAAAACCTAAAGTGACACTTATAATGAAAGGGAAAGAATATATGAGTAAGTTTTCGGGAGTGAGATTTAAAATTTTTAAAATAAATATTATAATTTGAAAATGAAATTTTTAAAAAATAGTTTCAAAAAGGAGTTGTGAATTGCAAACAGAAAAATTGAAAAAAAATGATTTTTTTTATAAAAAAGTTCAAATTTAAAAACATATAATTCAAAACTATATTTTTATATTTATTTATATTTATATATCTAGGATATAAGAGTCTTTTGACTCTTTAATAAAAATATTTTGATCATTTTTTTGAAACTCTTTTTTGACAATAACTTAAAATGGTCTTTTTGAAAAAAATGCCCAAAATTGTTTATAATAACAAAAAAAAAAAACAAATTTCACTTTTTCATCTCTTCATTCTGCATGCCATACAACTTAATAAGGATTCAAAATTTGTTCTCACTAATCAAAACATATAACTTTATATAATATTTATAGAAAAAATCACCCAAAAAAATACCCGCGCTTGTCAAATTCTAGTATCTCATTGCAAAACAACGTAACTCCTTATCTCAAAGGACCAAATCTAAGTATTAGATAACAGTTTATGTTCTGTAGGTTTGAACGTTACTGCAATGACTTTGGAGGAGTTTTACTTTTTGGACAAGGAACACTTAAAAACTTTGTTGAAATGCAGATTTGGCTTCGTGTGAGGTCTAAAACTTACCAAAGAAACACTTCACATTCGTGAAAATAGGAACACACAGAAAGTCTCTTTAATTGGCTGTTATTATATATTATTCACTAAAAATCTTGTGTATTTAGTCAAACATTCTATGCATTGTTGTATTCATTTGAATTTTTGATTGATCCACTTGTAGTTAACTAACTGGTTTATCATTGAAATATAAGTGCTCAGATGATCATCACTGGGTCAAACTCCGTACATTCAACGGCAAATGATTACTGTATATGAAAAAAAAGGTTCCGTAGCAGTCAAGATATATACATCATTTTAGGGCACTGTTTCTCGTTGAAATTGTGAATAATTATTCCTTCTTTTATCAGTTGAAACATTCAAAGTGTTGTACTTTGTTCCATTTCATGACACTTGGGATCTTTTTATGCACTCATTCACCACCAATAATTATAAAATTTGAAAAAATAAAGTCAACCTAATGTGATATATAGGCAGCTAGACGCGTATGGCTTATTTGGTCAATATAGGATGCTTGAGTTAATGCAAGTAGTTTGAATATTAAAACATCTATTCTAGGTTTCATTCATATTCATCTCTGGAGGAAGATCTCTTGCAGACACATAGAGAGGAAAGATGAGTACTTTTTACTTTCCTTTCTTGCTTTTGTTAACCTTGTTCTCAACTTATAGCTTTGCAGCTATAACAACATCGAACCCCTTGTCCATAAGACAAACTCTGAGCTCTCCAGATGGATCCTTTGAGCTAGGATTCTTCAGTCCCAACACCTCTATAAACCATCATTATGTTGGAATCTGGTTCAAGAGAATCACTCCTCGGGTCTACGTTTGGGTAGCTAACAGAGAAACTCCAGTAACAAGCTCCACTGCAAATCTTACAATCAGCAGTAACGGAACTCTCATCTTGCTTGATGAGAAACAAGATGTTCTCTGGGCATCTGGACAAGAAGTTCTCACATCTAACGATTGCCATGCTGAGCTTTTGAACTCCGGAAACCTTGTGGTCATAGATAACGTTACTGGAACGTATCTATGGCAAAGCTTTGACCATCTTACAGATACTATGCTTCCTCTGTCTTCTCTTATGTATGATATTCCTAACAACACAAGGCGTGTGTTGACTTCTTGGACAAGTAACACAGATCCATCTCCTGGTGAGTTTCTAGCAGAGCTTACTCCTGAAGTTCCACCACAAGGACTTGTATGGAAAGGCTCAGCACCTTACTGGAGAAGCGGGCCTTGGGCGGAGACAAGGTTCTCAGGGATACCAGAGATGGATGAAACGTATGTGAATCCATTAACAATGGTTCAAGATGTGGTGAACGGCACAGGAGTTTTGACTTTTTGTGCGTTGAGAAACTTTGATGTGTCATACATAAAGCTAACACCAGATGGATCAATGGATATACACCGGAGTAACGGTGGCAACACTGGTTGGATCAAGCATTTTGAAGGTCCTAGAAGCTCATGTGATCTATACGGTACATGTGGACCTAATGGATTGTGTATCAGGTCCATTAGTACTACTCCAACGTGTAAATGCTTGAAAGGGTTTGTGCCAAAGTCAGATGTTGAGTGGAACAGTAGAAACTGGACTCGTGGGTGTGTGAGACGAACAGAGTTATCATCATGTCAGGGGAAAGATACAACAGATGGATTCTACCGTGTTGCTAATATGAAGCCTCCTGATTCTTATGAGTTGGTGAGCTTTGATGATGCAGAACAATGTCGTCAAGGATGTCTCAGCAACTGTTCTTGCTTGGCCTTTGCCTATATCAATGGAGCTGGATGCTTGGTGTGGAACAAGGACTTACTAGACATGGTTCAGTTTAGTGAAGAAGGAGAGTTTCTTTTCATCCGTCTTGCGCGTTCTGAGTTAGGTAAGGCTTAATGACATCACAAACCACATTCTTGTTTTCGTTTTATATTGTCTTAGCAATATGGTTTACAGTCTAGTTTCTTGATGAATCTCTCAGCTAGAAGCAAGCGAATCAAAATAATCATTGTCAGTGCTATCAGTATCTGCATGTTTATAATCTTGGGGCTTGCAGCATTTTGGTGTTGGAGATACAGACTAAAACAAAATGGTGAGACTCCAAAACCTTAATCTCTTTTTTTCTCCATTCATTGGTTTTCTTTATCTTCTTTTCTTGAAGCTCCTCTGTTTCTGAGGTTTGGACCAATCATCAAATGCTAGAAACTTAAGTACTAATACATGGATGGATACTTGTAACTCATAGGTGAAGCTCGTGTAGTCATGGAGATTTCAGAAGATTCTTGGAAGAGTGATTTGAAGTTACAAGATGTTTCAGGTTTAAACTTCTTTGAGATGCATACCATACAAACTGCAACTGATAATTTCAGCATCTCAAATAAACTTGGTCAAGGTGGATTCGGAACAGTTTATAAGGTGAAAAGATCAAATCTATCTTACTCTTTTATATTATTGTCTTTCTTGCTCCCTAGTTGACTCTCTTTTTTATTACAGGGGAAGCTAGAAGATGGGAAAGAAGTAGCTATAAAACGTCTTTCTAGCAGCTCAGTAGAAGGCACAGAGGAGTTCATGAACGAATTAAAACTCATCTCAAAACTACAACACAGAAACTTGGTTAGACTTTTAGGATATTGCATTGAAGGTGAAGAGAAGCTATTGGTTTATGAGTTCATGGTGAACAAAAGCCTTGATACTTTTCTCTTTGGTGAGCCTCTACTTCTTCATGTGCATCTGCATTTGTCATTGTTTCTTCTGTGGCTTACATGATAATCTTATAGATTTGAAGAAGAAGCTGGAGATTGATTGGCCTAAGAGGTTCAATATCATTCAAGGTATTGCTCGTGGACTTGTTTATCTCCACCGTGACTCATTCCTCAGAGTTGTACACCGTGATCTAAAGGCAAGCAACATTCTCTTGGATGAGAAGATGAATCCAAAGATATCAGATTTTGGATTGGCAAAGATGTTTCAAGGAACTCAAAATCAAGATAACACTGGCAGAGTATTTGGAACTTTGTAAGAATCAACTCATCTTCTCTCAGTTATGTTGGATTCAAAGTTTTCTAAAATGATTTGGTTTTCGACAGGGGATACATGTCTCCTGAGTATGCATGGACAGGAACATTCTCTGAGAAGTCTGACATTTATAGCTTTGGAGTTTTGACGTTGGAGATTATCAGCGGAAAAGAGATATCAAGCTTTAGCTATGGCAAAGAAGATAAGAACCTTCTTGCACACGTAAGAAACACACTTACAATCAAGTTGAGACAAATCTTGGTTTCTTGATGGTTATGGTTTTGTCATTTTAACAGGCATGGGAATCATGGAGTGAGACAGGAGGAGTAGATCTACTGGATCAAGACATTGCTGATTCTGAGTCAGATTCAATTGAAGCAGTGATGAGATGTGTTCAGATAAGTTTGCTTTGTGTTCAGCACCAAGCAAAGGACAGACCAAACATCAAACAAGTTGTGACAATGCTGACGTCTACAATGGATCTTCCAAAGCCGAAACAACCTATGTTTGTGTTCGATACTAGCGGTGAGGATTCTCTGTCTCTTAAGTCTAATGATGATGATAAGGATTTGTTCTCTGATGATGAAAACAAACCGGTTCAGGAGTAACCGGAATCCCCTTAAGTATTGAACCGATCTCTATATATATGGTTCAATGTGGATCCAGAATGTAATTGAAATTGTTTTTGCACAAGGGAAATAACATCATACTATATTAGTATATTTAAACTACCATGAATATTATAGTATAAATTAAAAACTTTCACCATACACACTGAATAATAATTGAGCCTGCTATAGGCTTCTTTCGCCTCCATCTCAACTCTTTTTAGCTCGCCAGGATAATAAATACTCCCTCCGTTTTATAATAAATGTCGTTTTAGAGAAAATTTTTTGTTATAAAATAAATGTCGTTTTCGACTTTCGATGCAAAATTTATTAATTTTATATTGCAGTTTATTTTTCTATTGGTTGAAATATGGTTAGGTATATAGGTAATTGTGTTTTTATATAGAAAATATGCAAAATTAATTATTTTCTTAATCCGTGTGCAAAAACCTAAAGTGACAATTATAATGAACAGAGGGATTATTAAATACATTCTTACCTATATGGAATACCTAGTAGAATAATCCTCATAATTACGATACAAAATTAAAGATGGAGATAGTATATAGAAAATTCATGATGTCGTAAAAGATATACACGTAACAACGATCCCATTTTCCAAAACAATTTCTACAAAATCATATCCTCTAGAAATTTCATTTCAACATGAGCATAATATGGGGTAGAGCAGGAATAAGAAGAAGGACAAACACAACGATGAAGAGAATAATAGCGTAACAAGTCCATTTTCTCGAACTCTTTTGGTACTCCCTCGCGTCTTGAAGCTGATCAGTCCCTCTTCTCACAAACGAGCTCGCTTTAGCCACATGGCTCTCTATATTATTAAGTTGTTGTCCTTGCGCTTCCACTAAAGCCGCCATGTCCAAAAAAACTTGGTGCAACTCCAGTAGATTCTTCTCAATCTCCTTCACTGCATCATGTCTTTCTTGTATCTCAGATATCGTGTCCATGATTTGACCTCTTCCTTGCTCTTGAATCGCTTTTTGGAGAAAGTTTTCACTTTCACCACTCGCAATCAAGTTATCTATTGTCTGCTCGTCAGCTTTTTCTCCTGTTATTGTAAAATACCTGCATGATTCCGACATATTCATATATTCTTGCAACCCAAGAAACCAAACACATTATTAGCTTGCAACACAAGAAAGATAAAAAGAAAAAGAAAGACCTGCGCTCTACGGTTTCCTTATACTCATCGTTCATACGTGCACGTAAACTTTGGAAACTATCCATCAAGTCCTTGAGCTTCTTCCCAAGACCACTAACCACAGAGGACCGGGTCCTATCCGTAGATGAACCCGGTCCACAACCCGGGACATTACGGCTGTTAGCGTTTGCTTTCTCTAGAGCCTCAAGCTTCTGCTTAATGATTTTGACCCTCTTAAGAACCTGACCTACGTCTGCATCCATCTTAGCTCGTAGCTCCTTCACCTTCTTGGCATTGTGCACCGTCTGGCATTCTTCGTTCGAGTCTTGAAGCTTCTTGTAAAGCGTCTCGACTCCTTTCATGTCGTCCTTCACATTCTCGACGTCCTCGAAGAACTTGTCGAGGTTCATCGTTTCTTGACCTGCCTCAACATCGCCGAACTGAGCCTGGTTTCTCTTGAATGAATTTGAGAATAAATCATTCATTTTTTTTACTCTTTTAAAAAAAAAAGAATTATATACAATTATAATTTTTGTGAAGTTTCTTTTCAATGTTTTTGAATGATGATGATCATCATTGTCATCCTATGTCTGAGTACGAGGAGGTTTTGTTGGGAGGATTATTTTGTTATGTTAGAATGTGAGTCACAAGCAGTTTTGGTAATTGTCTAAATTTAGTTAATGGCATAACTTTGTCTTATCTAAATTAGCCAACCTTTCAAAATACGATATTGCGCCTGTAATGGGCCGAGCCTAAAGCCGAAGTAAAAGTCCAATTATATCCTCCTTCACTTGATTCGACTAAAACCTCAAGCAAACCCTATACTTTTGACTGATCGGAGGAACTATCTGGCAATGAAAGTAGATGGTGAGGGATCGGTGGGGGCATTGGCTCCGCCTACTAGAGCTAAGCACATTGGGAAAAGAGCTCTGAGGAACAAAAGCGTCACCGTCTCTTTTGATGAGAAAGATCTTAGGTATCGGAATAAAAATCAAAACTTGACGCTGTTTCATTGGAGTCAGAGTCACATACTCAATCTGGGTATCTTTAATGGATGTTTGTTTACACAATTGGTTGATTTTCTGGTTAGGGATTTTGTGACTGGGTTTCACAAGAGGAAGAAGAAACGGAGAAAGGAAGCTCAGAAGCAGCAGGAGGAATCTATGAGGCGGAAACGTATCGAGGCTCGTAAGAAAGTGTGTTCCTTTAGTTCTGTTTTGTTCCATACGTTAGTTGATCATGTTCTGTGATGTATGAGTTATAGTGGATGATATGTCAGAGAGATTGTTAACGTTCAATCATTTGTAATTCTTGGCTTGTTTCGTACTGTTTTGAAATCTTGTATCTGAGTTTTGTAGAGGAAATTGGAAGAGATGATGGTCGCTGGTCATGGTGAGGAAAATGAAGATGGAGAAGCTGATGGGGAAGCAAAGGATGAAGAAGCAGAGCCTGATGCTTCAACTTCTGGTAACTTTTCACTATCATTTAGTTTTCAGTGTGAAGACATTTCGTATTGTGTTTGTGAAAGAAAATGCTATGTCACGCAATGGTTGATCGTTTGTCTCTGTAACTTGAGAACTGATTGATTAGAATCGAGAAGTTACAGTGTTTGTGGTTTTTTTCCTCCATTTAATGCTTTTGCCTTAGCATGCATGTTCTTCTTTTTTTGTTCCTTGTGAATCAAAAGGAACAGCAATGTATGATACAGGGGAGCTGAAAGTAACAGTGACAACAAGCGAAATATCTCGTGAAGAGGATGAGCCTGTTCGCAGGGAAAAGACTCAGTCAACAGAATCCGATGGTTCCACGACCAAAGCCGCCACAAAACAGCCTCTGCCTGTGAGGAAATCCAAACCCTCGAAGCAGAACCGGAGACACAAGTCAAGCGCCAAAACCATGAAGAAAAGGGATAAGAAGAAACAAGCAAGAGGGATCAAGAGTTCACGTTAGTAAAGAGAGACTTGACGCTGTTGAAATTGCTAGTAACAATCAGATTACGCTGTGTCTTTTAGTGACAAGCTTTTCATCAATCACATTTGTAATGTTTAGAGTCTAGAGCAGAGAGAACAAAAGATACATTATATTAATCATCACTCCATGGTGTTCGTAAGAGAAGTCAGTAACATTCACATTAATAACAAAAAAAAAAAAAAACTTCTCTGGTCTAAATTCTCTCTTCAGCAATCAATCCCTCTTGTTCATTCTCATCTTAGCTTCGGTTTCTCCACTGTAAGGAGCAACATGAAAAGCGTATTGCTGCATAACGGAGAAGACGATCATCTCAAGAACCACAAGCACGTTTTGCAGAGCTTCCCCAAGCTGTTCCACCTCCAACCAGAAATGATGCGATTTTATTAACCTCAATCCCACCAATACCTCCAGCACTACTCCCTGCACAACACACAGGTTTCTCATGATCAAGAGAGGAACAACAATTTGCACAAGAACTTGAATGCTTTCATAGAATGACGACCCTAACTCTTGAGTCTATTGAGATGAGAGACTTTGTTTGTCAGAAGGACTAATCACGAGTTCTATATGGTTTTGGTTTGCTACGCCATTTCTAACCAATGTCCCTATCATATGATCCAAACCAGTTAGAAACTCTGAGTATACCTGCCAAAAGCAGAAGAAGACTATCCCTTTGACGCACATGAACTTCGTAACCGGTTTATGAGGCTCCAGCTCTTTGGCAAAAACATGGTAGAATTTCACCAAAGAATACAAAGCTAAAGAGACCGAAACGTTTAGAATGGCGGTGAAGATCCAGCTCAACCACGGTGGATAAATCCCGAGAAGCTGCAGAGTTATCATCAAGAAGGAACACACAGGGCGGATGATACAGAACTGCCATGTCCAATGCTTGAGCTGTGTCAGTGTGTGGTGATCCAGATGTGTGGTCTGGGGAACGAATAGAGTCATTGGAAACGAATGGTGGATTTCTCTCCCTTTAATCTCATCCGGGATAATCCTTCCACTCATGGATATGTTGAGGTAGCTATACATCAACGCCAAGAACTTAGAAATGACCTGAAACAATCAGAGGTTGTAAAACAAATCAAGAAACAGCCAGAGAGATAGAGACACTCAAGAATCGAGTTAACCTACAAGTGCCTCATAGCAATCTTTAACAGCGTCTAGAAACATGAAGATGGTTTTGCTTCCCTTAGCGTCAAGCAATCCCAAAAAAGAACTGATAGCGTAAACAGGAGCCATGAGTATAATGATGAGAATGGCTCTCTGTTCTTTAGGGTTCTTCCAGTAGAAGAGATGCTGAGATATGAGCTGCATGGTGAAGTGCATAGAGAGCAAAACGCAGAACACGGATCCCATCACCGTGATCTCCGCCGGAGATAGAGTAGACAAGTCAACCATTCTGCATCAAAATGAGTAAAGTTAGCTACACTACTTACTACTCGTGAATGATTCACACAAAACTGAACAAAGCTTCTGACTTTTCAATCAGATGTTATACTCTAGAGAAACCCAGAATCACAATCATTCATGAACGAGCTAAGAGATTCTAAATCAAAACAAAGACACAGCTGAATCGAGCTAAAAGAAGACAACTTTCTTTGAAGCTCTTCAGGGTCACCCAAAGATCGAAGCTTTACGCAGAGATCAACAGAGACGAAGAAGCAGAGAGGAGGATCCAAACCTGATTGAAACAAGCGTGTGATGTCTGTCAAAGAAGACGATTCAAGCAGAGAACTTCAGCGAATTGTGATGCTACTACGATTCTTCTTCAATAGTGAGGGACCTCGAGCTGTTCTTCATTGACCGGTTAAAAACCAGCCAAGTCAAAGTTTATCTATGACTTTGACCGGTACGGTCAAGATTTTCTTTTCCTTTTACGGTTTAATTTCGGTATGGATTTTAAGAGATCAAACAAACACAAATCAATCAAATTACTAATCGTCGTTGTAAACTGATACGTAGAATGATTGTAAAATCAAGAAATAAAATGTTAACTTAGCTTTTTGATGATTATGTTCAATGGATTTTAGTTAAAAATGAATGACCAATTGCAGTCCAAATCTCTCAAATATAATTTTTAAAAGTTTTTGTCATAAAAATAACACTCAAGAAAAAAATAACTAAAATAAATATTTTTTTATTTTGAAGATATTAATATTTTAATATTTTTAGTTAATTATAAACTTCAACTCCAAAACTCAACCCCATAACTCTAAACCTTAAATTTATATTAATTAATCTAAGGGTATAAATATATATTTACACCATTTAATAAAGTCTATTTTGATCATTTTTTTTTAAGTGATATTTTGGAGACAAAATTTTTTTTGATATATTTTATTTTTTATCTTTATTTTTTAATCTCTCAAAAAAAAATTAAGAAAAAGTAAAAAAAAAAAAAAAAAAAAGAGAGACGCAGGAAAGTTTTTTGGTTGAAATGTTCAAAAAGAAATGTAAGACTCGTATATTTCTTTTTCATTGGTCAATGCATTTAAATATTAAATTCATGGTTGAAATACTTTTTTTTAGGTTAAGCAAAAAAAAAAAAAAGTTTTAGAAACATATAGTATATGTCACGCAGGGATGATGATGTTACAATTGACGAGTATGCTTTAGTCAATAAAATAGCGACTCTTGATCTTAACGTTATATATATCTCGTGTTCCTTAATGTCAACCTTACGATAGGAGCGTATGAGACTGGCAACGTCTTGCTTGCACACAAACTCAACATCTTTTATTATGTTACTTTTTAATTAACCTTACTTGTAAGTCTATTCTTGTCTCTATATTTATAATGTCTCTGTATATTCTGTTTGCAAATTCTATCAAGTTGTTGTAAACAAGAGAAGAAACTCTTATACAAGAAGAAATCATTCTATACAAGATTTTGAAGTTTGGAGATATGGCGTCGGCCTCAAGATTATCCACAAGGATGATTCTTCTATTTGGTGTA
This sequence comes from Moricandia moricandioides, assembly GCA_905132885.1. Taxonomy (NCBI): domain Eukaryota; kingdom Viridiplantae; phylum Streptophyta; class Magnoliopsida; order Brassicales; family Brassicaceae; genus Moricandia; species Moricandia moricandioides. The sequence continues at coordinate 154,200 of CAJHQQ010000242.1, forward strand.
TTGGTTTTGTTTTCTGTTTCTCCTGTCCATAGTTGGAGTAAAGAAGGTCATATTCTTACATGCCGAATTGCTCAAGTAAGTTGACGATCTAGAGGTTTATATAAATAATTATGTATACAAGTAAGGCTATTGGGATGTTAATTGTTAAGCCATACCAAGTTTAAAGACTCTTGGTAGGTATTTTTGGTAGCTCTTACAAAACTCCTTGTGTTGTGTGAACAGAAACTTTTAGAAGCAGGACCGGCACATGTCGTAGAGAATCTACTGCCGGATTACGTTAAAGGAGATTTATCAGCATTATGTGTGTGGCCGGACCAGATACGACACTGGTACAAGTACCGTTGGACCAGCCCTCTCCATTTCATCGACACTCCCGACCAAGCCTGCTCTTACGAATACTCCAGTAAGCCATAACCGTAGTCGTATTCAGTTTACTATATATCTATTTTGGTTCTATTATTTTGAACCGTAGTTAACCAATACCCAAGTTCTACAAAAACCAAAACCGGTTTACTATAGACTTTATCTTAGGAAGAATTTTAATATAGATGTATATAACAAAACAGGGGATTGTCATGATCAACATGGGTTAAAGGATATGTGTGTGGATGGAGCAATCCAAAATTTCACGTCTCAGCTTCAGCATTACGGTGAAGGAACATCTGATCGTCGATGTACGTTATCTTTATTTTATTTTTATAAAAACGAAAAACAAATATTAAGTCCATATCATTTGCATTTCAAGAAAATCTTTCGTTCTTAATGTGTTTAATTTTTTATTCTCTGATTATTCTTACATGTTCAATTTCATAGATAACATGACGGAGGCCCTTTTGTTCTTGTCTCATTTCATGGGAGATATTCATCAGGTTTGTTCCTCACCATTCCACATATGTAGTTATGTTTTCTTTCATATATGTTACTGTAGTTAGTTCGTAACATATATATATTGTTCTTTACAAAAGCCGATGCATGTCGGATTCACAAGTGATGAAGGAGGAAACACGATAGATTTACGTTGGTACAGACACAAATCAAATTTACATCATGTAAGCTAGCTTCTTTGTAACTCTTTACAACTCTGAAGAATTTGATTACAAAAAAGGTAAACTAAATGAAGAAAATGTGAAGGTATGGGACAGAGAGATCATTCTCACGGCTCTAAAAGAATACTACGACAAGGACTTGGATCTTCTCCAAGAAGATCTTGAGAAGAACATCACCAATGTACTAACCAATTACTTATACAGATTTTACTATAATTTCATATAATTGTTCATTTACCGTGAGTTAATATGTAATTGGTTTATCCTATATTAGGGATTATGGCATGATGATCTATCTTCGTGGACAGAATGCAACGACCTCATCGCTTGTCCACACAAGTAAGTTTTAAAATGATTTGGGTTGATAACCGGTTCAATTAATTGAAAAAGATGGCATCTATTTTCTTAACAGGACTACACTAGAACATCGGTTTCTAGTAAAATAGTTACATCATAACTACAAACCTTGAATAGATTAAAATGGATAATCCTTATTGTATTTGCAGGTATGCTTCGGAGAGTATAAAGTTAGCTTGTAAATATGGCTACGAAGGCGTGAAGTCCGGTGAAACGTTATCAGGTACAGATTGTTTGCTTCTTCTTTATCTTGTACACAAACAAAAGAACTAAATAAGATTAAGAGGGACGTAAAACTGAATTAGTGTTTAATAAGCAAGTATATACTTTTTTGCAGAGGAGTATTTTGATACAACGATGCCAATAGTGATGAAGAGAATTGTTCAGGGTGGAGTTAGACTAGCCATGATACTAAACCGAGTTTTTAGTGATACACATGCTGAAGTTGCTGCTACTTGAACCTAAACCGGATCAGACCGGATCACCAAAGCATTTGATTAGGAGATTATTTGGCCATTTCGTTAAATTAAATAAGACTAATCGGACATTCTTTTCTTTGTATGTATTTCTATTTGACAACTAATGCCAGCGGCCTAGTTATTTATATAGATGTGTTAAGGATTAGGTCATGCTAATGTTTGTTTTATATACTATGAAATGTTCAAAATAAATAAGAACTCTAAAAGAAGAAAATATACTATTGATCAAGTGACTCTGACACTACATTGGATTTGTACAAAAAAAAGAAGATAAAATGGAAAGAAACTCAACAACCTAGAGATTAAACAAGATCACCAATCTTTAATATGAGATCTCACTCTAATAAAACACAGAATAATTCTCAAGAAATCAATAAAAATGAGAAGCAGCAGATTGGATTTTAGGATCCATGGAAGTTTCTGGTGGAGCCAAAGATGGAAGCAAAGGAGCTAGCAAAGCCAAGCAAGATCCCAACCTTGACTTGTCCTCTCTTTGGTATCGGACGGCTACTATGCTCTCTGCAGTCTCTCTTAGTTTCATCTCTGCCGTTGATCATGCTGACTTTTCCTCTCCCTTCCATTTTCTGCTTATCAAAGGTGGTCAAATGTCTTTTGGAAAGTCTCGAGAGAAGAAGAAGAAGAAGAAGAAGTGAGTAAACTGAAGAGGAAGAATGTTTGATTTGTTGCAACTTACAACCACAAAGGGATTCATAGGTCTTATATAAACGTTAATGTGCTCTCTAAAATAACCTTGGGTTTTGCTAATATTTACAAGTTTCATCAACTTATTATTCACTATCTGCTTAGACATGTTTGCCCCTCGCCGCCCCCTTGGATTATATTAAGATCTTACTTTAATTTATTTTACTAGTTAACTCGATCTTATTCGATTTTTTTTTTTAAATAGGGATTTTGTTTATCAGATTATGGTTCTCTAGAATTCCAATACATGAAAATACTGTACTCTTAGATAATATTTTACTGACAATGATTTTTTTGGTATTATTTTAATTTTTTTATATTTTAAAACTAAATAAATTTAGATAACTCTTGATTTATTTGTTCCTGTTATAAATCAGTTTAATTTTTATTATTGGCTATTTTTTGTTGTGATATAAGGATTTTTATTATCAGTTAACTATTTAAATATTTCATATATATAAATTGGTTAGTAATGACGATGAAGATAATTATCTTTTGATTGCTTTGAGAGTTGGTAAACCATACTTGTAATCTTAACATGCACAATAGATAGACTCTATATCCAGGTGCATTGCATCAATGTCTGCAAGCTTAGAATCAATAATTAGTTATGAAAAAAGTAAGTAGCTTTATTTAAAAGTGGACTCCAACTTGTAATCCCACTAAGGATAAATAACTCGAAAGTTATACATAAGGGTAGATTAGTACATCTAAAAGGCGACAAAATATTCTGACAGTCTTAAAGTGATCCTAATAATAATCTAATAGATATTCCATTCCATTTTGCACTAAATTCACGTGCCTAAAACACAAAAAGCTTACATCTTTTAGGTGTTCACCGAAAGTCAGATAAATAAATGGTTTATTAATAATTTGCAGACTAACAACAAAATTCACGTGAGAAAAATAAGGTAACACCAAGTTATACACTGATACACACTACAGTCATGAGTCATCCTATGGTTAGGAACAGCCGAACAATAATGCAAAGTTTATGAAACTAATTTTTCTATATAAATAAATACTAAAGTTCTAAAAAAAATATAAGGTGTTCCTTAAACAAACCAGTTTCATTTTAAAAGAAAAGCGACACTAATTACAAATTAATCAATTACAATCGCTGTGTGTATAAAATCCTTTTTATTATTTGTGGGAATTTACTTTTATGTTGTTGCTGTCTCTTGAGTTCTCTTATGCCTTAATCTTTTGTTATTGCCGTTACTCTTCAGTTTAGATGAGGATGGATCGATCCAGTTCTTGTCTTCTTCAACCGCTTTGTTCCACCGTTCTTCAAATCTTTGAAGCTCCCTTCTCGACTGCCTCCTTATCTATTTTCATCAAACCATACAAACACTATATGATGCTAAGTTTTTTTTTTCCTTCTATAGGTGGCAACATAACGAGATTTACTCACTGAGGTTCTCGAATCATGGCCATGTCTCTTGCAAATATCAAAACCAAAAAGAATCATAAACGTGTGAGCTATCTTTAGTTAGAGGTCAAAAGAATGGGAAATGACGAGTGGTTATGGAATCATACCTTCTTTTCAGAGTGGCCACTTTCCCCTAACGTTTGAATGCCTTGATGAAATATATACTCACTATCCACGATCCCTACATTCTTCGTTCTATCTCCCTACAACGTGTTCAAACCATGCTCACAAGTTGAAGGGAACCGAATGAAAAGTTCCATACAAGAAAATCTTGAATGGGAATTGAGATTTACATAAGGAAAGAAGATCACCTGTGCACAATACCCTAGTTTCATATCCATTCCCCATCCATGAACCAAATCATTCTACAAAAATGAACACAAGTGAACTATGTAGGGTCAGTTAACTTCTATGGATGAATAACCGCAAGTGATAGTTTTACTTGTATAAGATTCCAAGTGCAAAACCAAGCAGCTCTTGAAAACACTGGAGCCATTCCTTCAACAAATCTACAAAACAAAAAAAATGCATCAATGCATACTCAACAGCTAACAAAAATGATTCATCGCTTACAAAAACCATTACCCTGTACAAGGAGGATCTTGGCTTGCATCAGAACACATTCTATGGCCTCTACTGATGTAAACTCTCCTGTGTTTTTTTTTGGCACCATGTTGTAAAACAAGTACCAAACAAACAAAAAGCTCTCCTGAATAAATAATTTGAACCTATGAAAAATCGTTGTACTAGAACGAACTGTGATCTTGTGGTGGATTCCAATAGAGTTTGAGTCCAAAGCTGGTTGAGATATCTCCAGTCCTTCTGATTTAACTATCTCCAAATACCTTCAGAAAAATGGCGTCACACTCATGATAGCTTCTAGTACAAGTATAGAGTAAAGAAGTTTACCTCTCTGGTGTGAAATTCTCAACGCCAAGATCCTCATCCCAAATAAATATATAATCATAAATAGACACAACATCAGGATGGAGAAATCGTTTTGCAAACCACCTACAAATCAAGAGAGGAATATTATATAAAACACAATGTTACGCAATTAGACATTAAAACAAAACATCATCTCTATGAAATTATCTTCAAGAAAGAAAAATAACCATTTAGTCTGGTCCTGTGCAACTACATGTATGGCCTTTGAACTCCATTCAAGATCCCACCATTTATCCATGTTTCCATCGTAGTGGAAAAGAACAACCGTGAAATTTGCTGGAAGAAACTAAGAGACGCAAGAGCTTCAACTGCCTAGGATTAGAAGAACCTCAGCGAAAAAAAAAGAAAAGATTACAATACCTTCTTTACAATAGTGTCAACATTACCCTTTTGCTTGACTCCTACTGGTATCGCCAACAAGTTACGGTTAGTCATTTCTACACCCTGTGTTTATCAATCACAAACCATTAAAAATTCCTCTAGCTGCAGAGATATTCAGTTACATATGCCACGCTTCTTGATGAAAGAGTACTAACCTTTGACCTTAAACTACTAGTAGACCAGAGAGGCTTCAATTCGAGGTCTGTTCTAGGCTGTATGATACCACGCGGCAAGCCTTTTAACTTCTCATCGACTGGTTCTGATTCCTAGATAAAGTCCACAACTGAACTTTACATTAAACTAGAAAGTAAGAAAAATTTAAAGTATCAAAACGTTACCTTTGCCATGTCAAAGGGATAATCTGCTTGTTCTAGCTGAAGGGTAGGAACAAAAAAAAAAGAGTTTATTAAATTCAAATTAAGAGATGACAACAGCATTTCGGTTCCAAGATTACCTGTGTATCTTCGAATTGAATATGTGTGGTCTTATACCAAAAGATCAAAAGTGCAGTACATATGAGAGCCAAGAAAGACTTTATTCTCCACCAGGATTTACTCTGCAAGACTCAAGCATTATTATGTTGTTGAAACAGCATAATAAACCTAAACACAATCAAGGAGGTTCCACCAAAGCTTACCACATCTTGAGCATTGTTTCTTTTTTTAACAAGTGATGGTTTGATCGACTTCATAGACGACTCCATCATATATATCTGATACACAAGCAAACTCAATTGACCAGTTTTGCAGAAAAAAAATATATATACATTTCAAGAATCAGAAAACTTACCAAACTGGTGTTCTCCCAAGAACAGAGAAGAATAAAACAACTTAACCAGACCGTAATGGTCACTGAACCTCAGTCTGTTAGGCCGATTGTTTATACGTTTACCATATGATTTAATTTCATCGTAGTAAGTTGCATCTAACATATAGCCAATGAAAATTACCATCTGGTTATGTTACGTGAACTAGAATTTGAGCAAAGTAAAAAAGTTTGAAGACATCCCAAAACGGCAATAGCGGTAAAACGTTATAGTTTATATTACCAAAAATATATAGAAGAATAAAGTTTGCAAGTTTTTTTCTCATTGATATATAATTAGGATAAATTAGGATAGGTGGTTGACAAGTGATTTTATAAAAAGAAGTCATGCATGACGTTAATTAAGTATTTTTAAGTCTCATAGAGATTGAATAGCCAAAAGTGGAAGAGTTTTAGTATGTAACGGTATTAACCAGATAATTTACCCCGTCAAGCAACTAAGGCAATAAACTCAATGTCTCCCTCTCTGATGGGTCCGGTCAGAGAGATCATTCTAGATGTTAATTGATTTGCATACATGTTTTGGTTTTGTTTTTGGTATAAATTCAGAACTCTGATTGATAAATATAGTTGCATATTGCCAACAAATGTTTTGTGCACATTGCCATTACTCTGTTCTCTTCTCTGCATCTATTCTAATCCATGTAACTAGCAAATCACAGAACAACTATACAAAACACAAATCAAGTCAAGTCCTGATGCTATGTACACAAAGTACGCATACATGATCTCCATAAACCCAATCAATGTTAGCGAGATCATCAAGAGAAAAAGAAAAACATCAGATGCAAAACTCAACTCAACTCAATGTGGTTGGTTAATAAGCCAATGGGGTGATATATACATGATAAAGAAAATCTTCAACATTCTTGAATGGAGTTTGAGTAGGAGGAATCTCTTGATGAGCTATGTTGATGCTGAGACTGTGATATGTGTTGAGGCACAGGCATTGGATGAGCAATGAAAGTAGGGATGTCGTCTCCTGGCATCAATACTGATACCCCGTTCGCGTAAACAGTCATCTGCATATCGATGCATCAGAGAATCAGTCATTCATAAAGTTTAAGAAAAAACAAATCAGAAAGATTCACTAGTATCCAACAGATAGATAGAAGAAGCAAAGATTCCTGAAAGAAAAAGAAAGAGTATATTGTTCCATGAGCCAACAGAACATAAGCAAATGAGAAAATTGAGAGGAAGAAGACAATGACAGATCTAAAACATCTGTCATTGTTCCCCAACAGCAGCTCAAGTTAAAAGAGGAAGAAAAGAGCAAACACACTTGTCCTAACTTTACATTTATGGGTCCTCCCATGTCTTTGAATGCTTCTATTTCTATTTAGTCTTTGATCACATGGTCTTGGTCCATGACCATGTAAAATCAATCATAAATGCCAATCAGTCTTTGTCAATACGAGTATACCTAACAAGAAAACAAGGTACACAAAGGAGAACCATAATCATCAGAGAAGGACTAATTCACGCTTAAACTGATTTCTCAAAACACAAATGGGATGTAATCGCCGTTTGTGAGCAATGATGTTAAGCTACTGTTTAGTATCAAAAGAGATGAGATGCAAAGAAGTCTCCAGGAAACTATTACCACAAGTATATGACAATGAAGAACAATCTCTTTAGGACATGTTCCTAGGACATGCCAGTCACACATGGTTTTAGACTTATTAGACGTTAGACCTCATTATTCATCTACAACAATAATACTTACAAACAGAATCCAAATCTTCAACAAACCAAACTTTATGACACTTATTTCTTGTCTCCTTCACCATTATGAAGAAGACGAAACAGAAGATTCTGAACGACGACGAAGGAAATCAATGAATGCATCATCACCATATCTACATATAAACTCAACAGTGTATTTATGTGCGAGTGAAGAAGCTTATGAGACATCTATAAATGTTAATGATGTTTTCTTCTTCTGCTTTTGGCATGAACGTGTTCACATCAAATGAAAACAACCCCTAAGATTGAAATTGTAATCTTCTTTTTGGAATAATTAATATAAAGACTAAACCTTTTTGTCTAAATTAAACACAAAGTTGGACGATTTAAGAAAGCATCATAAAGACTAAAGCTTTGACCCAATGTCAAGTGTTTAGATCAGATTAGTCAATCTGTGTCAACTTTTAAACAGACAAGAATACGACAGTTTAAGGAACCTGTGTTTACGACTTAAAGTACTTGCCTTGGGAGATTGATAACCGAGCTTAGATGCTGCTGAGCCACTGAACCCGACCCGAGAATCCATACCGGAAAGGATCCGACCAGAAGAGGAATCCGGGTTAGTAGTTGTTCGAATGAGTTTCTCGAAGATAGCCATGACGAGGAACATTGATATGAGAACAGCTGTTGCGACGAAACCAAAGGAGACGGCGTTAACTGAGTCGTCGAATCGAGATTTACATGGTTCTTCTTGCCGGAGATTCATAGGTGCTCCAATGGGCGGCCATTGATGATGGTTCATGCTCGTCTTCAAGCGCTCAAGCTCTCTCATTTCTGATATTACAAGTTAGTTTGGACTTAGTGGTGTGAGTTCCGTTAAGGTGAAACAGAGAGATGTGGAGTGTGGAGAGTGAGATGAAGAAGGAGAAGAGAGGGAGCAAGTGGGGCTAATATGTGAGAATGTGAAAGTTTTGGGTTTTTAATAGAAATTGTTTTAACTTTGTAAGATTTTTTTTCTTATTATATAAAATTTATAATTTTAATGCAATTGACTTAATAATATTAAACATTATTGGTTAAATACATATAATAAATGAAAACATAAATGTATTTTAATTATTTTTTAATATGTGGGAAAAGTGTGTAAATGACACTTTTTTATAAAAGATAACATTTCCCTCTATATTAAAATAAAGAGAAATTGCTAAGAATAACATAATTTAAATACCACTTTACAAAAATATACACTATTAAATATTAACATTTGGGTTTATAATTTAGTGATTATTATTTAGTGTTGAAGGGATAAGGTTTAGTTTTTAATTTTTTTTTATAAATATCTAGAAAAGTTAATTAAATCTATTTTCATCAAAAAATTAAGATATTTTTGAAAAAAATTATATATTAAAGATAAATTTCCAAAATGGTATCAACCTTGTGATAAATTTGTAATTTCCGTAAAATAAATGGTTTTTAAAGATTTTACACACCAATTAAAAAACTATGAACTATTATTCAATCTTTGTCATTTGATTAAACAAAAATAATTACATCTAATTCAACCAATAAAAATTATATCACAGAATAACTATAGTCATAAACATTAAATTACATTTATTTGTACATAGAAACTTATCATTCAAAATGAAATAAAAGTTACTGAAACACCACTATAAGGAGAGGGAGTAAGTAAGTTTTTTGGGGACAGAGATGTTGTCCTTTTATTACACAGCTTTTCTTGAGAACAACAAAGAGAATAGTGATGTTTGTTTACTAAAATATGTTAGGGCATGTTTATTAGAGGTCTCTTAACATGAGGTTCTTAGTTTTTCTAAGAGACGTTTCTTAACTTTTAACTAAGAAAACTTAAGAAACGTTTCTTAAATAAGAGATCTAAGAGACGTTTCTTAACGGGAAAATTAAAAAAAAAATTAAAAACGTGAAATTATAAGTTAAGAACTCCGCCTAAGAGACCGTGGATAAACATGGCCTTAGTCACGCATGTTCCTATCCAATATGAATTTTAGAAAGCACAGTTGGTTTGATAAACCAAAAAAAAGTATATTATCTTCAATATGTGTAGATGTTTTAGTTTTGAGATGATAACAAGTGTATACAAGAGAATCTATAACTTAGTTTTCAATATTAACTTTTAAAATGTTTTACCAGTTTTGGCCTAAATTTAAAACAAACATAAAGCATTTCTCGGATTCATTTTAACAACATCACTATGAAATATATGGCAGAATGATATTCATTTTAAGAGCAATCGTAAACCCGTTACAATCCCCAAACTAAATACATCATGTATGATCGTTTATTCCTTTTGCATGAGGCTGGTTGGTGGAAAACTTTTAACCAAAAAATCTGGTAAATTCCAAGAGTTTTCAGATGTTTTTAACCTTAACAACAAACCTATTTAATAGTATATTCAAATTTCAAAACGTTACCAATCACCCATAAACACACGTAATCACCAAAACAAACAAAATAATTTGAAAGTACATCTTCTGATAATCTGGAAAAATCTAAAATCTCAACGACAAACAAAATTTCACTATTTCAATAAAAAAAAGTTCACTATATCTGATTTTATTTGTGATAGTTCCTATATTCATCTAATTCAAAATCTCAATGATTCAAAGAAAAAATCTCAGTTTGAGTATTTCGACTTAAAATTATTCGTTCATTTTATTGTTTTGAAATATCAAATATTAAAAAAATAAAGGGAAAAAGGAATATTTTGATTCGTTGAGATAGTAGGAGACAAAGACCAAATAGTTAAAAGAAAAAAACAGAGTAAGCAGCACTCTGCCCAAAGTTTCTTCTTCTTCTTCTGTTCTATCTCTTTCTCGTGAAGCCCAATGTAAATTCCTCGCACGGATTCAACCACCCCAAAAAGCTGCACACTTCTCTTTCTTCCTCTGCTCCAAAAAAACCCCACAAGATCGAAACTTTCATCCATTTTCAAAAGACCCTTTACAATCCAGAACAGGTTTAACTCAACATTCTGATTAAAATGAGTCTGGAGGCTTTGAAGAAGATGTTCCAGAGGGTGAAGGAGGCTGTTAAGAAAACGAAGACGAAGAAGAAGCAGACTGTGTTTCAGTATGATCCATGGAGTTATGCCTTGAACTTTGACGATGGAGGAGAAACTCCTCAGATATACTCCGGTGACTGTAAACACTGCAACATCACTTTGATTTATCTTGTTTCTGTCAAATTTTGACATATTCGTTTACAGTTTTGAAGCAGTCCACATTTGTTTCAGTGTCTACCTCTCTCTCTCTCTCTCTTAGTTGTGTCATTTTCCATCAAACTTGTTTTTTTTTTTGTCAGCGAAAGATAATTATCCTCCAAACTTGAACATTTTGCTTCCATGTACTGCAAAAGATAGAGCACTGTCTCTTATGAATTCGAGTCAAGCTTCTTAACATCGGTTTATTTTGGCAACATTTTTGATACCAAGATGTGCAAGTTCCAATGTAGAAACCATAGTTACTATGTTGAACACTTGTACAAATATTGTTTATGAGTAAAAGTGTAAAACAACCCATGAACACATTACAATGCTTAACTAGTATTTCCTGACAGTTTTCAAAATTTGAAAAACAACTTAATATGGGTTTTGTCAAGACTGTAAATGATGGAATATGACTAAATGATAGTATTATTTGTTAAGATCTTTTTTTTTTAAATAAGTAGTTAAGCTTTGTATTTGAAATACCTTCAAGTTTGAATTTATGTTTATCAAATACTAATATATTTCGAATCCATCAATCACATACTTTAAAGAGAAACACTATTGTACATTAAAGAACATTTTGATAAATAGACAAAGAAGGAACTCACCAAACAAACTTCAAAATCAATTCAATAGCCTCTTCATAAGTAGGATCAGTACCTATGTTGGAGAATGCAAGTCAACTAACACAATCATATTCAAGAACTGAATTTAAAAACTGACAATTATCAAGAAAAAGAACAATGTGATTAATCTGTATATCAATATCTAGCCACTTAACCCAAATACATTGTTTCTTGATAAAATATGACTATACACAAATATTAAATCATCAAATAAAACAGAGAGAATCAAACCATGAATCCAATCCTAGGTTCTGTCTCCACCACACCTATCACTCAACCAACTAACAATATCCTTACGAACAATCTCAATGTTATCATCAGTTTCACCGAACAACATCGAATGCATCATCCCTTCATAGATCTTCAACGTCTTGTCTTCACTCTTAGCACTTTCATACAGTTCTCTACTCACTTCAGGATCAGTCACAACATCTGCACTTCCGTGCAACACAACGAAAGGAATGCTCACATCTTTTAGCTTCTTCCCCAAGTAATCCGTAACCCTAAGCAGCTCCATCACTGTCCCCAACCTAGGTTTCTCACTGTACCTCATCGGGTTCCTTTTCGCGATCGGTTTCTTCTCCTCCACTTTGATGCACTTCTCCAACAGATCTTCTGTCGGAACAATGGCCCATGTCGGAACCAAACTAGAGATCATAATCAGAAACCGATCAACCGGCCACTTAGGTCTCACCTTGTCGGAGATTTTACACATGGGAGCGACGAGAACCGCTCCGTCGAAGCCTAACGGATCAGCGAAGTGGATCAGGAGACAGATCGCGCCTCCCATCGATTCTCCGAAGAGAAACCGAGGCAAAGTTTGATACTTTGGCTGTTTCTTGATCGTGTCGAAGAAGGAGATGATGTCGTCGACGACGAGATCTACGGAGGGGACGTAGGCGCGGACGCCGTCGGATCTGCCGTGGCCTTCGATGTCGAGAGCGAAGCAGGCGAAACCCATCTGGGCGAGGAAGATGGATGTGGACTGGAACGTCCAGCTGACGTCGTTGCCGTAGCCATGGACCATGAAGATGAGGCCACGTGGCGGAGAGGAGGGAAGCCACGAGCGAGTGAAGAGGTTGAGACCTCGAGGGGATGTGAAGTACGATTTGGACCCGATAATGCCTTTGTGCTTGTAGTAGTCTTGTTCTGGAGTGTCTCCCCAGAAGTTGATCTCTGGCTCAACATGGTGATTATCAGACATCGATCGAGTTCGAAGACAGAGAGATTGGTTTTTTTTTTTTTTTGGTCTTGTGGACTTGTGGTTCTGATGAGTGATGAGTGGTTTAGTTTGACTTTTGAGAACGTTACGCGTTTATTACTGTTTGCTTTTTGTTTGGGCCTTCGGGTTTAATGTCTGCGTTTGGAAACTCGAGTTCTGAGTTATTGAGCGAAAGGACCCATATTGTTTAATTTTGGGCTTAAAAAGTACGATCAACAAGTCAGGCCCAAGTGAAATACTGATTTGTTTATTAGTCTATGTAATTTGGGACATTTGACAAATCACGATGACAAAAAGTATACAAAAACTAGACTTTATTTGTTTTGTTAAGGCTTGTGATATATATATTTTGAAAAAGGGCTTGCAATCTTATTTTATATTTTGCTAATTTGGGGGGGGGGGGGGGGGGGGGGGGTTGCAAGTTGCAACTTGTGATATAAATTTCACAGAAAAAAACTATAATAAGGAAGTTTTAAATGAAATAAAAAGCCATTTTCTCAAAAAAGAAAAGTTTTAAATGAAATGATTTGAATCTTGAATATATCGAAGGATTAATCTCTTCGTACGTAGTGGGCTTAGAGTGTGTGTATTTTCCACTCAACCGAGGTAGATGAGATAAATCCTTCTGATCATATGCTTTTTTGGGTAAAAATGTTAACTTCTGATCATGCATGATCTTACCAGAAAATAATCTAAAAACCAATAACATTACTTGTATATAGATTTTGTGGAAACCAAACTCACCGGTGGAAAAGGAAAAAAAACTCTATATTTATGAAAATTATTCGAAGGACTACTAAGCAGACTGCACAAGATTAACTAATTATCTCATTTCTATTTTTTTTTAAATAAATAGCTTTTCATTTTAAGATAATTTTAGGATAATTTCGTATTATTTGAAATGATAAAGTGATTAGTAAAAGATTCCATGACCTATAAATCACTTGTTTGTTAGTGGAAGAATGGGTATAGTCAAAAAAGAATTCAAATGAACTCTGTTATGCGCACTTTCAATCTTTGGATTGATAAGAATCACCGGTAAAAAGAGAGATTTTAGCAATACTTTGACCGTTTGACAAAAATAAAAAGAAGCGTTACTTTGACCATTTTTCTAACAAAGTTTGAATTTCACTAATCACCATGTCCCATCCAATGGTGTTCTTATATGACAACTCATCTTATCATCGTGCAAAGTTATCTCTCAGTTACATGTTAGAATTTCACTAATCACCATGTCTCATAAAAATAATTTTTTTGTACATTCGGCTAAAAAACGTTTCTTATGTTTTTTATTTAAAAGACAATTCTTAGGTTCTTAGTTAAAAGTTAAAAAATGTCTCTTAAAAAAAACTAAGAATCTCACTTATTCATGCTCTTAATATCTATGTTTGCCCGCATGGAGACACACCATCTCAAACCCTTTAAAACTTCAAGAACTTCAAGAGTTTCCTTCAAACCAGGTCGAAGAGTGAAGCCATCAATTAGGAGTTCAAATCATCAAAGAATTTAACTTTTTGAAAAACAGAGTTTTAACCTTTTACATATGAAAGGGTTTTTAGTTTCTAATATTGCCCATGGCCTTCCGCAAGATTGTATTAAATCATTTTAGTAAGGGTTAAATGTATATATACATATATATAATTTTTTATGAGTATTTCAAAACCTTGAGAAATTTTGAAGTGGGATTTTCAAGATTTTGAAATATTCACACTACTACTTAATTGACAATATGTATTTTATTATATTTTGAAAATTCTTGTGAGAACCTCACTAATGATGCTTTTAGAGCATCCATATTAATGAGTTTTTTTTATCAATTATATTAGTATTTAATTGATTAATCTTTTAGAAAAACTGAAAGACTCATGTGAAAGTGTTTCAAATGAGAGACTCGGGTGCAAAATTTCACCAATGCTCATATCCTTAGCTTTTGATTGCGGATGTATCCAGTCGTGTCAGTCATACTCGAGTCATTATGTATTTTGGTCCCATGCAAAATGTCTGGTAACTATCTTAGGCTAGGTGCGTGTAGTCGGGTTTCAAGTGTAAGTTGATTAGGTTTGTCTCAAACTCGGCCCTAAATTTTTAAAAATGGTTATTTTATAACCGAAAAAAAGTTTGTCAGCTACACGAAGTTTACCCTAATATGGTGGAAACCATCCAATGTTTTATAATATGTTAACAACTACACGATGTTTATGTTAATACATACCACATATACGAAGTAAATGATTACATGGTGGGAACATCACAATCGGGTTTAATTGATTCTAAGAAAAGTTAATGGGGTCAAACTGTAATTAATCAAAAAATCAAATTTAAAACAAAAGGAACTAAGTTTAAAAAAAAAACATTGTTACATTAAATTTTGATTGGGTAAAAATTATAGAAAATAGTTGACAATAAAAATAAGAAAATTTATAATTGAAATTAAATATATTTTAATATTTATGCAAAATTAAAAAATATGAAGACAATAACTTTGATATTGTCGATCATATTAATTTCTAATATAAACAATTTAAATAATTCATATTTTGGACTTTTAAATTGGAAATAAATTTTGGTTGAAAGATTTTTAATATATTGACAAGATGAATTATTTTAAAAGCCAAATAAAAGAAATGCTACGTAAATTTTAATATCATAATATATCAAGATCATGTTGACATAATATTTTAAAAAAAAAATGTTGATGTTGACAAAAAAAATCAGATATACATACATATATACAAATAACAAATACATATTTTTTTATGTAAACATCATGTTATTTTAGTATCTATAGGTAATATTATAAATTTAGTATTCGTAAACAGTGTGTTAAATTACGATAACATATTACAAAAAAATTATAATGTTTATGTATGTTATATCATTCTAATTATTGATAGTATTAATATATTTGTAAATGTATTTATAGTTTTATGATGTTAATTGTAAGTGTTATGAGACGTAATATTTTTTTTCTTTGACTTTTAAAATAATTCATCTTGTTAATCTATTAAAAATATTTAAACCAAAAATTATTTCCAATTTAAAAGACCAAAATATGAATTCTTTAAAATGTTTATATTGTAAATTAATATGATTAATAATATCAAAGTGATTGTCTTCATATTTTTTAATTTTTCATAAATATTAAAATATATTAAATTTCAATTATAAATTTTCTTATTTTTATTGTCAACTATTTTCTATAATTTTTACACAATCAAAATTTAATGCAACAATTATTTTTCTAAAACTTAGTTCCTTTTGTTTTAAAGTTGATTTTTTGATTAATTACAGTTTGACCCCATTAACTTTTCCTAAAATCAATTAAACCCGATTTTGATGTTCCCACCATATAATCATTTACTTCGTATATGTGGCATGTATTAACATAAACATCGTGTAGTTGTTAACATATTATGAAACATTTGATGGTTTCCACCATATTAGGGTAAACTTCGTGTAGCTGACAAACTTTTTCCTTTATAACCTGCAATTATCCATGACCATTGTTATAACTGATTGTGGTTGTACGTATTTGAAATCGATCATAAGAATGTTTTGCATTATTTTTTAACATTTTCAAATCAAAAACTATTGTCTGTGGTTACTGGTTACCACGGAGGGTAGTAATGGGAGAAATCATTTTGCAAAATGTTTTTACTATAAATAAAACACTTATCAAATGCAATTATCAATAGTGTAAACTGCAAACACTTTATTTCTATTTATTTATTTTTTTGACATCCGCGAACACTTACTTTATTAAACGTCATCTATAGAGTTATGCATATTTTCCGCGTTTAAACTACATTATAACTATAAATAACTGATGAAAAAAGGAGTTTTAAAATATACATGAACAATGTTTTTCCATATTGCCGCTGAAGGGTTTCTTGCTTTCGACTCTAATATTGACACCTAATAAACATGACAGTATAGATGTGATGAGTAAGAGAATACGAATAAATATATCGACGAATGGTTTATGTCATAGGAATGGCTAAGGAATGTAGCATAAAACTAATAGTTTCTGTAGGTCCAATGGTTGAGGATCACATAGGGCATGTCTCTAGTAGACTAGCAATACTGTGTTTAGATTCTATATGCTCTTATAATCCTTCAAGTAACTCATTAGAAAAAGGTAGAACCTATACCTTCTATCTTTAATAGTGACGATCAAACACTTCGTCTTCTTTTTTTAGTGCGCATTATATACGATATTAGTTAGCATTAATAATCTCATTTCTCTGCTAATTTTCTCGTAGTCAATGGATAAACTGTTTTTTCTTCCATAAAAGGAATCTATAGATAAACTTATGGCTATCTATCTGGTTATTTATCTATCAACTCATCTATTTAATTGGTCTACTACTTATCTAGCCACTAAAAACATAGCGTACACATTCACCTATAATAGTTCTAAAATTTTGTAGATTTTTTAACAAATTTGATACATATGTCTAATGTGATTAATAAGTTCATATAGAGTTTATTTACTTGTTCTAAGGAAAATGTCTAGTGATTTACAAAACCAAAATTCTATTCTTCGGTTAGTTAACATGAGACAATAAGGTAGTCTTATACATCATCAACTTGTAGGGGACCATGGCTGTGTCGCTGTGGAATCCCTAATTGTTTCTTGATTTTCCTTATCAAATGATCCACCAATAAGATCTCAACGTATGCCTCACTAGGGATGTCTTTGTCCTAGCTAGATCACTTAAGAATACATTGACCTATTCATGTATTGTCTAGAAATAATTCTTCAAAATTTATTAGCCAATAAGGTTATTACAATTGCACTTATACGGTCTTTAATTATATTAATAGGTAAGTGGATATCAAATATTATAGTTCTGAGAATCATATAAGTGGACATCCATTGGCCAATATGGACTCATGGAGTCTGGTTTAACAGTAATAAAGCGGTCCCCATATTAAACACATACTATCATTTTTAATCTATAATTTATGTTAGATAAAAACATGTTAATTACGTAAAAATAAAATAAATAGCAATACAACTATTTGAAGGTGATTAGATAAATCATTAGCTCGTATTGTAGTAGTATAATATGAGTATAAGTAAGTTCCAAGCTAGTGGCCATTCACCAATGCAAGGGATCCAAGTAGGATGGATTATAAATTAATGTATTTATAATTTAAGATTCTCCATCATATATATTGTCGACAAAAATAAGAAGATTTCAAACATTAATTTTTATAAATCAAAACATTTCATATATTGAAAAAAAAACATTCCATATCAAAGTGAAAAGATATCGTTCTATGAACCTATAACCAGCAAAGCAATGCCTAATGAGGTACCACTTTTACAGAGGTTAGAGAGGCAGCCTATTCTTAATTAGTGACAACGAAAGCTAATCCATGAACTGCTTCTTGACGTATATGCTGATATATACAAAAGTTAAGTAAAGTACTTGAGCATGCAATTCTTTCTCTATATTCTTCTATTCACACTTTTATATACATGTACACATTACCTTCCCGACAAAAAGACAAAAAAAAATTAATTGAAAAATGTATATCAAATAGGAAATGTAACGTATATAATCCAGACATGATTTCCCTATCATTCCTCATCAACTAAGTTGGAGTCCATGTCATAACCATTCAACAAAACATTGTTTTTTTCTCTAATTTTTTTTTTGAACTCACCTTTTTAATTGAGAAGTCATATAGCTAAACTACTGCAGGAGCTAAAAGCTGTCGATTTTTGAAACTATATAAAGTGTATGCATAACAGCCAAGTGTATGGATCTAACAAAAATCCATTTTAGTTTTGACCAACATGATCAAACCCCTCTATGTGTGCTAAAGTTCTTAGAGAGTTCGTGGTTCAATTGTTCTAGTGTGACTATTTCAGTGGTGACAAAAAAAAAGAATATTTGATCTATTTTCTATATGCATTAGATCTTCATCATCTTATTAATTAGCTATCTTAAAACTATAGTAAGTACATCAAATTAAATTCAAGAATCCCAAGGGCGCATAAGGTTCGCCACAAAACTACAATTCCCACTTTGCTAATGATGAGGTTCTTATGGATTTATATAACCTGTAATTTTGTGTATAGAAAAATTTGTTTGAAAAAATAATATGAAAATTAAAGGGCACCATCAATTTGGAATATATACCTCCATTTGCCTTTTTCAACAGTCAATTTTTGCTCAAAGATGTTGCAACGTGACATGTCTCCTTTTTCTTACTATGAAATAAATCTTCTTTTTATTTTGGGGAATATCCGCATCGCGTATGTAACCTAGCTAGGAGTCTATGACGTTAGCAATAGTTGAGAGAAGTTATTCTTGAGTTCAATGCATAAAATCTAACTATGATATATTGGTTCATAGAATACCTTACCTTATAATCTTATTCATATGTGTAGCTTTTTATTCATTTAACTTATTATATTCAGAAAATTTGATGCAAAATTTTACATATTTGAGTACTTTGGTAACCATTTGTTTTGGTGAGCATTTAGTAAAGCTTGAGTCAGTTTTTACTCCATAATTTTTTACACAAAATTCTACGTATACTTGAATTGTGAGTTTTGAATCGTACGTATTCAAGTTTGATGCTAGTTTTTAGTGACTATCGTCTTGCTTAGGTTACGCATTTATGTTATTGTGGGGATTGGGGAAGATTAATCCTCTTAATTTCTTAAATGGGATAGATTAACATATTATGGATTTGATTAAAATTTATATTAATTTCGGTCATGACGTGGTTCAAACCCATCAAAGAGAAAGTGCTTCATCCACTCTGTATAAGTCAAGTATATGAATTCTCTCGAATTTGTCCCTATAAAATCTTAGTTTTTAAGATGGAATTATTCGATCATCTGAACAAATTAAAGCCACCAATTGCCACATATGACTATTCTTCCATATCCACTTAACTAAAAAAATTAATTTATATATATAAAATAAATTCAAAGGCAGAAAAAAAATCTCTTTGATCTTAGCTTATAAATAGCCATCCAAGTGTTAGATCTTTCTCATCATCTCAGTACAATTCCTTGATCTTCTTCAGAACTTATACTTCTCAAATGGATTATAACACCAAGAACATGTTAATTTCTTTGTGTTTCACCACTCTTTTAATATTACTCCCGGTAGTTACATGTACTAGACAACACCGGTCTAATAGCCAGAAACAAAGTAGCTTGTCGGCAAACGAGAGAGATCTCGTGACAAATTTGCCTGGCCAGCCTGAAGTGAGTTTCAAGCATTATGCTGGTTACGTCCCTGTCGACGAATCCAACGGAAGAGCTATGTTTTATTGGTTCTTTGAGGCCATGGATCTTCCCAAGGAGAAACCTCTAGTTCTCTGGCTTAATGGAGGTAATCCAATCTTTTGAATTGTTCATGCATGTATCAAAAACTGTTTTATATTCTCATATTTTTCAATCTATTGATGACTTTATAAAGTACACTTATAACACGATTCGACATAATTTTATTAATTACATAATTTACCGTTTATAATTTATGTTTGGCCGTTCTGCCATTTTTCCATTCCAAAGTCAAAATAAATATTTTCAATTTTGTTATTGAACTATTTTCTTTGTAAGCATTATATGCATGCTTAATTCACTTTCTACGATTTTGTTATATGCCGTTAATCATAGCTCTTAATTAGAATAAAACAGGTAGCTAGTGTTATAATTTGTTATATATAATGTTGTTTCACGAGAGAACAAGTTTAGAACTTAATCATTTGTAGATTGTATACATAGGTCCAGGTTGTTCTTCTGTGGGATATGGAGCAACACAAGAAATTGGTCCTTTTATCGTGGACACCAACGACAACGGGCTTACATTTAATCCATACGCATGGAATAAAGGTAAACATCTTTTTTTATTTGATTTTCTTATCTATAAGTAAATGAAGTGTTACAAAAAAAAATGAAAATGAATGAAATAATGAAAAAGGTTGGATTTGCTGATGCAGAGGCAAACATGCTGTTTTTAGAATCTCCCGTGGGTGTTGGCTTTTCGTATTCAAACACAACTAGCGATTATCAAAAACTTGACGATGACTTTACAGGTAGGTCCATTATTATTATTATTATAAAAGTTTCTATCATTTTAGAAGAAGAATATGTATAATATATAGTACGTAAACATAACCATATGCTTCATTAATTCTTTCTTTTATAAAACTTATATGCTTTCATCCTCTCTTCTTTTATTCTACGATCAGCAAGAGACGCATTCACTTTTCTTTGCAACTGGTTCGAGAGATTCCCTGAACACAAAGGAAATACGTTCTACATCGCAGGCGAAAGCTACGCAGGTTTCACTATCAAACCCATCTTCATTTTAGTGCTAATATATTCGTTGTTTTTTTAAAAAAAAAAAAAAATCTTCTGGTGAACGTATATATTTGTAGGAAAATACGTACCGGAGCTAGCACAGGTCGTGTACGATAACAATAACAAGACGAACAATGGTTCATCGCTTCACATCAACCTTAAGGGTATTTTGGTACGTTTGATTCTCTTAATGGTAATAATAGTGTTTCTTGACCCAAAAAGAAAAAATACAATACTATAAATTTGCATGGCGAGATTCTAATAAAAACCTAGTGAATAAATAAATAACTTAGTTACGTCCTATATATTAGTATATTCTAAATTCTAATCCAATGGGCGGTGTAGCTGGGGAATCCTGAGACATCAGATGCAGATGATTGGAGAGGTTGGGTGGATTACGCATGGAGCCACGCAGTGATATCTGACGAGACACATAGGATCATAACCAGGACTTGCAACTTCAGCAGCGACAATATTTGGAGCGACGACGAGTGCTCTCAAGCCGTAGCTGAAGTTGATAAGCAGTACGACGAGATCGATATCTATAGCCTCTATACATCTCTTTGTATTGGAGATTCTGCTCGCTCCTCTTACTTGGATTCACCACTATTCAAAACCAATTCTCACATCGCCTCCAAAAGGGTGCGTGTATTTATATAATCCATCGAATTATTTTATGATCGTTAAAAAATATATTAAAAGGTTTTAATATTCAAAAAAAAAATGTTTGCATGTCTTAGGGGCCGCAAAGGCGCTTGGGTGGATATGACCCATGCTTAGACGATTACGCGAGAACATTTTACAATAGAGCAGATGTTCAGAAGTCTCTTCATGCGAGTGATGGAGTTAATCTTAAGAACTGGACGATTTGCAAGTACTTCTTCAGCACATTCTTCATGTGTTATATTGTTTTTTGTAATAAGAATATATGATGGAACTTGTCTAAATATTATCTGATGTTCTGAGATTGCAGCATGGAGATCTTCCATAATTGGACTTATTTAAAGCCCTCGGTTTTGCCTATATACGAGAAACTCATTGCCGGTGGATTAAGGATATGGGTTTACAGGTAAAATGCGTTCATGAGCACTAACTAATTGTTATTATTTAGTGGCCAACATCTTATGCGTCATGATTTTTCATTATTTCTTTAGTTATTTTACATGATTAAGTTAGGTCACATCATTAGTTTGAGTTTATAATTAGAATCTCAAGGTCATAGGAACAAGATACTTCTTCGGTTGCTTCTTACAAAAGTAATTACCTATATATACACGTAGTTTTTAGTTTCGCTTTGCTGGTACTTGGTTATATATGTAAGAAATACATAAAGAGTATTCCTTTAAACCGTTGGTTTGGTTCTGTGATGGCTCAGTGGTGACACAGACGGAAGAGTTCCAGTATTGGCGACTAGGTACAGCTTAAGCGCACTAGAATTACCCATCAAGACAGCTTGGAGGCCATGGTACCATGAAAAACAAGTAAGTGGGTGGCTTCAGGAATACGAAGGCCTAACGTTTGCGACGTTCAGAGGAGCTGGACATGCGGTGCCTTCCTTCAAACCAAGCAGCTCTCTCGCCTTTTTCTCAGCCTTTCTCACCGGAATTCCTCCGCCACCGTCTCGCTAGAGATGCAAGTTAACGATTAAATGGATGGTTTACTAAATCTAATTCCAGAAAGTTTATAAGATTTTGGGTTTTGTTACGTTAGCTTGCCAGACACGGTATAAGGGGAAAAAGGGTTTGTAACTTGTAGTAAGAGAGAAATTGTATGTGACTTTATATGTGATGATCATAATGATCAAAGAAGAAAACACTATAAGATTGTGTAATCATCAAAATAATCGTTTGGAATATAACCATCTTAAGATTATAATTGAAATAAGAGAAAATTTCATTTATACCTTAAGTTTGATATCACTTTGCAAATTTATTTTGAATGAATGACTATTTTCAAAAATAATTTAACTTTTTGATGAAAATAGACTTAGATAAAAATTTTAAATATTTATTAAAAAATTAAAAACTTAAACTCATCTCTTTAACATTAAACCCTAAACAATAATCAATAAATTGTAAATTTAAATGAAAAATAAATAATTAAACAGTAGCACTCCTTACACTTTCTGCACACAAGTCAAAAAAATAATACCGAACATTTTAAAAGTAACACATGATGTGCATCATATAACAATGAAAACACATAGTCAACTTATAAAGCTATGAATAATTAATGGTTCCAGAAGTTCTAATTAAATTAAATCGCATGGTTATAACTTATAGTTTCACTTTCTTGGATAAAATGAAAAAAAAACAGAAATGTCCTAATAAAAGCCAAACAACTCAGCTCTTCTGTGTCTGTTTTGTAATATAATCCCAACGCACGAGTTACAAGTTAACCTAATCTTTCTCTCTTTCCTCAGATGCAATGGCGACTCCAAGATCACCGGCGACAGATTTCTTCGGAATATCAAAGACAGCATGCAAAGCATACAAGTCCCTCGTCACCAAATTACATCCTCTTTCTTCTCATCGCAAATCTGATTCCCACTTCGACGATGATCCCGTACGTTCATCTCTCACACCATGATGAGTCGCGTTCTTTCGCCGATCATCATTTTATTTACGTTCTTTCAGAGGAATGTTTTGTCTAAAACATGTTTTGTCTAAAACATGCATAGACATTTGTTAACATGCATAGACATTTGTTTTTTTTTGTTTAGAAATAATTTAAAGATTTATATGTAATGGATTAATCGTTGGTAACATGTACGTATAGGCAATCGAGGGGAGATATCTGGAGGAGAAAATGGCGGAGGAGGATGATCTGATTGCTGCTCGGAGAGGTCTCCGGTTACAGAGCATGGACGATAGCTCCTCCGTTCTCAAACGCCGCTCTTCTCTGTTATCAAGCTCTAGCAGCCGTCGCAGCCACACGCCGCAAGCTAGACCAACGTACCTCTCTTCCTCTTCCTCTTCCTCTTCCTCCTCTTCCAACCGCCGATCTTTTTTCTCAAGAACCACCAGCCGTATCAGCAGCAGCAGCCACGGTCTCAAATCACGCCCTGTCTCGAACAACACGAGCCCCGTGACGTCACCTTTCACGAGCCCGAGAGGGAAAGAACAAACCTTGGCTGATTTATTCGGAGACGTGGAAGAACTATCCTCTCCTCCTCCTCCATCTTCCACGATTACGAAGAGCCGTAGCAAGAAAGATAATAAAGAGAACAGAGGCTTAAACTCTGTGGCGTTTACGAAGAGCAAGAGCGCGAGGGATACGGTTGGATCAATGGGGAAGAGTATAAGCAGAAGAACCACAGCGCCGATAGTTTTCTCACAGTCTACACCGCCTAAGAAGCCACCTCCTGTGGAGAAAAAGCTCGAGTGTACGTTGGAAGAACTCTGCTATGGTGGAGTCAAGAACATCAAGATCACTAGAGACATCTTCACCGATGAAGGGTTTGTCTCCTCTCTGCTCTTCATCTCATTTTCTTTAAGTTGCATGTATTTGAATTTTATTAGACCTCTGTTTGGTTCAACCTAACGTGTTCACCAAGTAAACTTATGAAACAGATTGATTAAGAAACAAGAAGAAACGTTAAGAGTGAACATCAAACCAGGATGGAAGAAAGGGACCAAGATCACATTCGAAGGTGTAGGGAACGAGAAACCTGGCTACCTCCCTGAAGACATAACATTCGTGGTTGAAGAGAAGAGACATCCTTTGTTCAAAAGACGTGGAGATGACTTAGAGATTGCGGTCGAGATACCTCTTCTCAAGGCTTTAACGGGGTGTAAACTCTCTGTGCCACTATTGAGTGGTGACTCGATGTCTATATTTGTAGGAGAAGTGATCTTTCATGGATTCGAGAAGGCGATTAAAGGTCAAGGTTTCCCAAATGATGATGGTAAATGTGGAGATTTGATAATAACGTTTTTAGTGAGTTTCCCAAAAGAGTTGAGTGAAGAACATAGATCAATGGCCTATGAGCTTTTGAAAGATTGTTCTTGGGCATAATGGTTGGTGACTAAGGTGTCAACTCCATTCACTTCATGTCTTTATATGTGTATTCTTGTTTGTATATAAGATTCACAAGTTGAGGCTTCAAAGTTATGTCTTGTCGACACTTTAGGCTGTTTTTATATGAATCTTGCTGTGAATGATACCAATTAATTGTTCTTTTAGTTTATATACAAGCTTGTGAGCCTAATCTGCAGACTACAGCTATGAATTGCATGATTGGTTACTAAAATCATCGTTAAATATTTTAGGCTATATGTAATAGAATATTCGTAGACCGCATAGCGCAGTGGATTAGCGCGTCTGACTTCGGATCAGAAGGTCGTGGGTTCGACTCCCACTGTGGTCGCAATTTTTTTACCATTTTTCCTTGTTTTTGAGCTTTCTAAGAAATTGAAGCTGTATATAACTTATTTTAATCATTCACCAACCAGATGTTATCCGTTATTATCTCATTGTTTTCAACAGACTGTAACTCAAAGGAACACTAATCCCTTCTCTTTTGAGCTTTTTGAAAGAGAAAAAAGCATCAGCTAAAGATTCATGAAACATGAAAATCGTTGATAAGCTCTGTTTGTAGCTTTGGATCTCAATATATTCAGTATTGACTACTAAAAGTAGTGTCTGCAAAAGGACAATGTATTCATTAGGTACTTATAAAGAAAACAAAGACTTTCTCTTCGAACATAATAGATGTCCTTGTGCAATATCATAACCTTTTATTTGCAATTCAAGAACGGTCACATAAGTTTCAGCATCTTCAATCTTCCTTCATGCTCTGCATCCAGCTTCGGGGGAGTGTAACACCCATGAAGATCCTCCACAATGTACTCTTTCGTGAGCTCTCGCTTAGTGAGAATATGGTAATGCCTCTGCCATATCCTTTGAATAGCCATAGTCGCAGCAAGAAAGCCATACGCTAAACCAAGAATTGCGAAGACAACAACAAAGACAATCACAAGAGCGAAACAAGCTTCCATTGATGCAGGGAAACAATCCAAGATTCCCCATCCGTAACAGCAGTTCTGACACCCATCCATCCTCGGATCATTACCGTTGAGAGAAGAGCAATGTAGAATGAGTCCAAGAAAGCCAATCAGTACAAAGAAGGTTACAACCCCTAAAGATTCATGTGATACACCAAATGTTAACAAACTTCCATTTATTTTATGAAAAGGAGATGAAAAGTTTAGGATTACCGATGCAGTAGTAGAAGGGTATGGGATGTTTAGACAATATACGATCCCAATCATCGTTGAAAGAGTTGCGAAACTCTCCGTCTTTATCCATAATGTATGCAAATCCAGCCATCACGGCAATAACCTACAATAATGTCAAAACGTTTCAGAGTCATCTCACACAAGCTGAACGGAAAATAGAGGCAAAACCAATCAATCACCGTGAGAAGAATGAACAATCTGATTGCCAACAAGTTCAAGTTCCATTGTCAACAGGTCAAGAATCGAATTAGATTCACTTTGTTATGAAAACAGACAAATGATCATCAAGATCTCTTATTACATGTAGGTGTAGTAATAACCTATAATGTCAAAACGTTTCAGAAAGATTACTCTTTGGTAATCTCAGAGAAGCTCTACGGACAACAGCCTTCAACAAATCAAAACCAATCACAGTGAGAAGAATGAACAATCTGATTGTCACCAAGTTAAAGTTCCATTGTCAACAGGTCAAGATTCCAAACTAGATTCACTTTGTTACCAGACAACAGTTGTGACAAGAGACAAATGATCATCAACATCTCTTCTTACTCAACCTCATGAAACTGCAGTTATAAAAAGAACCATAGAGCAAAGCAGAGAAAGAGATATATACTCACAGTCTGCACAGCTACGAAAACCAGAAGCACATCCCTAGCAACAAAGAGTCTGAACTTGGCTTTTCTCCGCCACGTGTTGTTATCCTCAAAAGGCTCAACACGGAGATGAAACTGAGCTTTGCAGGTGGTGCAGTGAGAAAAGGCGAACCCTTCCTTGACCGATCGCCAATGATCGAGACACGAACGATGCACGAACTGCTGAGTGCCTTTGCACATACACGGCGATATCAATTCATCGCCTAACAAATCGCTGTCGTTCTCCAGACAAATACGACAGCAAGGAGCTGAAGCAGAACCGTTCTCTAGATCTTCTTCTTCTTCATGAGAAGAAGATGGAGAGTTTCCTAACAAGGGAGCGGAGTCGCTCAGCTTCTGTGAATCCGGTGGCTGCAACTGTATTTCACCTTCCGTCATTGATCAAACCTGAAATCACAATTTGTGAGATCACAAAGAGAAGGAAAAATAAATAACATTAGGGTTTGTGGAGTCTGAATTTTTGGTGCTGTCGGAGAAAGATCGTGCGATGATGTAAGAAGAAAGAGCCAAAACTGCAAAAACGTTAAAAGAATTGGGGTGAGAGGGGCTCGAACTCTCGACCTCAGGATCACTCAGTTGCTATGAGACCTACGCGCTAGCCAACTGCGCCACCACCCCACTTTGTTAGTTTTTGAACTTTGTTCTATTAACTTTATGTCCTTGCTAATGCTTACCTTTAATTTTTGTGAGCAATTAGATTAAAGTTGATTATACTAGACGAAAATTAAAAGAAAACTTACTATTTCTTTTTTTCATATGTTATGATATCACTATATGAACTTGAATAGTATGATGTATTGAAAATTGACATTGGATGTAAATAAACAACCAAAAATAGAAGGAGAGATTAGTGAAGTATTGATGTTATACAAAGGTTGAGCCAAATTAGTGAAGTAACAACATATACATCACGCATCTTCCCATATTATTAAATTCGCTTAAAGATAGTTTGGAATGTTTAAACAATGGCTTCTTCTTTGTGGGTTTCAATGACGACATCAGAAGTTGGGTAAGCCACACAGGTGAGGACATACCCCTCGTTCATCTGCTCATCGTCTAAGAAGCTCTGGTCCGTCTGGTCAACGGAGCCAGATACGACTTTCCCAGCGCAACTTGAGCATGATCCTGCACGGCATGAGTAGGGCAAATCGATACCGGCTTCCTCTGCCGCGTCAAGAACGTACACGTCGTCTTCGCACTCCACTTCTTGCTCACCTTCCGGTGTGATGAACTTGACTTTGTAGGTAGCCATGGCTGTGACGCGTGCTCTGGAGGATTTGAGACCGAAGAAGGATTGTGTGTTGGCCACAGGGAGAGATCTGAGGCTGAACGGTGTCTGTTGTCGAAGGAGGAAGGAGGTGTTTACGATTGCGCTGGAGAGAGCAGAGGAAGCCATTGTTGACACGAAGAAACAACGATAATGACTCTTCTTCTTCTTCTGGTTTGCTAGAGTGTGTGGCTGTCTTGAACTAGCGTAAAAGGCGTGAGTGAGAGAGATGATTATAAAGAGGCGACCCTTGGAGACATATCTGCCACGTGGCGTATGATATGTGGATTCTTGTGATTATCGTCCACGGTGATTGTGTGCTTTACATTAGTTCACTATTTTGTTGGTGAGAGTTAATATGTGGCTGGACTTGAGACAACCAGTCACTATAATAAGAATATGGACTTGGGATAGTTCTGGACTTGTCTGGGTTCTTCTTTTATTTTTTTTTGGTCGAAGAGGTCCACCAAGTTTTCAGACTGAAACTATGCATGTACTTTTCTTAGTGTTAAGTATTCAAATCACACGGGCTTTACCGACACTCAATTATGTCACCCCTGTGAAACAAAATGCACGAGACATATTTTAAACTCTGCCAATGCAATTAGTCTTATTCTCGGATAGAATAAAGAGGTAGCAAGCAATCAAACACTAAAATACTAACACACAAAAAAACTTGGTTATATCCAATTGCTCCTAAAGGACACTCAATGATCTAACTGACGTGAACTTAACTAAACACAGGTAGTAATAGTATATTACATCCCCTCAATTCTAATCTAAAGAGAACAGTTCACTTACCCAAATAGGGAGACAAGACATGGGACAAAAGCCCACATTGATGAATATATTATATGCTTCACCTTCGTCCCTCTTTACTGTGTTTATATTTTATATAACCCCCCATAAGAAGCTTCCTTCTGAACTGGATGTGTTTTCCTCCTTTTCGATAATTCGTCTAGTCGCACTTGATGTTTCTGTAGATTCTCCTTACAAACAGATTTGATCCCAAGAATCCAACAGCTCCTGCATTTTTTTCAGAGGAAGACATTTTTTAGTCAAATTGGTAACACCCAGCCCTGGTTTTGAAAGAGAGTGGAGAGAGCATCTCACCGCAAAGGATTCCAAGGCCAAGACAGAACATCATGGTGTATCCAAAGTAGAAGCTTGTCTGGAAGAATCCTGACATCTTGGTCTTTACGTAGTAGTAATAGATGGAGTATAAGTAGACATAGACAGCCGTTGAAGCAGCTGAGAAAAACGAAGTCCATTGCCAGTGATAGTTCTCTGCGTTCAGTAGAAAATAAGTTCCCACAATTGTCACACAGACCGTCACTATCACCAGAATCACAAATACCAGCAGCATGAATCCATACACATAGTAGACCTGTCAAACCCAAAACAAAATATCAGGAATAGCCACTCAAATTTACAACATACTATGATAAGCCAAGACACAGTAGGTCTAGTTGAAGAAGTTCAGCTGTTCAAACTTAAGATATAGGTCTAATAGCCTAGTTATTAACGTAGCAGATTGTATCTGTACTGAATTGGTCAGACAGACAGCAGTTAGTGAGGGCTTGATCTATAAGGTTGTCTCGGAAGACAAGTCTAATATAAACTACTCCATCTAGGGTTTGGCTGAGAGTGCTCTCACTAATAAAGTCTATGTGATTTGTTAAATTTGTAATAGACTTAACAGTCTCATAGCTTTGTTCTTATCAAAGCAACTAGTTATACCTTGTAATTCCAGAAGGATGTGAAGACAAAGTACATCTCGATGAAGATGCTTCCAAATGGTAGCAAACCTCCCATCAGAGAGACAACCGATGGAGTTAAGTACCATTTTTTCTCAGGGATTGGGCGTGGAATGGTCTTTACACGGCATGGATTATTTGGGGCACCACTCCAGTTTCTTCCAACGACTGTTCCGAGGAGGGCTAAGGGGAAGGAAATGAAGCCCCAAATTACGAACACAACCACCATTGTTCCGAAAGGAATAGCCGCAAGGGATCCATAGAATATGGCAATTGTGTTTAGGAGAAAGCCGATTCCAAAGCACAAAAAAGGGAAGAGAGAAGCCGTGAGGACCATGCACTTAATCCAATGTTTACCTGAATAAATGGCCAATTAAAATTAATTTAGAAATAAATAACACTGGGGGGATCCGCCAAGAGAAAGTCATACCCCCGCTTCTTGAGTACATTCCACCACTCACATAACCAGAGACAAAGGAAGTCAGAGCATAGCAAACTATGAAAGTTGTGACGATGGCTCCTCTCCTGAAATAATCAGAATACGAAGTTAGCAAAATACAGCAAACAAGCTAAGGTCTACTGCCAAATATAAAAGAAGGGAAATAACAAGACGAAAATTAGGTGGCAATGAAGAAGAGTGTAACACATACCCAACATATAGAGTCCCAACGATGGCCATTAGTATGACAAGAAGAACAAGCAGCGTCAACTGTGCACCTGTGCCAACAACAGCTGAGAGAAGAACTAGACTCCATGGTGGTCTAAACACATCCCCATGCACAAGTTTCCAACCAGATTCTTCATTTACATCGCGTTCCTGTGCTCATAAATACGAATGTCACGAATGGTTTTACAGCCTAAAAAATAAAGAAATAAGTTTTGGTAAAAACTGCCAAGACTAAAGAGAGTAGTAATAGCGAAAACAATTGTGCAGCTATGACACATAAAAGTTTGAGGAAACATCACCAAGCTCTCGAGATCATCATCTTCACGAGCATACTTCGCATAATCATTTCTGAGGGTCCTCATCAATATCATTGAGACCAAACCGGTGAGAAAAATAACCATCATGAACGAGTTAAAGATGGAGAACCAATGGATCTGGGAAAAGAAATAAACTCTTATAAGGTTTATAAAGCTTAAACAAATATCTTGAAGATATAAATTGTGAAACAAGCGGAAAGGAGACATTTAGTATGACATATTATCTGAAACTGTGAACCAATCATAATGAAAGACAAAGCAGAAGAGTATATAACAAGCTAAAAGTTACCTGGTGCTCAAAGAACGGATAATCCAGATATACATCAAAACGTCGGGCAAATGTGACATCTGTTGGAATCCATTGCACAGAATACGTCAGATCCACTGTCCTCCCTGCTTCCAGTGGCATCGGGTTGTCTTGAGTGAGATTAACATAAATGATCTATAAAAATAAATAAATAAATAAATAAGATCACAATATGTAGCTCACATGATATCCATATTATTACGTAATAGCATAGCGACAACCGACCTGGTCTTTGTTGTATTTGACAATAATGTTCTTATGTGTGTAGAGTACATGTTTGCCGTTTTCACTATTTTTTTCAGGATGTAGTTCACCCACGAAGCCTACGATGGCGATGAGACAGTATTAACACTATCAGAAACTTAAACAGAAAATGATTAATTCTGGATATTGCAAGTAAACTACAAAAGCTCATACCCCACAAAGGCAGATCATCTGAAGTTAAATTCACCCGATGAAAGTCCACGCAAATCAGATGCCACAAAGAAAGGTTGTGAGAAATAAGGTTAGCAATTCAAAGAAGTTACCTTTCCAGGCCTATTACTATGAATAAAAAGAAAGCAAACCCAGCAAACTAAAAATATTTTCAATATATAACAAAAAAACCGCAACATCTTTTCTCTAAAGAAAATAAGTCTTTGTTGTTGTTTTTTTTTGGTAATCAAGTCTTTGTTGTTTTGTACTGCTAAATGAGCATTCTGTGAAAGAAAACGTGAAACATACCCATAAAGAACTCAAACCAGTAGCTAGATTCGATGGCATCTTTGAAGTTCTTGACCTTAGCTTCATCGAGTTCAAGGTGACAGATAACATTTCTGTCAACATTTTCTGTGGGAAAAAAAACAAACAGAAAAAGGTATTATACTTAAAGCACAGGTAAGATAACTAGTACGAAAAGATGGTAGCATCAGAATTAACAACATACTCAGGAACTTAATCGGGATCTCGCTGTCAATCAGCTCATTTCCACCGAGAACTTCACCAAGACCACCCCATTTGTGAACATCATTTTGAGAGGGGCGGCAAAAAGGGAGGCTGTAGTAGTTGTATGTTTCTTGTGGGTTGTTATATGGTCCAACTTTGTTCACCCACAGTGTAACCTGTTCATCCGCTTGATACTGGAGAAAAAAAATGAAAGTAAAAAAGAGTATAAACGAGTTACTCTGATTATATGGATCATTATATAACACTGCAATCGCAGCAACGCATAAAATAATATTATCCAATTGAAGAAAGTTCAATCACAAACACCATGCAAATCACGAGATCAACAGATATAGTTCTGATTCGAGCTGTATATAAAAAACGGAATGCAAGCACCAGAGATGCGACTGTAACCTTGTGATCTGAATCAGAGGCGAGAGAAGTTGCGAGGAGGGAAACGAGAAGGAGTAATACGGAGGAGGAAGACGGCATCGCGAAATCCGGCGGACGATCAGATCTGAGATGA
Source organism: Moricandia moricandioides (assembly GCA_905132885.1). Lineage (NCBI taxonomy): Eukaryota > Viridiplantae > Streptophyta > Magnoliopsida > Brassicales > Brassicaceae > Moricandia > Moricandia moricandioides. The sequence continues at coordinate 187,144 of CAJHQQ010000242.1, forward strand.
CTATGCTCGATGATCTGGTTCAGTTTGGTGCATGTTGCATCGTGACAATACAGTGTCAGCTCTCTCGTTTCTCGGCAGATAGCGATCGAGAGAGCAACGAAGAGCACAGTCCTGTTTGTTCGGCAGAGATCGTCTTTGGAGATATTGGGCCTGTTGGCCTGAAATTACATATTAGTGTCAGTTAATTAGGCCTATAAGCCTGAAATCACGTGTTAGAATTGAGGCCCCTACTATCTTTATAAGTATACGTACACGAATGCAATGAAAAAATACACCATCCATGGAAATCTTGACATGTTTGCATTTTTGTAAAATCGGGTCGGTTCAGTATATTCAGTTTTTGGATTATTCGGGTTAGAATGTTTAGGAACCGTTTATAAATCATACATTTTTCGAATCGATTCGGTTCGAGTAATGTTAGGTTTGGATCAAGTTTCAATTTTTTATAAAACCCGAGGTGAAACTGAATTATAAATAACTAGGGTTTGGTTTGGGTTTAAAGTCAAAAACCCAAAATTTCCAAAAATGTGAGTTAAACCGAAAAACCAGAAAAAAATATTTGGATAAGTTAGGTAATTCGGTTTTTAAAATATTTTTATTTATAAATTATATTTTATATATTAAAATTAAATTAAGTAATTAATATTTTTAATATATTCAAAATATTCGGGTACCCGTTCAGTTATCGGTTCGCTTTGATTCGGTTTTGTTTTTTTTTTATTTAGAAATATAGCTAGGAATCATTTATTTTATTTTTTGTAATTTTTGATTTGGTTTAGTCTCAGTTTGGTACAGTTTGGTTTTCAGATTTAGGATAATATGATCAAGACTACGACAAACAAACAAAGTTATTTATTAAAAATTAACCTGGTCGTTTTAAATGCAAACGGAAAAGTTGGCTTTCAAATAGCGAAAGAAAAAAAGGAACATGAACTGTGTGAGCTCTGAGGCAACAAGACGAAACCAAAGTAACAAACAGATTGTCTTCACACCTTTACTCCTATGCATTCCACCATGGAAAAAAATATCACTCTTTACTGTAGTACTAGTAGTGTTATTTCTACATGAAATGATACTATAAAAATTATTCTCGTTTTAACGACTGTTAACAATTAACTGCAGGATATATTAATATCCTTGATCTCGCAGTTATAGCAAAGTCATTACCAGTATTAATCAAATCCACAGTCATTTCTCAAAGGTAATTACCAAACATATACATAAAAATAACCGTCTTTCCGTACAATGGAGTTAGCAAGGGCCCAACTACATTAAAAACGAACTAGAATTTGATCCGCGCAACCGCGCGAGTTTTGTTTTCATTTTTATATACATAAATATTTGTTTTTCATCATTAGTAACATTAGTCATATATTTAAATGTTTATATAATTATTACAAACACAATAATTTTATAGTATACATGTCAACATATACATAAAATCATATTTTAAAATTATTTTATATTTAAATTATATTAAATCTTGATTTGGATTTCAAAGTTAGATTACCATTTAGTAAAATTTCAATGTTTATTTAGATAATATATATATATATATATATATATATATGTTAATTTTATTTTTATATGTTAATATCAGATGTTTCAATTCATTTCTTATTATATATTTATTTTATTTGATTTCCATATTATTATTAAATAAAATAATATATATGTAATATTCATATTTTAAATTATTTTATATTTAATTTATACTAAATTCTGATTAGGATTGCAAAATTAGATTATCATTTAGCAAAATTTTATGTTTATGTAGATAATATATTATTGTATATATGCTAAAATTTTACTCGTCTATCATATAGGTGCAATTTAATTTTCATATATTTCAAATTTTAAAAAAAAAATTATGTAAAATAGTATTGTTATATTACAAATTTTTAAAATAAATTTTCCTACAAAAATACAAATTTATAAAAATTTATAGTAATAATAGTATAAGCCACATAAACATTATTATAAGGTTAGATAATATATAACACAAAATTATATTAAGTTATTGATAATTTTATTATATAAACTATAACTTGAGTATAAAAAGAAAACCCGCATGACCAATAATACTATAATAAATTCAAACATTATTATAAAATTAGATAATATATAACACCAAATTATAATAAGTTACTGATAAACTTTATTATATAAACCATAACTTTGTAGTATAACTATAAAGTTATTCATATATTTAAATGTTTGTATAATTATTACAAACACAATACTTTTATAGTTTACATTTTATATTTTATCTTATTCGATTTGAATTTAATTACTAAATAAATTAAAATATATAAGAAAAATCATATTTTAAAATTATTTTATATTTAATATCTACTAAATTTTGATCCGGATTTTAAAGTTATATTACCGTTTAGCAAATTTTTATGTTTATTTATATGTTATATTATTGTATATATATATAAGTATATAATTTTATTTTTCATTTTATAAAAGTACATGATTTTTATCTTTTCATTTTATAAAATATAATTGAATGTATATTAATCTATAATTATACTTTATATAATTCGAAATTAATTAAATATTTACATAATTTTTAATGTTGATATCTTGATAAAATCTTTTTCAAAAGATTTGTTATAATTTTTAATATATATTTATATTTAAAATAAAAAGATATCAAAAGATATTATGATTAAAGTAGTTACAAATATTTTATCATTAGTTTTAATGAAATACATTTTATTAAAGTTTTCTAAAGATGGTCCAAATAAAAAATCATACATAAAATGAGTCATGACTTCTATTTTAATAGAATAGATAATATCAATTATTTAATTTTTTAAAAGAAGCATAATGAGAGGGAGATTCTTCATTCTCACCATCATCATATTATTATCTGAATGAAAAAAAAAATTCCATCGCTTTTCATCTCATCGAGCAAAAAAAAAATAAAAAAAAATCGATAGTTCGCTTTACCTTCAAATCTCTCCAAAACCAAATCTCAAACATCTTCCGCCATCATAATCTCTTTCCTTTTTCTTCTCACATTCTTTGTGATTCGAGAGATCTCGAGGAATCGCATCCTTGATTTTTAGGATACTGAATAATTTTCTTGTCGCTGTTTACGATTTTAGCTCGTAGGAAACTTTTGTTTGTTTGGAATTAGGGTTGGTTGGTTAAAGATGGAGAAGTACGAGCTGGTGAAAGACATAGGCGCTGGGAATTTCGGAGTGGCGAGGCTCATGAAGGTCAAAAACTCTAAGGAGCTTGTTGCCATGAAGTACATCGAGCGTGGTCCCAAGGTCCTGATTAGGTTTTAGTTATCTCTGACCTCATTGGATCACTGTAGATTGATTGAGCATTGGCTTTGTTGTTTTATTGGATTCAGATTGATGAGAATGTGGCGAGAGAGATCATTAATCACAGATCACTTCGCCATCCTAATATCATCCGCTTTAAGGAGGTTTAAGCATGTGTTCTCGCTATCATAGAAAAGGGATCTCTAATGAAGTTTAACTTAATTACACAGGTGGTGTTGACTCCAACTCATCTTGCTATTGCCATGGAATATGCTGCTGGTGGTGAACTTTTCGAGCGTATTTGCAGTGCTGGAAGATTCAGTGAAGACGAGGTTTTTACTTTTCTAGGATTAGGAAGAAGGAAAGAAGTGCATATGAATCAAACAATTGAAATATAAATTCTAATCCTTTTTCTCTTTTTATAGGCGAGATACTTCTTTCAGCAGCTTATATCAGGTGTTAGCTATTGCCATGCTATGGTAAGCCTTCAATATATTCTGTTACATGTTTGGAGTCGCTGGTTACCTTGTGTCCATCTGTTGCAGCAAATATGCCATAGAGATCTGAAGCTTGAGAATACACTCCTTGATGGTAGTCCTGCTCCACGTCTCAAAATCTGTGATTTTGGTTATTCCAAGGTTTGACACTATACAAAACCTTCCAAGTCCTGCATTGTATATGAGATACTACTAGTCTATTCTTTCCCCATTGTCGTAAAAGCACTTTCAAGTGATTTGTTTTTCTTTTCGTAGTCCTCTCTACTGCACTCTAGGCCCAAATCAACAGTTGGAACTCCAGCATATATTGCACCTGAGGTCCTTTCGAGGAGAGAATACGATGGCAAGGTAAATCTATTGCTATCCGAGTCTTGGTAAATCAGGCATCATGCTCAGTGCTATTAACTATACCTTGATTACCTCTGAACATTATTAACTTTGTGGACATCGTAAGATTTGTAATTTCTTTTCTTCTTCTTCTTTCAGATGGCTGATGTATGGTCTTGTGGTGTAACTCTTTATGTCATGCTGGTTGGAGCCTACCCATTCGAGGACCAGGAAGACCCCAAGAACTTCAGGAAAACAATACAAGTAGGTTTATTCTTTTGGAGCCATGTATCTGCTGCATCCTTATATTCATCAATGTGTGATCTTGTTTATACAGAAAATCATGGCTGTTCAGTACAAGATCCCGGACTACGTCCACATCTCACAGGATTGCAAACATCTCCTCTCCCGTATATTTGCTGCCAATTCACTCAAGGTACACTATACCTCTCGTGTTTTCATAAGAGTGGTTTTGTTTAACATTCGAGCTACGTTGTTGTTTTGGCAGAGGATAACCATTGCAGAGATCAGGAAACACCCATGGTTCCTGAAGAACTTGCCAAGGGAACTCACGGAGACAGCTCAAGCTGCGTATTTCAGGAAAGAGAATCCAACCTTCTCCCTCCAGACCGCTGAAGAGATCATGAAGATAGTGGATGACGCCAAAACGCCTCCACCTGTTTCCCGCTCCATTGGAGGTTTTGGCTGGGGAGGAGAAGGAGATGAAGAGGAGGTGGTGGAGGAAGAGGAAGAGGAAGACGAAGATGAAGAAGATGAGTATGATAAGACTGTAAAGCAAGTGCACGCTAGTGGAGAAGTGAGAATCAGTTGATTTTTTCTTTTGTGTTAAGAAAAAAGTTTATCGTTGGTTTGTTTAAAACTAAAAGTCTCAGTTTTTGTGTTTGCCTTGCTACATTGTGAATTCGAAATAAATATTTTGTAAATTATTATTTTTGATTTTTTGGGAGAGGAGGATTCGTCTATTTAATTTATATATTTTCATAAATTAGTTTTTATTTGTTACTTTCCTAATCTGATTTTATCATGTTATTTGTTTCCAAAATTGAAAAACTAAATATACGAATTGAAAATTCAATTTTTTTGGGTCAAACAATTCAAAAATAATTGATTATCCCTTTTTAGTTGGGAACATGAGAGGGAAAGTATCCCGCCATTAGGAAAACCACATAAACTTCTGCCGCCTTCCGGCATCATCAAGCTCACTCGGTGGCGACTCGACTTTCTCCGTCGGAGTGATACAGTGCCGGTGTAGAAGCAATACCTCCGTTGATTCTCAAATGTATGTCCTTGTCTTTCTCATTCCGCAATCAATTCTAGGGTTTTCGTTCGCTATCATTCCTCACACACCGATATGATTATAACTACTTGCTGATTAGTTTTTCGATTTGGGTTTTCGTTGTTTGTTAGTAAAGCGAACAACTTTGGAGCTATGGCTTGATTTTTTTTTCACTTCGATTTCTAAATTCTGGAGTGTTTTACCGTTTTTTTCAACTGCTGAAATTGGTGGGTGAAGGACTAGCGGATTCGTCTTGTCTCGCTTGGGTTTGTGTTTGTCATAGCATTCTTAGCTCAAAGTTGACAAGTTGTGTATGTGGTAAATGTGCAATCTTTTCGGCTTTGGTTTCGTTATTCTATCAGCTCCCACTAATCTGAATGCAATTTCTACTATATTCTTTATCAAGTGACGAAGTTTTCAAGAGAAGAGAAAGTTTGCTGAAACCTCTGCAGCATGTTAAAACCCCTATGATTAACTCAAATCAAGTAAGGTAAGAATGATCTTCTCCTTGTTCACTCAGGTTATTTTATTGTTGTTTGGTCTCCGTTAATCACTGCTGAAAATTGCAGTAGGAGTCATCTCCCTGAAGTTGAGAAACCTAAAGGTCCTCAAACTAATTGGTCAGAACATGCAAAGGCGCTCCAAGATCCATCGACAAGGACTAAGCATTTGAGCTCCAGTTTCCTTTACGCTCTAGAAAGTCAAAAGCCTAGTATGGCCGCAAGGTATTATCGCTATAATATTTTCATTCTTTTGAGAATAATCATCTCCTTGTGTCTTCTGCATTGTTCCTTGATTGTATTTTACTTTGGCCCACTACCGTCTGCTGCTTTCATTCGTAGAAGTAGAACTACTGAAAATTAAATATCAAACAAATTCACCAAGGATAGCTTTCCACCACATTGTAATATCTCCAGTTTCCAGCATCATTTGTGCATCTTTGTGCTAATACGCGTTTTGTTTTCTTAGTAATATATTGAACAACAGATATAGCCTTCAATTTATGTATAGGTCGACTCCTATACTACCTAACTACCCGAAATAAGATGATATCATAATATTTCCCCATGATATCTCTGTGTAAGAAATGTCATTGATGGAAAATTTTGTGAGATTTTCTTAGTCTTCTTCATGGATCTGTTTACAACAAAGTGATTCAAGAATATCTAAAAAGCTCCGTTTGCCCTCTGTGCAGGTCAATTGCGTTTCCCAGTGTGAATGCGAATACTTTGGCTCACCCGCAAATTGCAACGGTAATATTGTTGAAGAGAAATTGTTGTGGTAGTTATATGTTTATTTTTCTCTCTATCCATTTCTTTGAGTAAACCGTTTTTTATATTTCTGTAGTTTCTCATTCAACTTCCCCGTTTTGATAGACCTCTTTTCATTGACTGTACATATATGTTACTTATTGGTATCCTATGTTGGTAGGCTTGGCGTGCTCTTTCAAGTCTCTCAATAAATAAGACTTACCTAAGACCCGGAATTACTCCCCCGGTTGATGATGGTGGCACCAATGGGTCATATTCTGCAAGAGAGAGATTCACTGTGAAAGTTACATCTAGCACTGATGGTTCTGTTTATAGCAATCAACAAAATCAAAGTCAAATGGGTGTACCAGGAACTGGAAGAAACTTCCACAGCTTTCCTCCCCCTGTCCCTGGTGATGGTAAAATATTTGCTGAAAAGTTTCCGCGGGTAAATGATGAGGCCAGAGAACCAGAAACCAGTTGCACGCATTTAAATGGTGTGGAGAAACCATTCAGGAATTCTGCATCCGCAGCTGAGCAGTTGGGATCTGGAGAAGCATGTCTTGATGAGATTGATGATGATGACATACTTCAGGTAATGATACCGGTTAAAGTAGCACACAGTTTTCCTTATTTAGTACTCCATGCGAAGAAGCTGGTTTTATCAATCTCGTATTTGTTGTATGGTAAATTGTATCATATTTCGATGACAGCAAATATCAAAACTACTTCTTACCTTGCAGTTTAGTTCGGATCTGGGAGGAAATCTTTTCATTACGCAGAATAGGGCTTTGTATGAAAATATGTCAACTCGAGCATGTTAACACTTTGTGATGCAGAATATTGATGTTGACCAAATTGTGATGGAACACTACCAATCAGCAAGTACTCCTCAACCATCTGTATCTAGTTTTCCATCGAGAACTCCACCTGTGGATAGAAGTGCTTCCAGAAGAGAAGAAGAGTGTTGTCTGCCTCCTGAATTATGTTCTAACTGCAGTCATGGAATACAGGTATCACTACTGTTTCTCTCTTTTTTAAATTTTTTTTTTTTTTATTAAGGTTTTCTCATTTTGTTTGATGTTGGTATCTTCTCAGCTAGGGCTTTGTCCAGAAGCTTCAACCCATTTGGAACAAATGAAGAACATGTTGATTGCAATATCAAATGAACTCCTTGACGATGATACTGATCTGAGTCCTGATCGTATTCAAGAGCTTCGTCAAGAGAGGTCTGTATCCCAATCAATTTTGTTTCAGTTTTTGGCTGTTAAAATTGCCTTTTTCTATAGTAATAATCTTGCTCCCTTTTGGAGGCCCCGGTATATTACCAATACCCACCAAAATTTACTGGGAATAATACAGCGAAAAGAGGTTAGGCTTAAAGAAATAATAGGCAGTGCATCTGTTTCTCGAGTCTGAGTATCTAAGGGTGTCAGAACTGTGAGTACGCCTTGACTTATCGTAAGTTTTTAATGGATCAAAATTTGTATTGTTGATAGGTTACAGCTGAAGAAGCAAATTCAGCAGCTCGAGAACCATATTCGAGATAAAGGAAGGCAAAAGTCTCAGTTTTTGTCATCTACAGCTACACCTAAATCAACAAATCTAAACATGGATCATCCACAAACTGATTCTCGAGCCCACTTTAGTGAGCAAGGAAGATATGCATCTGATAGCTGGAACATGCCAAACGATTCTTCATTTTCTGTAGATAGGTATGGTCCTTCGTCTGCTCCTGTAGAGAGGGAACAATATGTTCCGAGGATTATCGAGGTGACGTACACTGAAGGTTCAAACGACCGAAAGTGGAGCAGCCGTGATTTCCCTTGGACGAGAAAATTGGAGGTGATTTGCTGAGATTCTATCTTTTCTTTATTCACTTACATTCCATGTCCTCATGTGTTTGCTTGCAACGTTCAGGTCAGTAACAAAAAAGTGTTTGGAAATCACTCGTTTCGCCCTAACCAGAGAGAAATCATCAACGCAACAATGAGTGGCTCTGATGTATTTGTGTTGATGCCAACTGGAGGAGGGAAGAGTTTGACGTATCAGGTCCTACGTTAAACTTTACTTTATAATGTTACTTTGTTTTTTCACTGACATATCGTATACGTCGTAGGAAAAAGCAATGAAAGTTTCAGGTTGTGTTCTCCAAATTTTTTTCTAACATCCTTCTTTTGCAGCTCCCTGCTCTGATCTGTCAAGGAATAACATTAGTCATTTCTCCACTTGTGTCACTTATTCAAGACCAGATAATGAACCTATTGCAGGTGAACATTTCAGCAACCCCCAAAGATTCTATTTGTATTTTCTGTTTCATTGATATATTATTCATATAGAGGATTCTTTCCATTAAAGAGTTTGATTTCTGACTCATGGTATAGGCAAATATACCGGCTGCTTCCCTAAGTGCCGGCATGGAATGGTCTGAACAACTGAAGATCTTTCAGGAGCTTAGTTCCGAGCATTCTAAGTACAAATTACTATATGTCACACCCGAAAAAGTGGCACAGTGAGTTGTTACTTTATTTATATAAAACTCCTCTCTCTTTTATTTGTTCTGTGTTCCACTTCTACTAGCCTCGGATAGGATATATCGTGGCCTATATGCAATTCTACCAGAGGTTTCTTATAATCTAAGATTGGTTATTGGCATGTTGTGGACAAGTAGTGCAAGGGTCGCCACACTGAATGATATTACTGATCACGTAGCTAAGAAGTGTCTCTTTTTCTGATTACAGAAGCGATTCTCTTTTGAGGCATCTAGATAACCTAAACTCTCGTGGTTTGCTTGCTCGATTTGTTATTGATGAAGCTCATTGTGTGAGCCAATGGGGGCATGACTTTAGACCGGACTACCAGGTTAGGCCATCAAAAGCTTCAAACAAGGCACTCCCTTACCTTTTCGAGAAATATAACCTTCCTTTTTTACTCAACAAATAATTGTGTATTTTGCAGAGTCTTGGTATTCTGAAGCAGAAGTTTCCCAACATTCCCGTGTTAGCTTTAACAGCTACCGCAACCGCCAGTGTGAAAGAAGACGTTGTACAAGCCCTTGGCCTTGTTAACTGTGTTGTGTTCCGGCAAAGTTTTAATCGCCCAAATCTATGGTAAATAGTCTACCTATATATATTCCGGAATGCTGCTTACCAAGAAATTTGCAGGTATTCCGTTGTTCCCAAGACGAAAAAGTGTCTGGAAGATATTGACAAATTTATCAAGGAAAACCATTTTGATGAATGTGGAATTATATATTGTCTTTCAAGAATGGACTGCGAGAAAGTTGCTCAAAGGTTACAGGTTGGTCATTTGTATATTGAAGCTTTATCATGTCCTTTGCATACCACAAATATCATGTTTAAACGTAGAAATGGATACCATTTCAGGAGTTCGGTCATAAAGCAGCATTCTACCATGGCAGTATAGAGCCTACTCAACGTGCTTTAGTACAGAAACAATGGAGCAAGGACGAAATCAATATAATATGTGCTACTGTGGCCTTTGGAATGGGTACTGGTTTTTGCTTCTGTTTGTCTTAATTGATGAAATTTTGCTGCCCATTAACATTGCACATTCCAGGAATCAACAAGCCTGATGTCCGGTTTGTTATTCATCACTCGCTCCCGAAGTCTATAGAAGGCTACCATCAGGTAGTTAATTATATTGTACAATCAATTATGAAAACCCTGTTTAACAAGCTGCACACAAAAATACTCACATAAGCTTCTTTTTTTAAAACCAAGGAATGCGGTCGTGCTGGCAGGGATGGCCAGCGGGCATCTTGTGTTTTGTATTACGGTTATGGCGACTATGTAAGTTGCTTTTATACTAACGTAGTTTATATTTTTTTCTGTTCTTGGTTATGTTTAATGTACACAAAAGTATTACAGATACGAGTTAAGCATATGATTAGCCAAGGAGGAGTTGACCAAAGCCCCATGGCAAATGGTTATAATCGTGTAGCAAGTTCAGGGAGGTTACTTGAAACGAACACTGAAAACCTTCTCCGCATGGTATTTACTATCTAACGTGAAGATTCCTATTATTTGCTTCCGAAGTTATAGATGCTGAGATATTTCTCCAAACTTTTATTGCTTCAGGTTAGATATTGTGAAAATGAGGTGGACTGCCGACGTTTCCTACAGCTAGTCCATTTAGGGGAAAAGTTTGACTCCACAAACTGCAAAAGGACGTGTGATAATTGTTGCAGTAGCCAGAGTTTGATTGACAAAGATGTCACCTTGATTACAAGGCAATTGGTAAAGGAATTCTCATGTATATCTCACTTGTTGGATGTGTTGTTACTGATCACGTGTACGTTGCATAGGTTGAACTGGTGAAGCAAACAGGAGAAAGGTTTTCTTCATCGCATATTCTTGAAGTCTACAGAGGTTCCTTAAACCAAATGGTATGCACTAATAAAAACAGTACACAACTCTTTGAAGCTTTAGGGGATGATTTTTTTATCTTTATAGTCCATTTCTCATCCAGATTCTGCTAAAACCTAGACCATTTTCCTCATAAACCTTGGTCCCTTTTATACGAAGTACGAATTGTTAGTGAAAACCTTAGCTTCTCAATCCTGGCAATCCAATCATTGTGACTCATCTCTTGAAAAATAATTATCTTCGCTGCTTGTAGGTCAAGAAACACAGACATGAGACTTTGCAGTTCCATGGAGCTGGAAAACATTTATCGAAACTTGAAGTCTCCCGTATCTTGCACTATCTCGTAACAGAGGACATTCTTGTGGAAGATGTTAGGAAAAGTGATATGTACGGATCCGTATCATCATTGCTCAAGGTACTTTAATTGTTAATATTTTCTACTTTGCTTCCACCTCTCATTAAGGACTACAGTAAGCAAAATTGAATCCTGGTTGTCTGTATGTGCACATAACATCCGTTCTCGAAGATGTTAACGTCTATTTACCTATTTGTATGTAGGTGAATAAATCAAAGGCTGCCTCACTCTTTTCTGGAAGCCAGACTATAATGATGAGGTTTGTCTTTGTGCTTGAGACATATCTTTCTAGTAACGTTCACATAAACTACTTTCAAGCAAGTAATTGCAATTATCTATGTTTAATGTGTTGCCGGGCTTGTTAAAGATAACTTTAGCTAAGACGTCCGTGTTCTGTTGTAGATTCCCTTCTTCTGTAAAAGTATTAAAGCCGTGTAAAGCCGCGGCAACCCCTGCAAAAGCTCCTTTAACATCAGCAGATGCTCCTGCGGAAGATGTGGTATATCACTTTGTAGTTTTATCTCCCTCTCCTGTTGAGATTAATCTAACACTTTGAATAGCTTAGAGGTTGGTTCATTATCTTCTTTTTTGTTCTTTAGAATCTCTCCGCCCTCATGTACACAGCCTTGAGGAAGCTTCGTACGCTTCTTGTCAAAGAAGCCCCTGACGGTGTCATGGCATATCATATATTTGGGTAAACCATTCCTCTTCTCGTTTTTCTTGATCTTTCAAACTCTTTACTTAATCATGTTCATTCTGATTTATACCTCAATAAAAACCTTTTGTTTGTGGTGGCAGCAATGCAACGCTTCAGCAGATAAGCAAGAAAATTCCGAGAACCAAAGAGGAACTCCTCGAGATAAATGGCCTTGGGAAGTAAGTTATCTTAGCCTTCAGAACCTGTAGTCGTGACCATTACAAAGGCAGTGTGAAAGAAAACATTCAAAAGAGTTCTGATGATGATAGTGTGCATCTCTTAAACTATCTTTCAGGGCCAAAGTAACCAAGTACGGTGATCGGTTGTTGGAAACAATAGAGACAACGGTCAACGAGTACTATGGAACCAGTAAGAAAGACTCAATGATTAGTCCAGATTCAGGGAAGAGGAGAAGAGACGAGAACATTAGTCCTAATGTTGGCGAGGAGGATGATGATTTCGCAGAGAGCTCAAGCCAGTCTTGCAAAAAGACGGTGAGAAGCAAAAGCAGTGGGTTTCTTCATGGTGAATGTGTAGATGGAGATGGAGTAGGTATGGTCATAGAGAAGCTAGATTTTGATTTTGAAGACGAAGATGGGTCGGAGATACGACCAGAGGGAAGAGTATTACCTTGGTGAAATGGTAACAACTGTGAAATGTTAAATATTTATATAAAAACAAAATCTGTAAACTTCTATGACCTACTCGGTGTTGTATTCAGTAGATTGTTGAATTATTCCATCAGATTATTCAATTTAGCTACTATCTACACATTTTACTAAACTAATTTCGTGAAACAAAGTTCATACATTTTGCAGTTGTATTATTAGAAAATATTAATAATAATTGTAAAACCATCATTCATAAGGTCTATAAAAGCAACAGTCGATAAAACTTTTTTTGTATATGGCAAAAATGTTTTATCCTATACTAGTGAGTAATGAGTTTTAACATTTCCCGCAAATTTCATGCTTCTTTTTAACTTGACTAAATCACGTTTCCTTACACCATGCATGCACCTCCAGCCATGTACATACATAGACATGCCTTAGTTTATGAAAATACCAATGAAACCTGAGAATGGATTCACGTTATCTTATTATTTTATTTGAACAAAAATCAATCTAACGAATTAATAACCGTAGAATTTTCTATCCCTAACGACTTATTTTTGTGACCAAGCCGATATTATTGAAATATATTAGGTGATTTATCAATTCTTGGCAGTCTGTTTCACAAGTTTAAATTATTGATCAAAAGTACATTCATAATAAAATAACTTTTAGTTTCATCTTGTAATATATGTTATACTATTTGAGAAATAACTCTAATAAAAAAACTAAAGATGTTGATTACAAAATCACTTTAATTATTTTTATTAAATATTAACTCTTAAAATCTCAACTTTTTGAAAATAAAATAATAATTGCATAAAAACAAATCATACAGTATCATCAATGATTTATTATATAATATTTCAAAAATATAATTAATTGTTTTATTTCATTAATAGTAATTGTATAATTAAACTCATAAAATTATGCTCGTTGTTAAACTCATGCATGCATGCATGTAATGAACGTCTGGGACTTCTCAAATATTTTTTGAAAATACAAACTATACATTGTAGAGAAAAAGTTTACATCTCTCACTCGTCATATAATCTTTTCAAGTGCTGTTTATTTTAATAGTAGATATAGAGTAGAGGCCCGGACAGCATCTGCTTGTTTAATACTATAAGTTGGCAAGATGGTCAACTTTCTTTGCGTGCAAACCAAGTTACAAAAATACTTTAAATTATGTAGTCATGGAGTCTATTTATCAAAGTACTCTCAACCCTCTCTATTTTTCTAACTCAGACAATTGTAAATACTTATCTAAAAACCTTTTTTACAAGATCTAGTTTTATTTAAGGCTATGGAGATCACAAAAACTAGTAGAAAGAAGACTAATGGAAATGTAGGACATGGGGATCTCGATGACCTTAAGTGGAGGAACCAATACAGCTTTTCAAAGTCGATAGAAGAGAATGAAAAGATGGTAGAGGAGATGCAACAACAAGTGTTTGAACTCGAAAGAAAAATTAAAGAGAAAAAGGTATATACATATATGTTTTTGTTTATAAATCATTCTCTCTATTATCTTATATATAGATATTGTGGATCAAATGAATGAAAAACTTATGAATTTTTCTTTTAAGCACAGATGTATCAAGAAAAAGCCATTTCTACACTAAAATACAACATGCGTTCCGGATGGGTTTATAATGAAAAATGGGCATGGATCGAGGATGATCACTACTCTTACCAATCACATTGTCTTAAGAAGATGGAGCTAGACAAGTTAACTTTCGCTAATAACGCATATCGTGACAAGAAAGCTGTTATATCATTCTCTTCTGGGGAACGAGAGATCAACATCCATGTTAGAAACCCTAACTTCTAATTAAAAAACCCTTCTTAAAAATGTTACACAAACGAGATTATATTCTATATATATGTTACAGAACTTAAACCATCGAGTGTTACACGAGGCTAAAAGCATGGATGGTGAGAGAGGCCTTCTCAAGATGCTGAAACCAAGTAAAGATAACGACTCTGAGTTTTCTATTAATCAAATTGAAAAGCAGGTGAAGTGTAACCAACTTGTGTTGTTGTCATTGGTGTTTTTTTTTTAAAAAAAATCTTCTTCTACATATACCTTTTAATATCGGTCTATGTCTCTAGAACAGATGTGGAAGTTAGAAAGGTGGTTGAAATGGCCAGATGAATACAATAACCCAGGGACAATGGATAGAGAAGAAAGTGAGAGAAAGGTAAAAGAACTTGAATGGGAGAACTGTAGAGGGTTTGTTAATGCTCCTTGCAAAGCTTCTCTATGGAATTCATTACCTTCTACCAAAGTCTTACGCAGCCAGATCCAGGTCTAACCGGTTTATCTTTCGTTGGTTAGAGAGAACTAACCGAGATTGATTCGGTTACAAGTTCTGATTTGGTCATTTTATGTTTTTGTGTAGGCTATGGAGACAAGAGATGAAGAGAAGAGGAAGAAGGTATTGGTAAGAAGAAAGAAGATAGAGTCAAAGGAAAGAAAGATAAAGAAGGCAGAGAAGGAGATCAAGTCTATGAATAAAATGATGGAGATGATTCTCAGCAGGAAGCAGAGAGCTCTGGAAACCATTTCACTTGAAAAAAAGAGTTTGTGTAGTAGTGGAAACTTTGAAACCACAATCCTCTAATTGATGAATAAAATTACATAAAAAACGAATAAATGAACAATGAAATGTTTCTAAAGTGTTGATTGATTAATGAAAATAATAAAACAAAAGTTTCCACATGTTGAATGATTAGTGAAACCTCTGTAGACAGTAGTGCGTACTAATAATTGATTGATTGGTTCTATATAAAACTTTTGGGTGTATTATTAGTACTCGTTAATTGTGTGTTCTTAATGAAAAATCCTCCGTTTTTTAATAGATGATATTTTGGCTTAACGCACAATATTAAAAAATTTATATTTATTTAGAAAAGATTTTTAAATGTATAATTTTAAAATCATTTAACCAATTATAAAAAGATTGTAAAATTTTATTGGTTGAAATGTTTCCAATAAGTTAAAATTAACCTTGAAAACTCAAAACATACATCTTAGAACATCATTTATTTTGAAATAACATAAACTTCTTAAACATGGAAAATAACATAAACTTCTAAAACATAAAACAAGTATAATATAGGAAGAAGGGTATATTTGTAAATTTAAGGAAGTTTATGGATACTACTGTCTCTGGCTGTTTCTTAAACAATCACCATCAGACAGACAACACCACCAACTGAGAACGCCTCTGGATCTCTTGCTAGATCCATTTCAAACCGAATCAGAAAGCCAAAACTCGGTCGTGATTCGAATCTTCACTGTTTGTCTGAAAGCTTCTTCCTTTCTTCTTCTTGTTGTTTCATCAATGGCTGCCTTTATCAATCTGGAGGATTCCCCAATGTTCCAGAAACAGGTGAAAGTTGGTTTATAATTTACCGTTCAAGGGAATTTTGAATTTCAGCTTCTCTGCTGTAAAAATTATGAATTTATTTGTCTTGTGGCTGCTGCTTTGATTTGGTTGGATTCAGGTTTGTTCATTGGAAGGGACAGCTGAAGAGCTTAAAGATCGTTGTCTGAAGCTATACAAAGGTGTTCAGAAGTTTATGTATGTCTATCTCTCTTTATCTATCCTTTTCTTATTCTTATTCTCTGTTCTTCTCTATTGATATAAGATTCTAAGAATACTATTTGTGGCAAATTTTCTGAAAATGAAAGTTGGAGTATTGATACCTTTTTAATTGTTCTCTTATTATAAGCAAACGAGGACAAGCTATTTGAGCATTAAAAGCTTTGATTTTTATGTAAATCTTCTTTGATTGTGTATATATTGTTAACTTTATTATGACTTGCTTTCTTTTGCAATTCAGTTTTCTTTTGTTGTATCTCACTACTTTTTTTGGTTTTGTCTGCCCACTTTTTTCATTGTTTCTACGCGGCCAGGCGTGTTATCGGTGCCTGATAGGAATTGCATTTTATTTTCTTATACAGGGGAGTTTTGGGAGAAGCATCCAAAGGAGAAACTGCGTTTGCTGATTGTCTGGCAGAGTTTGGGGCTGGACATGATGATCCTATTAGTCTTTCCATTGGAGGTTCATCTTCAAAAATTCTTTCAGTTTATGTTTGTCCTCCTTGTCCTAGGTACTCCTAAGAGACAGTGGAGGTCTCAAATGTATTATATCTGACCCATTTGTTTGTTATTCTTGTGAGTGACACCAGGCCCTGTCATATCCAAATTTATAAATACACTTCGAGAGCTTGCCTCCTATAAAGAGTTTCTTTGCTCACAGGTATGATCATAGACTAGATAGTATCTTGTGAACACAATAATAAATGCTAGTAAAGATTAAGATGCCTATCATTACTGAGAGCAGATATTTTGGTAATTTAAATGAAGGTTTGGTTAGCGTAGTGGTCTGCGTTGATTCAGTGTCTCACTTTTATAACAGTTGTGGTAATTTTATGGGGGAAACTGGTGTAGGTGGAGCATGTGTTACTTGAGAGGTTGATGAATTTTATTAATGTTGATCTACAAGAAGCTAAGGTATTCATTTTTCTATGCTATATATGTTCTCTTCAGACTGACCATATGCAATAAAAAGTGTTTCTTATGTCCTGCACCCCACCTAAACATACATGATCGAAATACTCAAGCTGTCGTTTTCCAATCATCTACTATCCTGTTTCTACCTTCGCAGGAGTCTCGCCATCGATTTGATAAAGCTGCTCATTCGTATGATCAGGTACTTGGCTACAGAGTTTATATAGCTTCCTTTGGTTCTTGTGCATACAGTTGAACTTGATATTCTTGATCTTAAGTGGTGCAATGGGTTTTCTTATCTACTTGTAGTCGCGCGAAAAGTTTGTGTCTTTAAAGAAGAATACAAAAGGAGAAATTGTTGCAGAGTTGGAAGAGGTAGAACATTTATTTCTTTTCGTTTAAAGAAGAACACTTATTTGAAACGCTATGTACTTTTTCCTTGCATGATAACTTACTTGTGATGTCTGATTTGAATGATAGGATCTGGAGAACTCAAAGTCAACATTTGAGAAGAGCCGGTTCAATCTAGTATGCTACCCTACTAACAGAAGCCATTACCGTTTACTCTCAACATTTTCTACTTGTGATTAAATTTTTGCTTTGGTTGAAGAATTCAGGTCAACTCATTGATGACAATTGAAGCTAAAAAGAAGTATGAGTTTTTGGAATCTATAAGTGCAATTATGGATGCTCATTTGAGATATTTTAAACTTGTAAGGTCTCTAATTTTACACTGTGATCCTTACATGTGAAACCAACCAAATCTGACATCTGGGGTCTCTTTTTCAGGGATATGACTTGCTTGGTCAATTGGAACCATATATCCATCAGGTACAAAACTTCTAGTCAACTTGATATCTCAATAGTTTAGATGGGCAGAACATATTGTTAGCTTCTATAATTCTCAGAGACACTTATACTTGTGACTCTTACAGATATTAACATATGCCCAACAATCAAAAGAACAGTCGAAGATTGAACAAGATCGACTAGCAAGGCGCATTCAAGAATTCAGAACACAGTCTGAGTTAGACAGCCAACAACTTGCCGCTAACGCGGAGGTCTCTGGTGTTAATGGAAACCGTGTTGTTGGAACTATCCCTTATAAAAATACTGAAACAAGGTTAACAGCTGACAAGGAAGTAAGTGTTTCCCAATTCATTCTTGCAAGAATCGAGTGACAAGGAAGTAAATGTTTCTTTTTTTTTGTACGCATGCAGGTAATTAAACAGGGGTATTTATTAAAGCGATCATCAAGTCTGAGAACTGATTGGAAAAGGAAGTTTTTTGTCCTTGATAGTCATGGCTCCATGTACTATTACAGAAACAATGGCAATAAATCAATGGTACGTGTTCGCATATCTCTTTTTTCCTGCCTCAAGTCCATGAGAGACTTCCATAATGTCATCATTTTTCTAAGCTGCTCTTATGGATTTGATCTGGGATAACTTATCTTCTGTGTAACATTTAAAGCAAGTCTATCTCACGGTACATTGATTTTTATTAGAACTTTCAATTTGTTTTTAACGGTCGGATATTCTTTTGTCATTTCCACTCTCAGGGATCTCAGCATCACTATAGTGGTTCATCTGACCATCATAATGGCGTCTTTGCTCGATTTCGTGCGAGACATAGTCGATCAGCTTCTCTCATTGAGGGAAGCTTAGACTATAAAACTATCGATCTACGCACTTCTTTGATAAAATTGGATGCAGAAGAGATGGATCTTCGGCTCTGTTTCAGAGTTATTTCTCCTCAAAAAACTTACACACTTCAGGTAACCCGCTTCTGCTCCATGATTCAAGTACTCAGAATACTAACAGAAACCACTCCCCCTGCCTTATCAGGCTGAAAATGGAGCAGACAGGATGGACTGGGTAAACAAAATCACAGCAGCTATTGGGACGCTTCTGAATTCTCATTTTCTCCAACAGGTTGACACAATAAGTCTCAGGCTGCTCTTTTATTTACAAACTGAATTGATAAGGAAGTTTCCTGCTAATACATATCGTTTATGTAGTCACCAGTTCAAAAATACTTGGATAAAGACTACAGTGGTTCTGCTCCTGCTGAAGGTGTCGTTTCTCTGGATCAAAGTCGACATAATGATTCAAGAAATATGGGGGATGATGTCTCCACAATACTCAGAGGAATCCCAGGGAATAATGTATGTGCAGAGTGCAATGCTCCTGATCCTGACTGGGCATCATTAAATCTTGGAGTTTTGTTGTGCATTCAATGCTCTGGTGTTCACAGGAACCTCGGGGTTCATATATCCAAGGTATGAACTTTGAACTACTTATACAATTTGATCATCTTCCCTTGAAATTTTTCATTGTTTAAGATATTTTTGGCTTATACTTCCAAGTCAGTAGATGCTATCTCTTCACCATCCAGAACTTTTAGAACTCATTGTGCTAATCTGAAGTTTCCTTGGTAAAAGTTTCTCCACCAGACTTTACAGTTTGTGCAAAATGTCAGTGTCATTGTAGTTATAGCTTGTGAAGATTTTTTTTCTCTGGTGGTCTTCAGTGCTAGATCTTTAAAGCTGATGTCATAGATTTGGTACCCCACTGCAGGTGAGATCTCTCACATTAGATGTGAAAGTGTGGGAGCCAACAATCTTGGACTTATTTCGAAATTTGGGGAATTTGTACTGTAATTCACTGTGGGAAGGGCTACTTCACCTTGATGATGACTGGTATGGTTTCTAAGGATAAATAATTTGTTTTGTATTCCAAGTAAAAAAAAACAATTATCAAACACTATATATGCCAACAGTGTCTTGTTTCATAAATCATGCATGTAGCTGATGAGGTACAGTGTTGTGTTTTTGCAGTGAAAACAGATCAACATTGTCAAAACCAGGTCCAGAAGATTCCTTTACTGTGAAGGAGAAATACATTCTTGGGAAGGTAATGTATTGATCGATGGCATTTAGTGAATTATATTATATGATTTGTGAAAGATAAAACTAAACGTGATTCATGATCATTTATGCTTGTGCTAGTACCTGGAGAAAGCATTAGTAATCAAAGATGAAAGCAAAGGCAACCCTTCTGCTGCAAGTAGAATTTGGGAAGCTGTTCAAAGCAGAAACATAAGAGAAATCTATAGACTCATAGTAACTTCAGGGGATGTGAATATCATCAACACCAAGTTTGATGACATAACTGATATTGATGCGTATCACCATGCTGACGCATCAGAAGAAGCAGTCAAGAAAAGACATGACCCAACTGCTTGTCAGAGAATCAAAGACTCGAACGAACCAGGAAACTGTCTTCAAGGCTGTTCCTTGCTCCATGTGGCTTGTCACATAGGGGACTCTGTCTTGCTGGAATTGTTGTTGCAGTTTGGTGCTGACATAAACGTGAGGGATTATCACGGAAGAACTCCATTACACCATTGCATAGCTTCAGGGAACCATAGATTTGCAAAGATCCTACTGCGAAGGTACATTTTAGTAACACTCTCTTTCTTGTTTGAACATTAAACTTTCAGAATCTTAGTAGTCAAACTAAACCTCCTAGTTTCTTGATTGGCTCCTCTATGGTATTTGACTTGAATTGGTCTTTGGATATGGAAATAAAACGGTTGTGTTCATGCTGTCTTGTGTAAATGCAGAGGAGCACGTCCATCGATAGAGGACGATGGAGGGCTAAGCGTGCTGGAAAGAGCAATGGAAAAGGGAGCTATAACTGATGAAGAGCTCTTTCTTCTCTTAGCTGAGTGTGCTTAAACCAACACTGCACATGTTCATTAGAATCGCCTTCCCACTTCTGAGGACACCAAAATGCAATACCATGAGATTATTTTTTTTATTTTTTTGGGGAATACCATGATATGATTTAGTTTACTACAACTTCACAAATATATTTTTCTTTATGAATATAAAAGTTGTGGAATATAATTGGAAAAATGGTCAAAAGGATTTTAAATTTTACATTTCTTCTCTATGAAATTTTATTTTAATGGTTGCAATGAGTGAGATTTGCTCATGAAATTATAGTTTTATTTACAAATGATCACATCATTTTAACAATCAATGATTATGCTCTGGAGCGTCAAACATAATTAAACCGGAAGAGAGCTGAGACATAATTTTGTTTAAACCGGAATTTGGATTGAAATTTGGTCAAGACAAATTATTTCAGGTTTTACTTGGTTAGTGAAATTTTTGTAAACCGAACAAAAATTGACCGATGAATAAGCAGCCACTCATCGTCAAAGCCAAAACTAAACCCCTTCGGTCTTGTTCGACGTTGATCCGTCTCGTACTCTCTCCGTCGCCGGTAACTTTCATCTTCTTTTTAGTTCGTCTTTAGATCTCTGTTTTGTATATCTCTGCGGGGGTAGAGGACATAGGACTCAGATGGGTTTTTTAATCTGAAGGAATTTTCAGATTATGTTTCAGATTACACTAGAGCTCTATCTCTTGTTGTGTCTTTCACAACACACCAAGCTCTGCCCTGAATTGAAAACTCACATTTTCTGTTGTAACTCAGGTTTCCTGTAGGCTGGATTTGTTGACTATGTTTTGTTTTGTGTTTTATTGAGTGTTACACTAGATCCAATCTCTTGTCTTTTGAGTCTCTGAGGGTAAGCATCACGATATCCTGAAAATCTTATTTGCTTTGGAACATGGGTTGCCCATTTTGCATAGGAAAGAGTTGAAATGGCCAAGTCTTGCAAGGGTCTTGCTGAAGAGCTTGTTAAGTGTCTCAGTGAATCCATGTGTGTCAAGGTAACACATATTGAGTTACTGATTTTGCTTAACTCTCTCTCTCTCTAGTGTATGTATGTATTCACAACCTGTTAACTAAATGGCCCGTTGGGTTCATTCTGGATATTTTGGTGTAGGACGAGAAACGATCAATAAGGGACTGCGCTGGTGAAAAAAGCCCATGTATACCCAGCGAGTGTGTTGGCCTACGGGAAACCTACTTCAATTGTAAAAGAGGACAGGTTTGGTTTGCTTTCTCCACTTAAAAGAGTCTCACCGAAAGATCAAGCATGCTTGTGAACACTTAGAGATTGTTACTTACATTCAACCTTCAAAGGTATTGATGTTGAAATAGATTACAGTCTCTAGGACTAATTGGACATTGTATTGTGGTTTCTGTAGGTAGACATGAGAGCCAGGATTCGAGGAAACAAAGGCTACTAACACAAGATATCAATTCCTGCACAATACTAAAGGGGCAAAGCAGGATCTTACAACTTAGTTACTTCCATGTCAATTTCAAGTTAGGCTTGTTCCTAGACTCAACTTGATTTTTATTTCGTTTTTATTAGTTGTATTACATGGGACCAAATGCAATTGATACTTTCTATCAATTTCTCAATCCCACATCTCAAATTTAACCAATTCAACAGATCTTATGCAAGTCCTAGAGGTCTATGAATCAAGATGTTGTTTAATTGGTTACTGATCACTGTTACAATGTTCCCAAATCATAGATTATGCAATGGCCCATGGAATTAACTGTGTTAAATATTTTGAGGAATAATATATTGTCTGGGCCTTTTACAAGCAAATAGCATTAAAGGTCCATGGGCTCTTAATTTCTTTGTAACTAACTGAAAAAATTTAGGGTCAATTACGGATAAGTTTTTAATTCAGAGGGCTATTTTATAAATTTAGTTTTCTTATCGAAACGTAGCCCTATCAAACACACACAAAGCTCTTTCTCTCAGCTCATCTCCGCCGCCGGCAAAGAAGTATCACATCGTTAGGGTTTCACGGCGGAGAGTTTCAGTCCTTGATCGGGTCACCTTATTATTATCATTCAATGGCAACCAGTAAGTACACTTTCCCTTTCCGTTTCTGTGTTTGACGATTTCAGTCAGTTTCGTGCTGATGTGGTTTGTTTCTGCAGTGGCTAGGTCGTTTCTGCAGGCGATATCTAAGGAAGAGGCGGTGGCTCCTCCGCTCAGAGTTGTTCAAATCGAAGGACTGGTAAAACGTCATCCTCATAATCATCTCTGCTTTTGCGAATTTTAGTTGCTGAGGATTTTTTTATGTGTATATGCGATAGGCTGTGTTAAAGATCATCAAGCATTGCAAGGAGTTTGCACCAACGCTTGTCACAGGGCAGCTTCTTGGACTTGATGTTGGTAGTGTTCTTGAAGTCACCAATTGTTTTCCTTTTCCAGTAAGTTTGATGAGTTTGTGTGCATTGAGATAAGAATGTTATAGCTTGTCTCTGATTTGACGTATCATAAACGAGCATAGGTGAGAGATGACGATGAAGAGATTGAAGCTGATGGTGCCAATTATCAGCTTGAGATGATGAGATGTCTGAGGGAGGTTAATGTTGACAACAACACTGTTGGCTGGTAGGTTTGATTTGTGGAATCTTGCTGAATTGTTTTGTGTGGAATGTAATAAGATCTGTCTAAACTTTGTTCAGGTATCAATCCACAGTGCTTGGATCATACCAGACTGTAGAACTGATTGAGACCTTCATGAATTACCAGGTACTTTCTAGAATTTTGTTTACCATGTCTTTATAATGATACTCTAGATTGTCGTTTGGTCTATTCAGATTCTAGTAGATTGTTATCTGTTTTGGTCAAATATTTGATTGGAAACTGAGATGTTAAAATATTTGCATCGACAGGAGAATATCAAGAGGTGTGTGTGCATCATATATGATCCCTCTAAAGCTGACCTAGGCGTCTTAGCTTTGAAGGCTCTGAAGCTTTCAGATTCCTTTATGGAGTTGTATAGGAGCGGAAACTTTACTGGCGAGAAGTATGTATCCTGATCTATAAGATTCCTAGGTTTTGTGAGCTACGTAAGATGTTGTAGTGTTTTATTCACTTTCTTTTGCAGGTTGAGAGAGAAAAATTTCTCCTGGATGGATATTTTTGAGGAAATACCTGTAAGTCCCTAGAGCATTGCTCTTCTATGTTGACCTCTTTTTAGCTAATCTTCTTAGTAACTATGCTAGAAGTATTACTTAGTCATAGCTTACTTTGAAAAAAGGGTTTGGTTTAATTGTCGATTACCTTCTTTTGATAGATCAAGGTTTCAAACTCTGCGCTTGTCAGTGCCTTTATGACGGAACTGGAGACTGATGCACCTGTCTCACAGGTACGAGATTTGAATTTGGATTGAGATTATCACTTACTGTTACTATTCCAAGTTTTGACCCTTGATTCTTCGAAATTTTCGCTTTTCTAGGGTGATTATGATCGTCTGCACTCATCAACCACTCCTTTCCTTGAGAACAATATGGAGTTTTTGATTAAATGCATGGATGATTTATCTATGGAACAACAAAAGGTATCTGAATGAAATAAATATTCTATTTATTCTTCACTGTTATTCAGTTCTCACCCTCAGAACTATCTGAATGTAATATCTTATTTTGTTTTTACAGTTCCAATATTACTACCGGAACCTGTCTCGTCAGCAAGCGCAGCAGCAAGCCTGGCTCCAGAAGAGAAGGTAGGTCACTTTTATGATCCGAGTTCTGTCTCGATTTGTTCTGCTTACTCGTTTCTATACTAGATGGTGATACAGTTTTGATCACATGTGTTAGTGGCAAGAGTAGTGAATGACCTATATATAACATATTTCTTGGTCTTTTGCTTCTCTTGTTCATCTTCCAAGTAACTAAGTAAGATTTGGTTGATAGGACGGAGAACATGGCTCGTAAATCAGCTGGAGAAGAGCCTTTGCCGGAGGAGGATCCTTCAAACCCAATATTTAAGCCGATCCCTGAACCATCAAGGCTAGAGAGCTTCCTCATCACAAACCAAGTCTCAAACTTCTGTGGCCAAATCAATGGGTATGTTCTCTTGTTAACTCTTTACAACCATTCCAAACTCGTAAGAGACTGAAAATGAGTCGACCCATTGCTATGCAGAGTGGCTGGCCAGAACTTCAGCAGGCTCTACCTGACCAAGGCATTGCATGATAATTGAGTACCGACTACTACCCAACTTTTTTAAAAAAATAAGTGGAGAAAGTGAAAGATTTAGTGGTGGAACGGATCCTGTAATTGTTTTGCTGGAATTTTTTTGGAGAAATTTAAAATACAAACCATATGAAAACATCTTTTAAGTCGTATGCATGGCTTATTGAGAAGATTTACGTGAATCGAACTTCTGATTTGTACATAGTTCTTTCATAATATAAAATGAGGAGAAAAAAACTCAATAGACCATCCAACACTGAACATGGCAAGAAACTCATTAAACGGTACCGTTTCCTTGCTTTTTGTGTGTGTTAAGGAACTTTTGTCAAGTTGCTGAAGGTCACGCTAAAAGCTTTTTGTGTGTAATAGAAATGCCATTCAGATGTTATGGGGACTCTGATGACCACCACCACCACTAATAGAAGAAATTTCCATCTTTGATGCTGGTTACTATCGAATAATGAACACTTTATTTTAAGAGATATGCAAAGATCTTGAATCAAATCTAGATTGATATGTAGTATCTAGATACTGATGCCTAGATATCTCTAAAGCTAAATGTCATTGGTCTACACTATTTTTTCTACTTATAGAAGTTTAAAACTTCTAAAAAAACAAACAAATTAGTAAAAAAAAGAATACCCATAAACCCAAAAAGTGTTATACATTGTGTTAAATAGAGTTTTTAATTAACCTGACTTGTTTCCATCACTAAAGCAAAGATAAATAATAAAAAGCAGTGAAGGTATATATGAATACTACAAAACAAAGTGTTTCTGCAAAAGACAGCACCAAACAATAACCAACACTTACAACTAAACTCTCTCTCTTTCTCTCTCTCTCGACTTTCTTTCCATTGGAGTTCGCAATTTGCTGCGCCACTCTCCTATCCTCTTTACACATCGCTTCTTCTGATCTTCCTTCCTGCTGCTCTCCAGAGCATCTCGTGTTGTTTCCAAAACCTAGTTGCACTCTTGTCGGTTGCATCTCAGGATTGTGACACCTCCGGTGCAGATTAGGGCTCTTATTGAGGATATCTACAGCTTCCCAACTGCTCCATATACTTCAAGGTGAATAGCTCATCTCATGCTGCTAATCTTTTCAGGGCTTTATATCTCTTAGTTGGTTATCACTTGCTTACTCTGAGCTTTGATTGGCTAATTCCCTAAAGTCGATATCTTTGTAGCTCAAGTCAGTATCCAATGGATAATCACTCTTTTCCGCGGAGCACTAGCTCCACATCTCCTGTGTTTCCATCTTTGGTGGCTGGAGGACTCAAACCTGAAGCTGCTTTGGTCATGGATTGGTCCCCTGAGGAGCAGTATGTATTGGAGAACGGTCTTGCAAAGTAGGTATCTTCTTATGTTCTTCAACGTTTTGTATTTGGATATTTCCTTCCATTTGCTATATTTTTTAATCTGCTAAATGCAATGTTTATTGTAAAGTCTTTAGCTTTTCGTACTATGATCAAATTTTTTAAAACAGTTTGGAGTTGTTTTATGAGAAGTAGTGGGCACGTTATATTCTTCTCCATGATGGACTATTAAAAGTATGTTCCTTTGGAATATAAAAGTATTGCCTTTGTGCTTCCATGTAGTGTAAAACAATGCATACTTGTTATCTGTGGACTTGGGACCATTAGCAGGTTACATCTCTTGAGTCCGTAGGTTGTTGCTTTGTTGGTTTCCATGCATGACATGGTTATTTTTCTGTATGTAGATTAAAAGATGAACCCAAAATTTCAAAGTATGTAAAGCTAGCTGCTGCTCTACCAGATAAAACTGTAAGGGATGTAGCACTGAGGTGCAGATGGATGACGGTAAGCTCGTAATGCTCTCATGGTTTTGGTTATGTTCCTTGAGCTGTGTGCATACTTGATGTTGTTCATGTGCTTTTTCTTATGTGAAGTACTGTAAGAGTCTAGACTTCTTCCAAGGATAGTTTTACTGTTATAGAACTACATAGCAGTTTCTAGTATTCTTTTTTTCTTCAAATGGGATGTGTTTATCATGGAAGTAGTGATCCGAGGGATATTTCTATCACTGTTTTAAAAAGCTTATGCTGAATATGATGGAATCAGCACGATGATGCAACTTTGCGTATGTGCTTTGCGGTAAAGAAAAAGTCTGCAAAAAAGCTATAGGTTTTATTGATGAAAAGACACCCTGCCATGCCATGTAGTAAAGATTGTCTAAAAGATGAGCAAGGAAAAAGAGAAATGACAAATTTTGCTAACGCTAGGCCTGTCTTTATATTAGCTTTGGAGTGCATGATTGTGAAGGGAATTGTTGGAAAAGGAAATAAGCCTAAAGTTTTTTTTATAAAAATATTTCTGCAATTATTCTGAAAAAGATATTGCTTTTATGGGTGATGGCAAGGATCCTTTTACTTTTTGGAGTCTGAGGAAATTTCATGTTGGCATCTTTGATTAGAAGTTATAACAACAACTATGACCGGAGTTGTTTCTTTAAATGATTATTTTCCCACAACATATGGTTACATCATACTGCTAAATGTTTGCATAATAAAGTGAAACAAAATGATATAGTGAAATATAATGATTAACATCATTATATGACCATCTCCTTCATGTCTGTCCTGTGAGTTTTCAACCATTTATATGATGCAACCAAACAGAAAGTTCCAAAAGTCTTTTAACTGTTCATTAGTGTTTGTTGGCCTTTATTTTATAGATATAATATCATTATCTCTAAATGTGTTGGCTTGAGACGTTCATATCTATTCTCACAGAGAAAACGGAGAAAAAGAGAAGAAAATAGTGCTGGGAAGAACAGTAACAACAGAAAGGTATGCTTGCCCACCTAAACATTTTCGTGTCTCTAATGTACAATCTTATGACTTCAACGTCAGTAGCTATAGTTGTGGGATGTTTATATGGTATGATAATAGTTTCTATGACATTGGGATAAAGGGTCAATCTATTATATTGTTTGGTTTCATGTGTGTTTCATTTCATGCGCTTTCTTTTTTCACTGGATCATTTGAACCACTGCAAATCAATATGCTTTTGAACTTGGCTTAAAAAAAAAACATGCTTCGTTGTGGTAAGGTGGTGGATACATCCCCAGATCTGAACATGCTAGCCAATCTGCCACAACAAAATGCTTTATATGTCATGAACAATAACTACCACAGTCCACACATGCCTTTTGAAGGTTTAGTGCTCTTCTCCTGTGTTTTGTGGTCCTAAATAGAAAAAAAGAGCAGTATTATCATTTAGGTACCTTTGTTGTACTCTTTGTCTCAGGTATGAGTGACGCAGTAATGGCTCTTCTACAGCAAAACGGTCAAGCTTTGAGTCAAATTTCATACAACCTCTCTGCGTTCAAGGTGATTTTGTTTTTGGCATTCCTTTGTGGCTAGTTGCTTGAGAAGATTGACGGATTGGAAATTATTAGAAAAGTTAGATTGAACATTGTACACCAGACTAACACATGCTCAGGTGTTTATTCTAAAGAATATGATACTGTTTGATCCGGTTTCCTTGTGTATACAGCTGCAGGATAACATCCCTCTCTTGTATCAGACTAGAAATAGCATCAGCGCCATTCTGACCGAGTATGTGGATCTAATAACAGATATCAGTTTTCACAATTGAGACATGGCATCGTTCTTCTTTTCCTTTCTATGATCAAAGGTTTCAGTAGCTAAACTCTTACTTTCTGCATGCAGCATGAAGGAGATGCCTGGTATCATGAGTCGGATGCCACCTCTACCTGTTTCAATTAACGATGATCTTGCAAGCCGTTTATTGCCGAGTACAACACAGGTAACAAATTTTGTTGTAATGAGTCAAAATCAGAAACAGTTCATGTTCTTTTAGTTTATCAAACCTCAGCAGTTCTCTTGGGAGCTGGTCAGGTTTGATGTTAAGTGGATTGTTTTCCTGGTCTCACAGCCAATATCGTACACCATTCAACCAAACATCTACATGAAGCAAGAGCCGAGAAGTTGATGGAGGAAGATGGATTTGGACCGATGCTAAAGAAAGTAGCACAAGTACTTGCTAAGTGGAAATGTTATCGTGATCGACATGGCACAGACACACAAGGGTTTATCAACTGCAGACACCACTCCAGCACTGGTAGAACAGTTGTGCTCTCGGGGTATGTGGCTGAGAAGACAGCAAGGTAAAAACTCTTTGGCCTTCAATAGAACATATGATTCGTTGAGATTCATAAGAGAGTTCTGGTATGAGTTGATGGAACTCCATTGGCCGCTGATGTAATCTTGTTGATGCTTGAATTAGTATAGTGAACAGTTTGGTCTGAAGAGGTTGCTTGTGTAATACCAGTTCTGGTTCAAAACTTGAGAAGTGATATCAAACATGCGTTGTTGTATATATAAACTCCTCTCACTCTACCGATTGTACGAACCTTCGGTTCTAAAGAGAGTTCTACACAAAAAGACATTATTACTTTAAGACAGAAACAGCAATGCAACTTTGAGACGATAATAGCTTGTAGCTCGTAACACAAGAGGCAGAGGGTTATTATTAAAAAGATTTAGAAGATAGTAATCCGCTAAAAACAAGATAAACCTCAGATTATATTTGCATTTTGTATACAAAACGCAAAACGCGCACCGCCAACCATTTCAAACACAAAAAAAAACATTTTCTATATATAACAACAAGAGTTTCAACAAAAAAAAACCTCGGCTAATTTTTCTCAACTAAACTAACACATACTTAAGAAAAATGGCGGGCCGCGGCGTTTTCCAGCTGCGTTTCACAGTTGTCGCCGCATCCGCCGCCGTATTAATCTTTCTTGCTTCAAGCCACGTTGTGGATGCATCACGTATGATGAACATGTGCTCTCACACTGCATATCCATCTCTATGCCAACCTCTAGTGAAGCGTATCACGAATCCAAGACGAGCCACACACAGAACCATACAGGCTTTGGAGGCTAAGACTAAATTGGCTCTAGCTGATGCAGCTAGGTTCAAGAACGGTAACCAAGCGATCACTACGTGTTATGCGACGCTTAGTGACGCGGTTTATAATCTAGCGAGCGCGAGGAAAAGCATAAGGAAACGTGATGTAATGGCGTTGAACACGTTTTTAACTGCGGCTGTGTCTGATTATGGTGCATGTGTCGAAGGATTTATTGATGCGAACCAAGTTAACACGGTCCAGAATGTAGCGGTTGAATTGAGAAAAATTAGTAGTAATTGCTTGACGTTGTCTACATTGATCTAGATGATTGGTTACAAATAAAATTTATTCATTTTTTTCTCAAAACAATAAAAAGAACTAATCATTCAATTGATGTGATTGATAACCATTCAAATTTCTTTATTTGGTACGAGTTGGCGTCAGGTCATACTCGCGTTTCAGTTCTAGTGCAACCGATTGAATAACATGTTTATGGTTTGATTCTTTATGAGGGAACTTGTTTTATTTGGAATGAAAACTACTCGACCATAAAGACTCATCATTGAGGTAAATACATTTCTCAAAAGATAGAACTTATTAATTGAATATCGGTTCTCTACCTGAAATTATAAGAGATTTTTATAAACAAGATGATTTTCACGGTCGTTGCAAAACAGATAGTGCATCCATGAAACTTAAGACACTATCAAGACCAGAACCAGGTATGATTCAAGTAGGGTATATGAGTCCTGGAAGAGTTCAATAATATTCACAAAAAAAAAACAATCTTACAACACGTTACAAAATGTCTACGTTAATCTTTTTCTCTACCACCATTATATTGTTGTTGGGTTGTTGTAGTTGCAAAGATCATATATATACCATAATAGAAAATTATCCTTTTGCTATTTAACATATAGTATATACATGTTTTCACAATGTGTAAAGCTCTTTGCAGAAACACCACACAAAAAATGCCATATAAGGCACATGATTTGAACAAGTTGGCTTTGGGACACTAACAAATATAAAGAACAAAAAAAAAATCTTCTGTAGTTCGTGGTTTGTGAATAGAAGAAAGAAAAAAAAACATGTCGACCAAAGAAAAAAATACAAAGAGAAAAAAACTTAAAATATCAAAACAAAAAGACAAATACAAGAAGAGAAAATGAAAATATATTTAAAAAAAAAAGCAAAAATGAGTTCTGTAATAAAATAGTACAAGTAATGAAAATATCTCAGCCGCGAGAAGAATCCCACGAGAGTGGACTCTCTCTCACTCACACTCTCACTTCCCCCGTGCCGTTCGTCCTACGCGCTCGAATCACGAAGAGCCACGTGTCATAATCGCAGGATAAAGTGTCCCCGTCTTAACTTCAGTTACACGTGAGTGTGTGAAGAAGAAGAAGAGGCAAAGAGCGAAAGAAACTCACTCCACTTTCAAAAAAGATCTTTCTTTTGTGGATTCAGATTTCAAGTTTCCGTTTTTGCTCAACAGGTAAATTTGATTATGAATTTTACATTTCAGTTTCGTTTATTGAAGCTCCTATTGCGATTGCTTTGTACAAAACTGAAGAAGATGTTCTCCTTGTTACTGTTGTGTGTTAGGCTTTGTTTGATCTACGAAAGAAAAATGATTCTTTTCTTCTATGTGTATACAGGCACTTGTTCCCATTAGCTCATCAAGTAACTATTACTGTATTGTCTTCCAAAAAGAACAAAAAGTGTTTTCGGCTTGTCTAAGTCTTTGTCTGATTCTTCTTCTTTTGTTATTATAACTTGTTTCTTTTTAATTCATCTATCTATTGCAAAGCTTGATTCTTTTCTATTTGTTAGTTATTATATCGTTTTATATAATCTATACTTTACTTCTCAGAACAAGTGTGACAAGAAAGTATGAGTAACTCCCTTGTGCATAACTTACTTAACCGGGCTTTCATTCGTCCCGGACATCAAACCAAGCTCAATTCTTCTTGCCTTCCTGCTGTGGGGAAGATTGGCAGATCTAATCTGGGTACACAGTTCTACGGGAAAGGTCTTCAAAAGTCAGGACGGAGGCTTCTCACTGAAACAGGAAGGCCTGTCTCCTTTGTTACTCGAGCTGTTCTTGCCATGGATCCTGCTTCTCAGGTTAATTCTTTTTCTTAAGGAGATCCTTTTCACCATTATTGACATTTTTGGAACGTGATATTTGGTTGAAATTAGTCAATCTAGTATGGTCTAGCGTTTATATGTTCAAAAACGTGTCATGAACCTGAATGGTATGCAGTTCTGTGTGGTCTGAAAGTTTTACATGCTTGTTTGGTCCCCTATAAACTATTGTAGTAACTGCAACAACAGATGTTGAAATGCTCATGATATGTGTAATGCTTTGATCAAATGCATTATATGGTTATCATATTGATATGTGCTTAAAAGTTTTATCCTTGCACAGGCAGTAGAGAAATTTAATCTTGACGGAAATATTGACTTACTGGTAAGTGTAATCTTTTACAAACAATGGATATTATTTTGATTGGCATTTGTAGCCATAATGTTTATGTGAAGGTAAGTTTAATGCATGTAATTCAATAGGTCGAAGTCACTTCTACAAATGTAAGAGAAGTAAATATCCAGATAGCTCATACAAGTGACTCGTTGCTTCTACACTGGGGTGCAATACGTGACAACAAAGAGTATGTTCAACTTGGCTAACTAATAGGTTTCTTCAAGCTTACTATGTTACATTGGTTTTGTTAACTTTCTTTCTTATTTTCCGTTTCAGGAAATGGGTTCTACCTTCTCGCTCTCCGGATAGAACTATTAACTACAAGAACAGAGCGCTTAGAACTCCATTTGTGAAAGTGAGTTTTAAATTCATTACACGGCTACTTGTGATGGTATGTTTTCCAGCTGATACCAGTGTAACTTAAAGATTTTCAATATGGTGCTTTGGGTGCTCATTCACAGTCCGGTGGCAATTCTTACCTTAAACTAGAGATAGATGATCACGCCATACAAGCTATTGAGTTTCTTATTTTTGACGAAAGTCGGAACAAATGGTGAGTCTGTTTTCTCTTCTTCTTACTACTTCAACTAGAAAAGAGACCTACTTAATTTTGCTAAGTTGTTGTCCTTTCTCATAATCTTAAGTCTTAACATATGCAGGTACAAAAAGAACGGTCAAAACTTCCATATAAACTTACCCATGGAAAGGAATATGGAACACAATGTCTCTGTTCCTGAGGATCTTGTACAGATTCAAGCATATATTAGATGGGAACGTAATGGTAAACAAAATTACTCACCGGAGAAAGAGAAGGTATGACTTTGTACCTATGCAACCATATCTATAAAGGATATTTTTCATTGATATCTACTTAAGTTCTTCACCTAATATTTTGTTCTGGGGTTCACCTAAAGAGGAATCATCATTCTCAACCGGCATTTAGGATTGTTTTTCTAAGAGCTGTTTGAAGTTAGCACTGGTGGTTCTTGGATTAGAAATGGAAATGAAAATACTTTTTTGGATTATATTACGAAGATAACACTTGAATAAAGATTGACTGGTGTCATAAAATCTAAATTGTTGAGTTATCTGGTAAACTTGTACACATCTAGTTGCATTTATATCAAGTACTCGAAGAGTAATTAGTCTCTTGTCAATAGGAGGAGTATGAAGCCGCCCGTACAGAGCTGAGGGAGGAAATGATGAGAGGTGCTTCAGTGGAAGATCTCCGAGCAAAACTGTTGAAGAAAGATAACACTAGCGACTCTCCAACATCTACGGGGACTTCATCCAGTGGACAGGACTCACAGAAAAAAGTTTCCAAGCAACCGAGGCAGAAAAAATATTTCAGTACTGAGAAGATCCAGCGCAAAGGAAGGGACCTGAATAAGCTTATATGTAAGCACGTTGCTGATTTTGTTGAAACAAAGTCCAAATCCTCAACTGAACCACGGGCCTTAACGACTCTCGAGATGTACGCCAAAGCAAAGGAGGAACAAGAAACCACTCCAGTCTTTAGCAAGAAAACATTCAAGCTTGAAGGCAGCACCATCTTGGTCAGTTGAGAGAATCTACTCTTTTCTATTTCTGTTTGAGTTAAATATGCTTCTGGGAATCATCTTCTAATGGCAAGTCATTGTCCCCTCTATTTAGGTTCTTGTCACTAAACTTTCCGGAAAGACGAAAATTCATTTGGCAACTGATTACAAAGAGACCATTACCCTTCACTGGGCTTTGTCTCAAAAGGGTGGAGAGTGGCTGGTAAGATTTTTTAAAATTTTCTGAATCAAACAAGAGAATGCTTTTGATCACATTTCTGGTTTGGTCTCTTTTTGCCACTGCAGGACCCACCTTCAGATATACTGCCACCAAACTCTTTGCCAGTACGCGGTGCTGTTGATACACAACTCACCATAGCTTCAACAGATCTTCCTAGTCCGGTATGAATAGTTGAATCTATTATATTTTATAAGCCTAATAGAATTTGGATCCAGAGATGGTATGTAAAAAGCCTCATGTTAACCAAAACTGTAGGTGCAAATTTTTGAGGTGGAAATAGAGGGCGACAGTCACAAGGGCATGCCGTTTGTACTCAAGGCTGGTGAAAGGTGGATCAAAAATAGTGGCAGTGACTTTTATGTGGACTTTGCTAAAGAAGAAAAACATGTTCAGAAGGTTCCTCTTCTGTCTTTGTTTTCTGAAAAGCACTTTCAGTTGGGTCTATTGTCTCCTAGATACTTAATTTTGTTTTTCCATTTGAAAGGATTATGGTGATGGAAAAGGTACAGCCAAGAATTTACTGGATAGAATCACAGATCTGGAGAGTGAGGCTCAGAAGTCTTTCATGCATCGGTGAGTTTTATGGTCAACCATTCTGGTTCTCATTCTCGTGTTTTCGACTTGAAGAAGCATAACTAGCATTCCTTTTCTTTAAATATTTTCTGCTTAAAGTCCCTTCCAAGCCAGTCACCCAACTTTACGTGTTTTGTTAGTTTTCTTAGGTTGTCATTTTCCAAAATTTTCCCCTATGAGGTTGGAAGAGACTGATACAATATACAGTGACTGATCCATGTTCCACAATGACTAAATTTATATTCTTAGTCATACATCTCTTTTGTGCATGGAGTGATTTGCAACATCCGGAAAACAGTCTGTCTCAATGAAGGGGAAAATCTTGTTTTGTATTTCTAGATTCAACATTGCAGCAGATCTTGTCGACGAGGCAAAAAATGCTGGTCAGCTGGGCTTTGCAGGGATCCTAGTCTGGATGAGGTTTATGGCTACAAGACAGCTTGTGTGGAACAAAAACTATAATGTTAAGCCAAGGTACAGTTCAAAGAATGTGATAGTAATTAACTTTTTAGATTCTTTCCATGTTTCATGGAACCTTCTAATTTGTTGTGACATATGCAAAATAGACCTTCATTTACAGCGCCCTTCAGTAAATTACACAACTCGCTACTTTATTGCAGGGAGATAAGCAAAGCGCAGGATAGACTGACTGACGTTTTACAAGAAGTTTATGCAAGTTATCCAGCGTACAGAGAACTTTTGAGAATGATCATGTCTACTGTTGGTCGAGGTGGTGAAGGAGACGTTGGTCAAAGAATCCGAGACGAAATTCTAGTCATCCAGGTTGGTCTTCTGATTTCTCATAATCTTTTCAAAAAGATTTTACTTCTGAATGAACAGTGAAGGTAATAAGATGAAAAGCTTGACATGTATAAGTCCTAAGAAACATGATTAGTGAACAGTTTTGAGTGCGTGAACGTCTTACTTGCAGAGGAAAAATGACTGCAAGGGTGGAATGATGGAGGAATGGCATCAGAAGTTGCATAACAACACTAGTCCAGATGATGTTGTCATCTGTCAGGTATTTGACGTTTCATCGTAATAACATAATGGTTCATGATTCCGGTTCTAATCTTAATCTTTCTTTTGACACTTCTCTTGATGTAGGCTTTGATGGATTATGTCAAAAGTGACTTTGACATGAGTGTTTACTGGAAGACTTTGAACGACAATGGCATAACCAAAGAGCGACTCTTAAGTTATGATCGTGCCATACATTCTGAACCAAGTTTTAGAAGAGAGCAGAAAGATGGCCTTCTCCGTGATCTTGGACACTACATGAGGACTTTAAAGGTTGATTCCCCAACTTTCTGTTAGCTGCTTTTTAAAGAAATTAGCTGCACCTTTCTTCTGAAAACTTGGTTTGATTTAATTTGTGGTCTTCTTTACTTTGTTTAGGCCGTTCATTCAGGGGCAGACCTGGAATCAGCTATACAAAATTGCATGGGCTACCAAGATGATGTAATGCTGTTATACTGAAAAGTTACAGTTAATGACTCTTCTTGAGATTGGCAACTGAAACATTTGTGTTGTCCTTCAGGGTGAAGGTTTCATGGTTGGGGTGCAGATAAATCCTATATCAGGATTGCCTTCTGGATATCCGGTACCTTCCCTCTCATTTTCCTTACATATTTCAAGAATTTAATATGCCTGTCAAATCAGTACAACTTAAACTGTGTTGGCATTTCCCTCAACAGGACTTGCTTCGTTTTGTCCTACAACATGTTGAAGAAAAGAATGTAGAGCCACTTCTTGAGGTGCTATGTTTTCCTTTCTACTAGGTCGATAAAATTTTATTACTAATGTGGCTTCTTGGGAACACATCGTATACTTACCATGAGAAGCAATATTGATGTAGGGTTTGCTCGAAGCTCGTCAAGAGCTAAGGCCACTTCTGCTGAAGTCTCATGACCGCCTCAAGGATCTATTGTTCTTGGACCTGGCTCTCGATTCTACTCTCAGAACAGCTATTGAAAGAGGATATGAGCAACTGAATGATGCTGGACCTGAGGTAAATTGATTCATTCTTCGCCATGATAAATATTTTTCTTGAACATAATCTGCCAACAGTTTCATATCCTTCTTTTGCTTTCGTTTCTTCTTCAATATTCTCTTCATCTTGTATAATGATTTTATGTTGCAGAAAATTATGTACTTCATCAGCCTCGTTCTTGAAAATCTTGCCCTTTCGTCAGATGACAATGAAGATCTTATCTACTGCTTGAAGGTAAATATTCAGTGACTTTGCCATGTTTGCTATAGAACATTATCCATAGACTGGTTTCATCAAGATCTAGCATTCTTGGCTTCCTTAGATAGTCCATCTTACCTTTTCCACTCGTATGGCCAGGGTTTATAGTCCTCTAATTCTTCCTAGTGGCTAAAGGTCCAAGGTCCAAAATTTGAAGAATTTAGAAAAGATGCATGATTCTGTTCCACTGGTTTTGCAGGGATGGCAATTTGCCCTCAACATGTTGAAGAGCAAAAAAGATCATTGGGCTCTGTACGCAAAATCTGTTCTTGACAGAAGTCGACTGGCACTGCAAAGCAAAGCTGAGAGGTACCTTGAAATTTTGCAACCATCGGCTGAGTATCTTGGTTCTTGTCTTGGAGTCGATCAATGGGCTGTAAGCTACACTTCCTCTGACTAAAACCATCCTTCTTTCTCATCCATTATATATATATTTCCCTCACACATGAGATAGATTATATAATATTCTCTTAGGGCATCTCCAACCCTACTCCATTTTCTCCTCCAAACACCATTTTGGAGTAAAATCTACTCTAACCCCACTCTATTTTCAACTCCAAAATGGAGTAATTGCTAGGGTTACTCCATAAATGGAGTAATCTTACTCACTACTCTATTTTGGAGTTGAACTTTTTTTATTTATGATATAGTCCTTTAATTCTTTAATATTTTTATTTCTGATTTAAATAGTATTTAAAAATAATAAAATAACATAAAAAATAATTGGATATTCCACAAAAGAATATTTAATATTCTACATCAAAATGCATAAAGTAATTATAAAAACAAACATAAATAATATAAAATAAAAATAACTTAACATAAAATAGATTTAATAATCCAGCAAATCGCATTTGGAAAGATATTGAACGTGCATTTAGAGTTCTACAATCACGCTTTGCCATTGTGAAAGGACATGTTCTTTTTTGGAAGAAAATTTGTTACATGACATCATGACTACATGTATAATTTTACATAACATGATAATTGAGGATGATCGTGAACTTGATGCACCAATCGAATTGGAGGAGAAGCTCGATTTACGATTTCAAAATTTTCTTGCTCGATTTAGGAATATTAAAGAAGCTCATTTTTCATTACGAAATGCATTAGTTAAGAATTTGTGGGGAAAATATCCTAATAATAGTTATTAAACCAACATATGTATTATTTTTTTTATCATTTCTTGTACTTTTTAATAATAAATTTTTAATTTAAATAATTTTTTTAAGGAATATTTGTAAAAATAAGATAGTTTGAGATTTATTGGTAAATTCTTATAAGTAGGAGGTATTAGTAACAATTATTAATTACATAAATATAGAAGTATTTAAGAATATATATTTTTGGAGTAAAAAATGGAGTAATACATTGGAGTAAAACTCAACTCCATTTTGGTGTTACACCATTTTAGAGTAAAAAATGGGGTAATACATTGGAGATGCTCTTAACCACGTTAACAGGTTAGCATATTTACTGAAGAGATCATTCGAGCTGGATCTGCAGCAGCATTGTCGTCACTGGTTAACCGACTTGACCCAGTTCTTAGACAGACTGCCAACTTGGGAAGGTTAGATGGCCCAACAATTATCTGACTGATTATTATGGTTCTGTATACCTAATGTACCTTCATTTTCTCTTAATCAGTTGGCAGGTTATAAGTCCTGTAGAGGTAGTTGGATATGTCATTGTTGTGGATGAACTGCTCACTGTACAGAATAAAACCTACGACAGACCTACGATTATAGTTGCAAAAAGAGTGAGAGGAGAGGAGGAAATTCCTGATGGTGCTGTTGCAGTACTGACACCTGACATGCCCGATGTACTATCTCATGTTTCTGTTCGAGCAAGAAATGGAAAGGTGAAAAACTTTCACCATGTTGCCAAACGATTATTGAATCCTCATGGCTTGTTCATTCAACTTTTGTCTGGATTCCACTTGCAGATCTGCTTTGCCACATGTTTTGATTCTGGGATATTATCTGATCTCCAAGCGATGGATGGGAAAGTGTTGAGCCTAAAACCAACCTCTGCAGATGTGGTCTATAGGTGATTATACTTGTGCTTGACAGTTATTATGTTGAATTCTTGTAATTCATTCTTTTACTTGTTTTTTTTTTGTTCTACTCAGAGAGGTAAACGAGAGTGAACTTTCGAGTCAAAGTTCGGACAACTTAGAAGATGTCCCTCCAAGTATTTCTTTGGTCAAGAAGCAGTTTGTGGGTAGATATGCTATTTCGTCTGAAGAGTTCACAAATGACTTGGTTAGTGTGTAAAACGTTATTGGAGTTTTACTTCCCCATCTTATTATTTTTTTTGGTCTGTGTATAGTAAAGATACACTTCCCATTATGTTTTCTAGGTTGGTGCTAAATCAAGGAATATTGGATATCTGAAAGGGAAAGTTCCTTCTTGGGTTGGTATCCCAACTTCAGTTGCGCTGCCATTTGGTGTTTTTGAGAAGGTTATCTCCGAAAAGGCGAATCAGGTACGGTTGCATAGTTCCAATGCTTCTTAGGATTTCTAATGAATATCTTAGAACGTATCTTTTATGAGGTCTCTCCATAAGCCATGGTGCCTTGGTGTGCATGACTAATGACTATCATGAAGTTGTTGCTGTCAAAACCAAATATATATCTTGAGACTTTGATTTTTTCATGATTACCTTCACCATGATTACTTCAACCTACTTCTCAATCACTCACTCTCCCTCTTGATGTGGCAGGCGGTGAACGAGAGATTGCAAGTATTGAAGAAAAATCTTGATGAGGGAGACCAAGGTGCCCTCGGGGAAATCCGTAAGACAGTGTTGGGACTAGTTGCACCCGCAGAACTGGTATGTCATAGAGTTTTTGTTAGAACCGTGGAACACAGTTATCGTTGGTGAGTTTACATTGCTTGAGTATGGGTGTAATCTTCTTGATGCCATTGATCAAGCTTGATGCTTTCAAATGTTAAATCGAATGGCATATATTTAGAAGAGCTAAACGTAGAGCTTTGCGAAAACTAATGCGTCTCCATAATGGTTTTTATGGTTCTCAGGTTGAAGAACTTAAAAGTACTATGAAAAGTTCTGACATGCCATGGCCGGGTGATGAAGGTGAACAGAGATGGGAGCAAGCT
This sequence comes from Moricandia moricandioides, assembly GCA_905132885.1. Taxonomy (NCBI): domain Eukaryota; kingdom Viridiplantae; phylum Streptophyta; class Magnoliopsida; order Brassicales; family Brassicaceae; genus Moricandia; species Moricandia moricandioides. The sequence goes on from CAJHQQ010000242.1 coordinate 227,417, forward strand.
TGGGCAGCCATTAAAAAGGTCAAATCTTAGCGTAAGCTACATTGCTGCTTAGCCTTAAATATGTCAAATCTCACTAACCGGCTACTTAAATCTCAGGTCTGGGCTTCGAAATGGAACGAGAGAGCGTACTTCAGCACAAAGAAAGTGAAACTGGATCATGACTATCTCTGCATGGCTGTTTTAGTTCAAGAAGTCATCAATGCGGACTATGCATTCGTCATTCACACAACCAACCCATCTTCTGGAGACTCATCAGAGATTTACGCTGAGGTAAAAAAATATCCTTATTTCATTTTCATCTTTACTCCTAAACCCTTGTGAACAGGTGCTAACTTCATATGACTGTTCCTTTTTTGGTTTCAGGTTGTTAAAGGCCTTGGTGAAACTCTTGTAGGAGCATATCCTGGTCGGTCTCTAAGTTTCATCTGCAAGAAAAACAATCTCGACTCGCCTCTGGTACTAAAACTTAACCAAACATATGTGTAAACTGTGTCCCTTAAACTGATTCAAGCTGATGAGGTCTTTAAAACATCATTCAGTTGCTAGGTTACCCGAGCAAACCGATTGGACTGTTCATAAGACGCTCCATCATCTTCAGATCCGATTCTAACGGAGAAGATCTCGAAGGTTATGCAGGTGCAGGTCTATACGACAGGTAACCTAAAAACAAACTCAAAACCTCTTGTTGTTGCCTTGGTTTCATCACTGTACAAACACTTGAGCAGCAATGAAACTTCTCCTTCCTGTTATTTCTTTTTGCGTAGTGTACCAATGGACGAGGAAGACAAAGTTGTGCTTGATTACACAACGGATCCTCTCATCACTGACGAGAGCTTCCAGAAAAAGATCCTCTCAGACATTGCACGCGCAGGAGATGCCATCGAGAAGCTGTATGGAACTCCACAGGATATTGAAGGTGTGATCAGAGACGGGAAACTCTATGTCGTCCAGACACGACCACAAGTGTGATCACATTCTCCCACCACTTGTCTATTGTATACGTTCCGTTATTTGTCAGTGAACTTCTTCTTTACTCTATAAGCAAAGAATATAAAGCATATAGATTCAAAATGTGTAGTACAAAAACATTATTCTGAATCTCCTAATTTTAGTGAGCGAACATGATTGTATCTTGCCAAAAAAGGAAAGAAAAGTTAAATATTATTATTAAATACTGCTTTTTTTATTGAATGAATTAAATAACTACTTTTCTGTTCCATGTTATTATTGCGAATATTGATTTCTTTAAAAAAGAACCTACAAGCCATGTGCATTAGTTCCTCAATAAATTTCCACATTATACAGAACAAAACCTTTTCTAGCGCCAACAGAGTTCACAATTATACTTAACCTCCACATGAGACTACCTTCTACTCTTTTAAAACACCAAAAATGTTATGACTATTGTGATTAACTTATTTTCATATAATTATCCTTCTTGTAAAGCCATACTTATTTTAAAAACTTCTACTATTCATAAAATAAATAAACATCATTTGGTGACTAAATATAGCGTTTGTTGATTTTTTTTGGTAGGACCAGTTTTTAATTCAGATAAATCGATTTTAATATGTTTTGGATGGACTAACTATTTCCATGCTAAGATATAATACAAATGAAAACTTTATAATCCCTAAACACCTAATTTACAGTACTCATATACAATGATTTTGCGTGATTGTTTCATAATGTTATCCATTTTCCTACTTAAAACTTATGGATCATATGGGATTAAATGTGTTAATTTTCTCACCCATAGGATTTAATTTCTTATTTTAGAAAGCTAAAGTAAACTAAATTACCGCTTAAACAGATGATACGTTATATAATTAAACGGATAAGGTTACATCAAAGCAGAAGATACCGTTGGGAAATTATTAACCAACCTTCCACCGCCGATCCAGCGAACTTCGCCGTTTGTCTTAACCAATCACAATTCACCAAAATAATAATAATAATAATGATATTAAAGCAGAGAATTTAATTTTTATTATATAAAAACTGTAGTGGGCTTTGAAAAATCGCGGAAACTAGGAGAGGTCAAGACTCATACAGATGGCGCGATTGAGCTAAAAGAATTGTAAATTTGAAAAAGAAAATTCTAACTTTTTGGTCAATAAATCATATTTTATTGTTCTGTAATAAAAAGAAATAGTTGTTTGATGAGAGGTGGGCAGATACAAGTGGATGACAAAGAATTTTCCAGAAAAAAAAATTAATCAATAAGAGAGACGACGCCACTTTCTCGGGAATATTCAAAGTTTTCTCATTTGATTTCTGGTTCCAAAGGATCATCCTTTTAATGTTCATTTGAAGAAACCTCACGAGGGTCTCTCTGCATTTTCTCTCCCCTGTTCCGGGGACTCTGTTTTCAATTCTTATCTTCAGGGAAGAAGAAGAAGAAGAAGAAGAAGATGATAAAGTTGTGGATGGTGACTTCTCTCGAACTCGCTGAGCTCTTCGTGAGCGCTATGGTTCATTTGCTTTACGCGTTTTATATATTCAGCACCGCGGTGGCCGGAGATATTTCTAAGAACGTTAATGATTACTTGTTGAAGTCAAATGTGGATGTCAACGACGATTATCAAAGTCAAAGCAATGTTGAAGGTCTGCCTCCTATTGTGTTGGTTCATGGGATCTTTGGTTTTGGCAAAGGGGTAAATGCAAATCTTTGTTATTGTTTTTTTTTTGTTTATTTGATTAGATTCTTGGTAATGAGGTTTGATCTTGTTGTGATCAGAGATTAGGAGGTTTGTCATATTTTGCTGGTGCTGAGAAGAAAGATGAGAGGGTTCTTGTTCCTGATTTGGGATCCTTAACAAGCATCTATGATAGGTATGAGATCTTGATTTATTTGATTTTTATGCACATTTATTGATGGTGACAATGGCTTTCAGGGCAAGGGAGTTATTCTATTATCTAAAAGGAGGAAGAGTTGATTTTGGAGAAGAGCATAGTGAAGCTTGTGGACATTCTCGGTTTGGAAGAGACTATGGAGAAGGTTAGGCTTTGATCTAAGATTCTCATTAAAGACTAATGGATTCAGATTAAACGTACATCTGACTTTGGCATGTGTGTGTGTTTAGGGCAATACCCTGAATGGGATGAGGATCATCCTATTCATTTTGTGGGGCATTCAGCAGGTGCGCAAGTTGTACGCGTGTTGCAGCAAATGCTTGCAGATAAGGTTTGAGTTAAATCCATGAAAGATTGTCTTCTTGGTTTCAAAAAGCTATGTTTAATGATTGATGCTAACACATGTGTCTGAAACTGTGATGGTTAGGCATTTGAAGGGTTTGAAGAAACTAATGAGAATTGGGTTCTGAGTGTGACATCATTGTCTGGAGCATTCAATGGTACTACCAGGACTTACTTAGATGGCATGCGGTCAGTTTCCTTCCTGAAAACTTCAGTTCTACGTTAATGGTTAGATCTTGGAAACAAATGTGTATTCTCATCTCAAAACCTTCTTGTTACTCTATTACAGAACAGAAGATGGAATAAGCATGAAACCAATATCTCTGTTGCAGCTATGTCGTATAGGTGTGATAATGTATGATTGGTTGGACATCTCATGGCTAAAGACTTACTACAGTTTCGGGTTTGATCACTTCAACATGTCTTGGAAGAAAACTGGTTTGAGAGGTTTAGTTGATTGCCTTGTCGGAAACACAGGTCCTTTTGCTACGGGTGATTGGATATTGCCTGATCTCACCATCCAAGGGTCCACAAGTCTCAACTCCAATCTCCAGACATTCCCAAACACGTACTACTTCAGCTACGCGACTAAACGCACACGCAGAATCATGGGCATGACTATCCCTTCAGGTGTTCTTGGCATCCACCCTATGCTCTTCCTCCGCGTCTTTCAGATGAGCCAGTGGAGATTCCCTCAAGATGTTTCTCCTCCCTATAAAGGCTACAGGTATCACACAAAAAGACCCAAAAAATATATTCAAACTTTAACATTCATTCTTGAGTTCTTGATCAATCCTCTGTTTTACTCTGTTTTCCTCTGTTTTTTGCTTTGTTTTACTCTGTTTTTACTTTGTTCTTGAACACTGCAAAGTAGATACTAGATAGACTGTTCTAAGAGAAGATAAAATGTTTTGGTATGAAATGAAGGGATGAGGAGTGGCAAGAGAACGATGGGGCGATGAACACAATATCAATGACGCATCCAAGGCTACCAGTGGAGCATCCTAGCCGGTTCATAAGAAGCGACTCTGAGTGCCAAACGTTACAACCGGGGATATGGTGAGTGAGTCAAATTATATATAACATGTTACATATAAGTGGAAATTGAATAGGAACCTTTTGTTTTGGTTATTGCAGGTACTATAAGATAGTGGAAGCAGATCACATAACGTTCATAGTGAATAGAGAGAGAGCTGGAGTGCAGTTCGATCTAATATACGACAGTATCTTCCAACGTTGTAGAAAACATGTTTTTAGAAAGATTCCTCAGACTCTTCCTAATCAGTCTCCTCGTGCTCCTCGCTCTCCTCGTTGAGCAGCTTTGACTACATTGACGTTGAGCCTTAATTCTTTAGCAATTCATTTAATATTTAGATATATCCATTGTTCTTATTCTCTCTTGTTTTTTCTATACTAGTATAAACATCTACATTTCATTTAAAAAATTTATAGATGCATCAGATTCTTTTCTATCTATTTTTTGTTCGTGCCAAATGATGATAGTCTAGTGTATAAAGTCTTTGGTTAGGAATTCAATTTGCATTTACTATAAACTCTCCTAGTGGATAAAGCATGGTTTGGAACTTCAATAATGATACGTTGATTTTATCTAACTTTAATATCATATTAATCTATTAACAAAACCATAGGCTGATGTTCATTTGATGTATATATAGAGAAAAATAAAACATTTTTTTCAGTTAAATTAAATTTTTAATTTAATCCTTTATAATCTCTTTCTGTTGATGTTCCATAACAAAATCTCTGTCCTGCATATTATTGGAGTAATAAATTTTTTAAACTTGTTTATATGTCATCACCACATTCATTACCACTACAAAAATGACATTACTTACTTGAAAATATGACATAATTTAAATCTAATTAGAACATGGACATTTATGTTTATATATATATACAGTAAGGTTTTTCAAATATAGTAACAACTCATGATCAGTAAATTAAATCATCTATGACATTAATGCAAATAAATTAATGATACAACTATAAATATTCCAATATTTCCAATGGCAATATATATATATATATATATATATATATATTTACATCGATAAAAAATATCAACTAAAATCAATTAAATATATATATTTTTATAAATATATTTTTTAACATTTATTATAAATGTGTATGCATTTTGAAACAGATATTTATAAAAATGTATATATTTTTATTGGTGTGGAAATATTGGTATATTTGAAGTTGTATTATTACTTTATTTTATCAGTGTTATATATAATTTAATTTTATGTTGATATATGATTTTTTACAATTTTTTCATCAAAAATATAGATCTACATACATAATAATGTCGTAAGTGTGTCTTAACAAAAAAAAATAAGTAATAAGGATTTTTTAGTTGGAATTATTTTTATATTTAGCATTGTATAATCAGTTTTTTTTTTTCAAAATTAATCATAAGTGGGTTTAACAAATACAAACATACTGTTTTCATGTTTTGACCATTCTAACTATAAACACAATAGAGTTATATATTTTGTCTATTGCTATACTTTGTTTATATAGTATACTATAAGTTATATGATACTATATTTTGATGGATGATAAATGAAACCAAATTAGGTTTAGTAGTAAACCAAAGTTACATGTAAGAAGCATTATTGCTGATCAATGTTGTTTTAACCGGTTGAATACTACATGCTAAAGTTTTTAGAATCTGATTTGCCGAAAATAAGATAGAACAAAAAAAATAGAGAGTTAGGGTAGAATTAATAAGGAAACAAATATATGATTGAGGAAAAGTAAATAGATAGAATAGAATAATCATATGTTCTATATAGTATGAAAAATATAATTATTTATCTTTATGGCTATTTACATTTGGAATCTCTAACCTTCATCTTATGTTTCAATTCGGAATCGCTTAGCCATATGTTCATATATATACACATAACAATCCTCAGCATCACTACTTAATTAGTTTGTTAAATACTAACAAGATAACTGGACAATCACACCATAGCAAACTCCAGTGTGGAATCAAGGAGAAAGCTAAAATTCGAAAATCGTGTGCTAAAATATATTGATTGGTAAAATATACATGGGTAACAAAAAAAAAAACAAATATGGAATCATACTAGGAACGCACAATTGCTTAAATAAACAACAACCTACGACCATTAGTCATTTCACAAATTGTTTTTTGCTCTTCTAAAGAACATTTATTTTAAACATAAAAAATATAAAAGTATAACACAAAGTTGGATAAAATGTAGGGATAATTTGAACATAAAACTTACGCAGTTACTTGTACAAAAAAATCTGTTCCTCATACTATACACAATCATTCGTATATGAAATTATTAATTTATAGTGTTTTTTGGAACAATTTCTAAGAGTATCATAAGTTAAGTATTACTTTGCAAAAATACACATTATCAAAAATATATTAATATTTGGTTTTACACTTTAGTGATTAATTATTGTTTAGGGTTTAGTGTTAAAGGGATGAAGTTGAGTTTTTAAATTTTTTATAAATATTTAGAAAAATTAATTTTGTCTATTTTCATCAAAAAATTAAAGTATTTTTGAAAATTGTCATTCATTAAAAGTAAATTTGTAAAATGGTATAAAACTTGTGGTAGAATTGCAAATTCTTTTTTTTTTTATGTCCTAATTTAGTTTGTAAAAAAAATTGGAAAATATTATAACGGTGAAACACTTTTATTAGTTTTCTTACTATTTGTTCATCATTTACTGGGTTCATTCTTATTTGGTTAGTTTAAAGTTTATGAATTGGTAAAATGTTAAACTAATGATTGATTCTTTTTTGATTAAGTTGTTTTAATTATGAAGTCTCTCTCTTGGCCTTTGGAGAGGAGAAGGCAGATATAAATTCTCAAAAAAAAATATACAACATGCAAAAGTAAGGGAGAAATAAAGCACGAGACTCGAATTTAAAGAAAAACATGTGATTGTTTTACTATATAATTTAAATTATATAGACTTATTTAATGTATACTATATATGATAGATTTGGAAAATAAATAATGAATTCACAAAACGGAGAAGATATGGTTACGAGCTTTGTTTATTTGTAGATGTGAATAATAGTATTTTTTAAGAAAAAATGATTTTTGTTGAGTCTGTTCATTTAAATATTTAAATAATTATAATGATAAAAATATGTTAGAATAATTTTCAATATTCAGATTGGATAATTTAGTCATTTTATATATACAAAAGTGTAGTTTTCAAAAACATTCTAAAGTAATGTAGTTTTTAAATTAAAATCTCACGTAAATATGTTTTTCCAAATTTTCACTAAAATCTAACGTTTTAGCAAAACTTTTGAGTATTTCTTTGAGTTAATTGAAGTGCCAAAAAAAACTCGATTTAAATGATTGCATATTTGCTTCTTCTTCTTTTTTTCTTTGTTATTGAATGATTGCATATGACCAAAATATGCAGAACCAACCATTTTGCTTTGTATATGATCCATTTACTAAAAACTTTCATAATGGCTACAGTTTCAGAAATAACCCCAAAGAAAAAGCACAACTGTCATTTCAAACAAACATGAGAATCTAGCAACTTTATTTTTTTTTCCACGAGTGCGATGATGCAGCACCAAACTTTTAACGGCTTAAACCGAATATTTTCTTTGACAAAAAGGAAGAGTAAGTGGGAAACTCTGAGTTGGACTATGACTTGGACCAAACATACGATGTCATTATCCAATAGTCATCACCTCCACCTTCAAATAATAAAATCACCAATCCGAGTATGTGCACGTATCTCTATATATGCCCTTGAAGATAGAGATCTCACCCACTAATCTTTTTAAAAAACCTAAACCTCCATAAAAATCTTCCAAGGGAAATGAGAAACATTTTCTCAGCCAAAGAGGCACCACCAGAAAAGATGCAGAAGGAGCCATTCAAGGAGGAGACAGAAGAACCTTAGTTTCAAACACTTCACCAACAGTTTGTTTAGCTTGGCCATGAGAATCAAGAAGGTAAAAACAAAAAAGAGAGTGGGTCTTATGGTAATGGCAAAAACGGCAAGTCATATATCGGCATCAAGCTCGTGTGTTTCGAGTTGTAATATAGATCTTGATTTGTTTGAGATTTAGTTTCTACAGTATGAAATCATCTTTGATAGTTTGTACTAGTAAGAAAGCAAAATTGTGATAGAGATCGTCTTGTGTGTGTGTGTGGGTGTTTCTTTCCTGTTTGAATAAAAAGCGGACAATGTTCGCTAATGAGTCTTTATATTATGTTTCTAGTTAATGATGATAAGAAACTCGAAGAACTTGTGAGCTTTTCAAAGAAATTGCAAGTAGTTCAGTAGCTGAAGTGATCTTGAAGACTTAAAACATAAAGTAGATAGAGGCTCGGTTTTGGTATTACATATGGAGCTGAAGGTACTGAGAGAGAGTTAGCAAATGGCATACAGATCAATGGAATAAAGAAGAAGCAGAGATCCCTGAAAAAATGAAATCCTTACCCTTGAGAGAACTGAATGAACGAGAAGAGAGAGGTTCGGTAGTTAGCTCATCAACAAGCACTCTGTTCTCTCTGTATTTACTATTTATAGTAGCTACTTACAAATGATCGGTTTACTTCACAAATCACAAAATATAATATACTATATGTTAAAATAACTATGAAATTGAACAAAATATTTGCAAGACTTTGCAGGTACTCCTCTCTGAAAAAGCTGGTGGATGTTCAGTTTCAGAGTTAGCCACCTAACTTTTAAACAAACGTTTCAGCTTCTTCAACCATTTTGATTTGTTGTTATAACATCTAACCAGATTAGTTTTGGTGCCATTAGTTTTCAATAGTTTTGTGTCTCCATCTTTACAACAAGGGTACTGAATAAAAGTTTAAGCACAAAGAATTGAGACACTTGTCATCCTGACAAAATAAGACGTCAAGATCTCAATGAACGTTTGCACTTTCGACTCTTGTTGAAAACTTGAGTACTCTATCTTCTGGTTAAAGCCTATTATCCACAAAGAGGGTTTGAGTTTCTATGACTTTGTGTTTTGACTAAAGACCATGGAGTCCTCATGTGTCTCAACAGATAGAAGAGGGAACCCAAACCTATCACGAGCTGTGATGCTGAAGCAAGTAATTCTTCAGCTTTATGATCAAAGCAAAGACGGAGAAGCACGGTATATGAATCACTGCCACTCCTAAGTACCTACACAAACATTAGTAAACGATCACTATAAGTGTCTCTCTTTCCATCGTTGAGTTTGATTTGTATTCCATACTTTACACGATACAACATACTAAATGTGAAAAGTTTACGAACGTACCATAAGGGTGCATACGGTGACGACAGATCAAGAAATTGGTATGGCCACCTGCAAAACAAGTTTAACTCTTAAGACATTTGACACACTGCGTATTGTTAAGACTTCACACAAAGATGGAAAGTCATAGTACTTTATCGTGACAATGAGTGAACATCTCGTGAAAAAAGTGTGTACCATAAGTTCTTAAAAGCATGGAAAATCCATTGGTAAGCCACGAAAATGCAGCTCCATAGTGCAAAGTAAGAGATACGGAACAGTGGGAATCGCTGGATGAAGAAGACATAAGATTTATGTTAGGTTCTAAAAGCAGGAGACTCGTGTATCCACATACCAATTTTTGAAAGAGTTACCAAAGAATTGAGACATGTGTCACCGAGGAGAAAAGCTGCGTTGAGAGAATGCATACAAACACGGAGCTGCCAAGGAAATAACACATGTCAGGGATAAACATCTTCATTGTCATATCAAACGAATCTAAATCTTTCTAAAGAACGGGAACATCAAACAGTAGTAGAGCAAGAACTTACAAAACTGAGTCTGTAACCTTTAGTAAACGGGTAGATTAATCCCCAAAACACGATGTCTGTTAGCACAACAGCACCAGCACAAGTCTGTCACAACAGAAAACTTTGTAAGTCCTTGTGAAGCTTTGAGATAGCATGGTACAGTCTTCACTCATAACAAGATGATTTAGCAGAGACTTACTTGGAACAGGACTTGAAAGATGTACACCCAAAAACCAGCTGTTTCACGCACAGGTGCTTCTGAATGTGTACCACAAGGTGTTGAGGTGTTTGCTGCTTCTTCTTCAAGGATGATAGGTGGTCTATAAGTCCCTTGTTCTGCATCACCTAAACTTGTATAACTCTCTGGGTCACAACCAGCTTCTTTATTGTAGATGTAGCATCCGTAAATAGACAACAACGAACCATACTATGGACAAAAAGGAGAAGAATCACGGCTTTAGTCAATGTCTGAAATCTAAGACTATAACCTCAACAAAGAGACATACCCCAAAGTAGAGTGTGACAAGAGTAAATGTCCACCTGTTTCAGCAACAAAGTTTGGATCTTTATCACTCATTTGCAAATATTCATGAAAAGAACACGATTTAAAAAAAAACTTACTGAGTATAGAAGTAAAACACGCCTCCTCCAAGGAGAACAACATTAGCAATGAGTAGAGATAGCATTACAACAAATGAGAATACTCTAAAGGCAAGCAACCAACGAGGGTGGACTCTCTTAAGACATGGGGTCCAAGCTTCGTCTTTGAACAATGTCCCTGGGGTTTCTCGTTCTCTTCTCTTGCCTTCGTATGTCCATATGAGAATCGCTGCTAACACCAACGGACATAAGAGGATTAATGCACAGAGGAAGACCCTCCAGTTCAACCAGTAACTTGAGGCTGTTGTATCAGCAGCCATGGCTTAAGTCAATAGAGTCCTAAGCTTCACCAAGAATCATGTATAATTTAGATTATATATAGTAATAACAGAACAGAAACAGAGGATTACAAGATAGATACCCTTTTTGTTCTGGTGATTGAGAAAAGACTCTCTCTCTACCGCATCCCTCTCAAGTCTCAGCGAATCGAAGAAGCTGAGAGAGAACCACTACGAAACCCAGAAGTAAAAAAGGGAAAGATCTTTGTCGGGATTTTTATTAGTTCGTTGACTTTTGAAGATGAAAGTCGAAACCTTTTGTTGTTGGGAAGATTCTTTTTATTCGAACTAAACCGGAATCTCGGTTATGTTCAGATAAATCGCAGTTATCTGTTACATCCCCGGTTATGTTCGGTTTAAGATAATTTGTTTCTTAACCAGTATAAGAACTGCTTTACTGTGTGCGTACCCAATGGCAATTTTACATCCGAGTTTCTCAATATATATATATATATTAGTATTTAATTATGAAATTTTTAATTTTACGAAAAATCTAATTCAAAAGTTTTCTGCAAAGAAATTTTAAACTAAATTTTTCTTAAAACTAAAAACTACACAATTAAATACTAATATTAATATATATATATACATATATATATATTTTGAAAACTACTCCACGTAAAACTTTCCATTAGGGTTGGTTAAGGAGAAATATGCTAAATATAAATAACACAAGAAAAACTTGTCTGCTTAATCTAATTAGACTTTAACATTAAAAAAAAAAGAGGTCTACATATGATAGCATGATCATGTTTCATCTAAAGCAATATGTATGATAGCCTCTATGTCTACCAGCTACATATATATATAAACTTGAAGCTTTTTTTCTCATATGTATCTAGAAGCCTAAAGCAAAGTCTTCATTGTTGTAACCTTCTCGCCAACCTCAGGCGATCTCCCAACATATCCGCCTGATAATGCTGATTCCAAAAACAAACAAGAAAGCCATAAAAAGCAAAAAAAAAGCTCGTTACAAACAACATTTTTGACTTGAAATACACACAGTGACACGCACATACGATGATGATCCCAGAAAGTCTTACTTGAGAAGGAATGCTCATACGTTTCAAAAAAATCCTTATTTTCTCTCTCAAGTCCTCTCCAAACTGCAACCAAAACAAAAAACATTTTATTGTTGTTATTTTTTGTAGCACACTACTTGCTGGATATGAGCACGGTATATATATAGCCGATTAGCTGCATAATCATTTGTGGCTTCTATATATGATTTTATTTGTCGACTGTCAATGCAAAACAAAATAATAATAATAACGAATGTAAACCAAGAATCTTCAGAATATTCCACTCAATTTCTTTAAATCTCCAAAAACCTTTTTTTTCGTCGCGAAACTGAAACCCTAATATCTCAAATACCATTTTGGAACTCTTTTAAGCAACCCTAGTATTGATATATAGATTGTGGACAACAATATATATGTCTGTGTCAATGTGTGTAATGGTTGGTTATAAAGGCTAACCGGTGAGGGTAACGAGTGGTAGAATGCTTGCGTGGTGGTTTAATGCCTCGACGCATTCGTCACGGCCCATACGGAGTATGATACAACTCTCTATCATATGTTGAACCTATAACAAAATCAACCACTAATGGTGAGGATTGTTAATTACACCGAACAAAAGACGTATAAACTATATGTATGTGTGTATGTACCATGCGAATGTATGAGTCTGGGTCGCAATGGAGACAAGGGAGGTTGCATTGTGATTGATCATCATGATGAGAAGTACACATTTCTTTTTTCTTCTGTTTTGAAGATCCGTCTTCTTCTTCTTCTTCTCAGATCTCCAATTGAGACAAATCCAAGAACTTTGGGTGAGAATTATGATGATTTATAACGAATAGGAACAAAAAACATGCATGAAAGATATTTTTTTGACAAGATTAGATACACGTGGGTATATTGGATTGTGTTTAATGACTTATCCAAGAGAGATCCAAGTGAAGGGCTAAAAATAGAGGAGAGGATCCAAAAGATAGATTCTCTATCACCCAATAAATAGTTTCTCTATCTGCACTTTATCACGATATTTATTTTAGTTGAATCCAATCTTTTGACTATGACTTCGCAGTTAACTTTGTTTTTTTTTTCTCACTTACCAAACTTTTTTTTGGTCAAATCTACCAAACTTTAATTAGCGTTTTTGTCGGTTTACGAAACATTTTTGGCTAATCTAATTCGGTTCAACTTCTTCTAAACAATCTATATTAAATGTGAGCCATACCCATTCTAAACTTTATTTTCATTTTGCTTTGGTCGGTCCTACTGAATTGTTGTAAGAGAATCGAAATTAATCTAAACCAAACTGAAAGATTATCATATACGGTTTAATTGAATTGGAATTTAATATGAATTCCGCTTCTTCATACATGCCAGAACCCTTGATCGGTATATGCATCCAAACATGTCACAAAAGTGACCACTGGTCCCTCGTGAAGGCAACTTGAAAGTTGAACTATATGTGAATTGCTCTCCGCAAATTTAGATGATTAGTGTTTGTGATTTTGTTCTTGTGACCTACGTGTGTGACTGTGTGTGTGTGTGTGAATTAATTAGTGGGCTTAAGTCTACCTACCAAGTCTCAAATCTTGTGCAATTGCAGGAACTGCTCTGTAATGTTCCATAGTTTCAACATTCTTTAACAAAATGGGCTTCAGAATTACGTTATTGCCTAACTGAGAAATTTATTCCAATAAACAGAGATGATATGGAGCTTTTGATCTTCATCAATCACGTTAAAATTACATTTTTACTGAGATAAACCATGGCAAGCTGAGATTCAAACATATCACAGGCAAAATAGAGACTACCATCACAAGGGTCAAATATATGGAAACATTATATTACCAGTTCTAATATTGTGAAGATGTTATGTATATGAAACTCCATAACCATGGGGAGACTAAACCATACTAGGGTTTTTATGTTCCATTAAGAGAAACATCACAATTTTAGTAAACCTTGCATCAACTTTACAATATGATAGATGCAAATTATCATCGTAACTTGGAATCAAATTAGTTTCTGAAATAATTTAAGAGGTTCAGGGTTTCTTACATTCCTGTAATTTCAGTTGATCAAAGCCAGTTTATTTTTGTACAAAAAAGAATTAGAGATCTTTTCCAGTCTACGAATAGAGAATTTCAGTTAAAAACTTGAAAGGAAAGCAAAGGTTATGCACGGGACATAGGACCAAGTTAAGTATTTATAAACATAACAAATCTTCAACCAAATATAAGTTGGATATGGTGTAATGTTACGAAAGAATAGTAGTAACATAATAATTAATTGATTGTGTCGGTGCATGTGGTTGCAACCACTAGAAGAACCTTTTCTTTTTTTCTTTTTCAACAACACATATCAAAATGATATTCCCCTTTTAAGAAGGTTATTACTAGAAGTCTAGTAATTCTTCAATAAACGGATTCTCGAGACAGATGGCTTTTAACAGATAGTTTGGACTGATTTTCTTAACATCTTATCAATTTATCATTCATAATAATTGACGTCAAATCATTTACAAAATGTATACATCTATAATACATCAATAATTAAATCCAAATATACATCTACAAATATGCAAATAATAAAATGATGAATAAAGCGAAATCAAACTAGAGTCTAACCAAAAAAAAACGTACAAACCCTATAAATCAAATTTATTTAAGTACAAGTAATCGTTTCAAATAATATACTAAGAATAGGTTAGCAGTATAGTATTAGTGAACTCATTGTTTATTAAAAATTTAGTAAGCAGCTAAAATGATTACTTGTTCCTGATTTATTTTATTAAATTGTCTTAAAATCACTTTAAAAGGTTTTCTTCATAAAAATAATTTTTAAAAGAAAAAATGATTAAAATAAGTTTATAAAGAATATAAATATACACATATATCAATATTGTTAATTAATCTAAATTTAAAATTTAGAAGTTTAAAGTTATAGATGAGTTTTCAGAATTAAAATTTTAGAATTTAAAAATAACTAAAATTTAAAAAATAAAAAAATAAATTAATTTGGTCATATTTATCTAACTATTTTAGTAACAAAACTTAAAAATAATTATTTGAAAGAATTAATTTTTCATTCTATGTTGTAGGAGAAATAAACACAAACACGTCCATTAAATCTATATCATTACAACATTGTTTTAAAAAGGATCCCACCGTTTGCCTCTTTTTCCATATTATTGTATACAAACATTACGAATGATTATCGAATATTGTAGTAAGTAACAATAATTTTCCTTATCAAAAGAAAAAAAAAACAATAATTTTTCCTCTTTAAAAAAGAGTTTTCTCCGACAAACCTGGCGTGCCACGGTTTGGTCCGGTCTAAGTTTCCAGAAAGTCATATGGGGGTTCTTCCCCCGCCAAAAACTTACCCGCCATATTTGCCTAACGACCAAGTGCATGGGTCCCACTCGCAATCAAAACGGCTACTACACTGAGATCACGGCCAACACGTTCTCTCTCTCCCGTCTTCTTCCATTACCGCCCCATGAATTTCGGCTAATATAAGTGAAAAGACCAAAACACCCCTACAGAGTAGTTGACTGCTCTCTTCTGCTGTCATGATTCCACTCTGGAATCCGTGTCCTCACTTTGAATTTGACGTTAATCGATTATTCATTAATATTGTTATTTTATCTCCATTCATATCGCACTCTCTGCATGTTCACACACACATATATATATATATATATATATATATATATATATATTCAACATTGAAGTATATAGTTTTTCAATATTTATATAAGAACAATCGTGTTCGTCGATCATTGATTAATCGGTGGGATAGTTTGAGTTATGTATGTTTCTCGCCGTGGTATTAAACTTGAAATTTCCACATGTACCATCGTCGATAAAATATTAAATAATTACGTGTTTTATATATATTTCATATTTTGATACATTTTTAAAACGACCAGTCTATATCGTAGTCGACATTTACATCGTCTGATTACTAGACAAGTGTGATCATGAAAATGAGGTTTTCAAATTCAAAATAGTTTATGGGCAGTACGTGCCACTGTATTAATCATGCGGTTTCAAACTTTCAATAAACTATTGTTCTCGAACGCGGTCACACAAATTGATTTTAGATCTACCTTATAGCTTAATGCAATTAATCATATTCCATAGTTTTTGTCAACATTTTCAGAATTCAGTGTATTGCTATGTGGACTTAGCAGAACCCAATCTTAAAAAATTTAAACTAATAAAAAATTATATAAATTTAAAAGTTTGTGTTTGTGTAAAATATTCTTAAAATTTAGAAGACATAATCAAATGTTTTATTTACCTATGCCGAATATCATACATGTGACTTAAATATTTATTTAGGTGAAAATTATTCATCTAAACACATTTTATTTTAAATGCCTGATATATGTTCATTTAAAATTCATATGTGACTTAGATGTCTGTGAATTACGTAATAAATAAATTTGTTATATACGTTAAAACAAAGAACATGTTTGTCATTTTGTCAGCTTAAGCTATTATCTTTCTGATTTAACACAAAAAAAGGAGTTCACAAAAAAAAAAAGGAAAGGAGAAAAAGAATAATGAAAACAGAAAAGTTGGCGTAATTAGAAGGGAAAGATCCACACAACTCACGACGAAAGAAAAGACGAGAGAAAGCAGCACCAACGGTTCTTGTATCTTTCTTTTTTTTTTGTTTGGTGGTGTTTTAACATTTTATTACTATCAACCATTATTATTATTTTCAAATTTAAAAAAAATAAAAATAAAACGAAGTGTGTAGTAGTTTTGTTTATCGAAAATGGCAACCAACTTCCCCCCACTATCTTCACCACACTGTCCCCGCTCCATCGCACCCTCTCAAATTGCTTACAAACAAACCCCATTGCTTTCTTTTGTCTTCTTCCTTTCGATTTCTTTTTACTTTAAAAAACAAAAACATTTTGTTTTTCTTTTCTTGTGGCTTTAATTTAATAAGAGTCTTGTTCTTCTATAGCCGTTTCATCTCTCAAACCAAACGCATCTTCTTTCCTGTCAAGATCCTGAATCATCGGTTTGTCTCTGCACCTCTCTATATTTCTTTTATCAGTTTTTTTTTTTAATTCAAGAAGAGACCAGCTTCTTTATATGAGTCGATGATGATGATGATCTTTTCCTCTTCATGCAGGATCTGAGAGGAAACTAGGGTTTGTTAAATCTGAGGAGAAACTTCTGAAAAAAGTATATATATATATATATTCATTTCCTATTCTTTCTTCTGGTTCTCAGTTTTGGAAAATTAGGGTTTCTGTTTAGGACTTTGAACTTTTGTAATCTTTCCATGTTCTCAGAGATTTACCTTATATCATCAATAAGCTAAAAGTACATATGCAACTTTAAATTATGAAACAATCTATCTCTCCATCAGTCATAATCACAGAAACCTAATCGTCCTTTAGGTTAAAATGTTTATTTATAATTTCTCCTTATGTTTTATTTTGTTTTCTTCTCTTAGATTTTGTATTTAAATACCAAATCTGTTCTATGATCCAGCATTGCCTCGTTTTCATTTAGAATATTTTGTCTTGGCTAATGACTTCTTCTACCTTAATTGCAGGCTTCATTCTTCTTCTGGTAGTACTCTAATTCAACCGAGAAACTCATATACTTTACCTTCTGTATACTTTATTGAAGAAGAGGATGTCAATGAGAAATAATGGAAACACTGTACCGCCGGTTTTTATGAACCAGAACCAGTTGCAATACCAGACGAACACACAATCTAATCAGCTTCACTTGCTCGGAACCAGTAAGTTTCTTGTTTATCATTATGTTCCGTCCTCAAAACATTATTCAACTCAAGATACTGAGAACCCTGTCTTTCTTTTTGTGAAGTGGGAGGTGGGTGCACTGTTGATCCAGTAAACTATTTTGCTAACGAGAATCTCCTTCCAGTGATTCGTCCTAACAAAAGAGGAAGGGAAGCTGAAAGCATTACTAACATCCAAAGACAACATAAGCTTCATAACAATATTACTGTTCAAGAAGAAGCCCCCAAGGAGAATCTAGTCTCCACTGGTCTTAGACTGTCTTATGATGACGATGAACGAAACTCCTCAGTGACTTATGCTAGTGGTAGCATTGTAGCTGCTTCCCCAATCTTACAGTCACTTGATGATATACATAAGGATGAGCTTGACCAGTTTTTAAAAATCCAGGTACTAATCGTCTCTGTTTTTGCTCTGTTTCAAGGTTCTTTGTTTTGTAATGTTTTTGTTTACTTTTGTGTGGTTCAGGCAGCTCAAATGGCGAAAGGAGTGAGGGATATGAAACAGAGACAGATTTCTTCTTTTCTCAACACAATAGAGAGAGGAGTGAGCAAGAAGCTTCAAGAGAAAGACCACGAGATCGATACCATGAACAAGAAGAACAAGGAGCTCGTGGAGAGGATAAAGCAAGTGGCAATGGAAGCTCAAAATTGGCACTATAGAGCAAAGTACAATGAGTCTGTGGTTAATGCATTAAAGACAAAGCTACAACAAGCAATGTCACACAACAACAACAATGTGGTTGCTACTGTAGATCATGGTAAAGAAGGGTTTGGAGATAGCGAAATAGATGATGCAGCTTCATCATACATTGATCCAAACAACATGGGGAGTCAGAGGATGAGATGCAAAATGTGCAATGTGAAGGAAGTATCGGTGTTGCTTGTGCCGTGTAGGCACTTGAGTTTGTGTAAAGAATGTGATGTATTCACTGGGTGTTGTCCTGTATGCAAGTCTTTGAAAACTTCTAGCGTTCAGGTCTTCCTTTCCTGAAACAAAACAGAAAGTAAGTGATAATACATTATATAAATCTTACAACTTTTAAAAGCTATTATTAATATCATTTCAAAATGTATATAAGTATTATGCATATGTTTTTTGAAGTCTTGAAAGAAGAAAAGAACCCAAGATAATTATGGAAAAGAATCTTGTGAGCAAACTTCCACTTGAATCATCTAACACATTTCATCTCCACGTCATGATGTAAATTGATAACCTGGAGCAGGTGGATTTTGTTACAATGGTAGTGATGCAACTGGGGACTAAGATAACTAACATCATGGAGTTTTTAAAGATGTAGTTGACAACATGAGCCTAGAAAAATGGTTCATGTTTAGTTTGCTTAGAGAAGCAAACTCAAGATTTAGCTGATCCAAAAGAGCTTAAAATACTTATTGAACTACATGAGTACCTATTTTCATTTGGTATTCTTGTAAAACGTTTTCCTTAACGGGAGAAACAGAGCTGCATAAAGAGCAAACCTTCTTTGTTAACCCTAGAATGATTTACTTGAAAATTGAAAAACAGAAACATAATGTTTTTTTTTAAAGGAATTATGAGATATTTTAAGAGATATGAATGATTTTAGTATATTTAAAGTGTATTTGGTAAATTTTAGTGAACTTTAATATATATCTAAACTTTTTTCAATTTAAAAGTAAAAAACCGTCATTAACCCTGCATTTTCAAATTAAAAGCAAAAAACCCTCTAATTTGTATTTGAATCAAAAAATATTTTAACTTTTAGATATAACCATTTTAATTTTCATATTTTGTTGATTTGACCAACTTAACTGCTAAACTCGAATAGTCAACTTGATGATTAAAAGGTAACGAATGTAATATGCGCATTGCCCGTCTCGTAAGTTACCCTGAGTCATAACTACTAAGTACAAAACAAAAATATATAAAGAGCACCAACAGAGATCTTTTTTTTTTTTTTTGACAAAGAAAGAACACCAATAGAGATTGGCAACATGTTTGGTCCACCTTAGAAATCTTTGATTTTATATATGCAACGTTAGCTTTAGGCTTAATTAGTTTTAATAAATGTTTTGTCTGACAGATTTATTGATTCTTCAGGATTCTCTTCTTCATTTTATAGAACTATTTTACCTTTTGTACTTGTTCGTATCATGCAACAATGAACAGTGGCATCTTCGATACATTTTAGTGAAAGAGAAGGTCATTCAAGGGATTCATTTGGACCTATATATATTTGCTGACTAAGTAAAACTGTTAATAACTGTAATCTCAATAAAGAAGCCAACATGTCACTGGTCTATGACCATCTTGGCATATTAAATTAAGGTGAAAGTATTGCAATTGACATGTTGATTTTCGCTAGTATATAAGATTACATTGAAATTTATTCTAATACTTATTTACAAACCATCAAGATCAACGTTTCATGTGATGATATTCTTATCACAATAATATCATTTTTTGTTGTTTATTTTGATTTGAAGAACTAGAAATATTAGATAGTCAGCCACCAGCGTTTTGGCTGTCAAGAAGAGAACTGTTGAATCATATCGCATGATACTTTCCTATTTGCAGAATATGCATTAGTAAATCAATGTTTATTATAGCATTTTATAATAATACTTATGAAAAAACAAAATTAAATAAAATAACAGTTTGTTTATTCATTTTTGAGAGTTCTATTAGGACAAACCAACAACTTCCTTTTTTTTCCAGCTTAGAACAGTTGAAGTGAGCATTCTTTTGTATTTATTCATTAGTTTTAGTTTTATTTGAAAGACAAGAATATTTTATAAAACTATGAGCGCACAAAGCTTTTTCTGAATCCTAAAGGTGGTTTATGCTAATCGGTAGAACGCTGTTACGGATTAGCATAAATATTTGAAAGACAAGAATATTTTTATAAAACTATGAGGAAAAAAAGGCTTAGCTACTATCAATAGAACGCTGTTAATGTAATTAACGTTATACTACTATTTTATATGGAAATTCATAAAAGCTTATATATCGACATAAAACAGTTTTCAGGCCGATCCATTTGTACGAGGTTTAATATGAAACTTAATCTAGAATAGATTCAATATTATATGAATAAATAAATATAAGAGAAATAGTGGAATAAGTACTAATAATTGGAGGTGTTGTGAATGCAAAAATAATGCCCGTGAAGTGGTGCATGTGAGTGCTAAAAGATATATGTTACAATCAGTGCCCCCTAATTGATAACATATAGACCCACTCACGAGTATATATGTATGTTTTCTACATTAAATTATTAATATTACTAACGAGATAAAATATTTCTCAACAACTTTTAACTCTACCCCTTTTTCTTTCATATAAATCTATTTTTAAGATTTTGATTATCCACGTTTTGTATTTGGATTATTCAATTGGAATTGTAATACATTATTCATAACTTAAATTTTCTTATCAATAATTTTTTTTACTAATTTCAGATTTATAATATATCTTTACTTAACTTTTCCTTCTTAAAAGTTTATATGTTCTTGGTCTTCTCTCTATTCTCTAGCATGATGTTCTTGATAGTGATTAAAATATTGATTGCAAAATCACATTCCCATGTATTTTTTTTAAAACACATCAGGTTACTTTTTAGTACATGGCTTCTTGAACGTGTAACCGGTAAATGTGAAAATCATATGACACTCTCATCGTGCCAATAAGACAGATCCAACATATGCTGCGTAACACACACATGCTTCGATGCTTGTTTCGATCTAACTGTATATATAAAAAAAAACATAAAAGCAAGATCCTAAAACTGAATATGCACCTCAGTTCAAGTATCCTCACTTCATGGGCCGCATGTACATGTGTGTTGTATATAATGTGATTATGTGAAGTCTTGGTTATCCATGTTCCGAACCAAATTAGATGAGCTTTTGACCAAAGAGTACTACTCTCCAGGTGGTTTACACATAGCCCTTGACCAGTAATTATTCAAAATGCAATTCATCTTTTGGCCGTTTGGAACTTTTATCCACAGTACTGAAAAAGAATCTCTGTTTCGATTATACTCTTGGCATATTTCTACTCATAGCTTCTACATAATTCACGAGTAGTAACTTTACATCACTGTCAATATCATCTCTATATTACAAAAAAAAAATCTAACTAAAAATTGTATATTATTGTCTTGTTATGATATATAGGGTAACTTTTACTAGTAAGCTTAGACTTTTTTCGTTTATTTAGATATTTTTTTTTTAAATAAGTTTGTCAATCAAAATATGGAAAATAAAGACTTGATTGATACCATTTTCATTTGCAGTTTAAAATAGAATTCGATTTTAAAAACCCGTGAGCCTCACTGCTTCCTTATTTAAATTCCCTCAACAACGTTAAGAAACCAAAGTCTTATACTCTCAACCACCGCAAAACACTCTTCATTAGACAGACAAAAATGATAATGAGAAAAAGTCTAAGGATGAGAAGCATCACGATGATGATGCTAATGGCGGTTTTGGTCTGGTCTGTAACCCTAGAGACCTGCATTGCTAGAAGAGGAAGACACTGGAGACATAACAACCGAAGATCTTCTAACTTGTCTGATTCCTTGTCAATCAAGAAACCGAAAAGCCATGGGAACAGTCACCACAATGACAACAACAACAACAACAGTCATCACCACAAGTCTAAACCTAAACAGAAGCCAAAGCTGCAAACACCACCAAAAGCTGACGAGAATAACTCTCCGGTGGTTTCACAACTACCGAAAGTTCAGCCACCGCCTCTAAAGGAATCTCAGGTCTTCAATGTGATGGATTTTGGAGCAAAGGGTGATGGCAAATGTGATGACACTAAGGTAAAAATAAATAAATTAAAAGCTCATTAATATCATTATCCGTACAGTTTTCAATCCTAGAGTAGTATTTGATTAATTAGAGCATTTTATATTTCATTTTCATGAGAATTAAGAAAAAGACAAGTTACAGTTGAGAGATCACTGAGACAGAACACGAGACATAACAAAGCTAAAAAGGTTTGTGTCTGTAAAGTAAAGTCACGCTAATTTTTTTTTTTTTAAAAATGCTATCTTAAATGTTAACTTGTGCCAAAAGAAAAAGACAAACGAGTATAAAGTGACAACAGATTACAATGGTACCAAGCCTTAATAAGCATTACTATAATGGTGATTAGGGTAATTAACAGAGTTTCATAATGTTTTTTTTGCAGGCATTTGAAGCGGCTTGGGCAGCTGCTTGCAAAGTGGAAGCATCGATGATGATCATACCACCAGAATACACTTTCCTTGTTGGTCCAATCTCATTCTCTGGTCCTTATTGTCAACCAAACATTGTGTTTCAGGTGAGCATTGATCTTTTAAATAGATAAAAACTGTCTCTCTTTAGTTAAAAAAAAGCTCTTAAAACGTTTTGTGCGGTTGCAGCTTGATGGTACAATTATAGCTCCAACGGATTCAAAGTCATGGGGAAAAGGGTTAATGTGGTGGATTGATTTCACAAAGCTGATAGGAATTAAAGTACAAGGGAAAGGTGTGATTGATGGAAGAGGCTCTGGTTGGTGGAAACAAGATTACCCTTTCATTGATGGTGAAACCAAACTCATAGTTCCCTTGAACAGCTCTGTTCACCAAAACCCTCCAAGAAGTGAGTTTGATTTGAAAATGCCTAGCATCAAACCAACGGTGAGTAAGACAGACAAAAGAGTTTTGGATTGTGAAACTGTTGTTTACTGATATGTGTTTCTTGTTTATCAAGGCACTAAGATTCTATGGGAGTATTGGTGTGGAAGTGTCTGGTATAACGATCCAAAACAGTCCTCAATGCCACCTCAAATTTGATAACTGTGGAGACGTTCTGGTACATGACATGACCGTTTCTTCACCCGGTGACAGTCCAAACACCGATGGGATTCACCTGCAGAACACTAGAGATGTCCTCATTCACAGCACAACACTCTCTTGCGGTATGAATCTTGAATCCTCATGAGTTCTTCAAATCTTCAATGATGTATCCTCTTGATGTGTGTGTGTGTGCAGGAGATGATTGCATCTCGATCCAAACAGGTTGCTCAAATGTGTATATACACAATGTGAACTGTGGACCGGGTCATGGTATCAGCATTGGTAGTCTCGGTAAAGACAGCACAAAAGCCTGCGTCTCCAACATAACAGTGCGAGACGTGGCCATGCACAACACGATGACAGGCGTCAGGATCAAGACATGGCAAGGAGGAGTAGGATCAGTGAAAGGGATACTCTTCTCAAACATTCAACTCAACCAAGTCCAGCTTCCAATAGTGATAGACCAATTCTACTGTGACCATACCACATGTAAGAACCAGACATCAGCTGTTGCAGTTGAAGGAGTGACTTACGAGAGGATCAAAGGCACTTATACAGTGAAACCGGTTCATTTCGCCTGCAGTGATAACTTCCCCTGCGTAGATGTGCAGTTATCTGCAATAGAGCTTAGGCCAGTTCAAGAACGGTATCATATGTATGATCCTTTTTGCTGGCAGACGTATGGCGAGCTCAACACTCCTACTCTTCCTCCTATTGATTGTTTACAGATTGGAAAAGCCAGCAAGAAACAGAGTTCAGTCTGATCATGATGCATGTTGAAATGTAGATGAATGTAGATGAATGTATATCTTTCTTAAGCCTAGAAGAAGCCTAACTACAACTAGTAGTACCATTGCTTCATACAAATCATAAAAGATGAATACTACTAAAACATTGATATTCATAATAATCCCAAGATGAAAGTAAGCATCAACATTGTGTTAAAGTCTTTATGGATACATTAAACAACACATTAGCTAGAGAGAAACTGTGACACACACCTAAAGTGATCAAAGTTGTCTTTATGGATAAGAAGAAAGCCAGATACTTAGCACACTTCATTCATCAGTCAGTCATGATCTCGTCTCCGACCTTTCCGGTGACAACAAGTTGAAACTCGCTCCGGTTGATGAACTTGAAGGTACAAACGTCATCGACTGATAAAGGGTACTCTTGTGCCAATTGAGCCCATCCACTTGCGAACCTTGCCCATGTCTCCTTCACCAAGCAAAGCACATTCCATGAACCGTTCCCATTGGAATGATGGATGGTGACCATCTTATACTCATCCGGGATATGATTCTCAGCAAATTGTCTTGGAATTGGCTGGAAAAAAAAAATCAACAGATCACTATATGTATGCTGTTTTGTTTGTATATTTTGGTTTTAATCTTACCAGGTAGTAGAGGTATGATTTGGTTATGGTGATGTTGAATTCTGGAACAGTATGGTCAACGTTATTGCTCTTCTTCTTCTTCTTCTTGGATGTCTCGCCTCCCTCAAATCTCTTGCTCCTAACTCTTCCTGACTCCTCAGCCTTCTTCACATCTTTGTTGCTGCTCTCCCCAACTTCTTTCTTGATCTCACCTGTTTTTCTCCACCATCATGAGTAAAGTTATTGTATTCTTCTTTCGATAAGGATCAAAAGCTACTAAACTTACTTAAAGAAGCCAGTGTCCGGGGCCGCCTAGGTGTGACAACCTCCTTGCCATCCTCCTCGTAGATGTTGACATTGAAGCACATTAGTCCTGTGTGAGTGAAGGCAACAAGCTCTTTATCTCCCAAGGCATTGTCGTTCACGAACTGGTTCCATCCACGCTTCTCCATGTAGTAGAATCTTGGGTTCATGGAGACTTTTACTTCCCATGAGATTCCCCATTGCGT
The DNA here is from genome assembly GCA_905132885.1 of Moricandia moricandioides. Taxonomy (NCBI): domain Eukaryota; kingdom Viridiplantae; phylum Streptophyta; class Magnoliopsida; order Brassicales; family Brassicaceae; genus Moricandia; species Moricandia moricandioides. Next base: position 252,878 of record CAJHQQ010000242.1, read on the forward strand.
CCTTATCACCATGTTAGTGGAGTAATCGTTTTGAGGGACGTTTCTTATGAAGTCGTAAGGAAACGCTCTCTGAACATACAATGAAGAATGTAAGAAACAGTTATAACTTTTTTAGTTCAATCTTCACCACTAATCATCAAGTGGGTCTGTCTAATCACAAAAAAAAAAGACAAGACTCAACCTTTATGTTTCTGAGAGAAGAATAATAGAAAGTGAACTAATAAAGACAAAGATTCAACCTTTTTTATTAAACTCAGACAACCAAAAGATTCTAGTCTACCTTTCATAAAAAAAGATTTTACATTTCATACACAGAGGACCAACAGATTTAACCTTGCGAAGACAACTTAAAGATGAAACCCTTTTAACTTGAAACCCATTAAACACACCAAAACAAACAAAAAGATTCTATCTTTGAAACGAAGCTATCAAGAAAACTGCACACTGAAGGACATTGAAGAATTAACGTTTCATACACAGAGAACGTAAAGATTTAACCTTTCAAAGACCCACCAGAAGATCAAACACACCCTATAACTTGGAAACCCATTAAACACAATCAAAAAAGGTTACACCTTTCTAAACGAAGCTATCAAGAAAAGTACAAATTTTAAAGGAAGAGATGAGGTTTAGAAGAAAAGAAGTTACCATGCTTTCAGAGGATAAGTCTTCACCCTGAAAAATCTTGAAGAAGCTCAAGTTCTCACAATCTACTTCACCCTGACCAAAACCACTGCTTCTACCTATCTCTCTCTCCTTAGGAAACATCATCTTCAAGCTCTTTCACTGTAAAGTGTCTACTTCTCTCTCACTCTCTATGGTATTGTAGATGAGCTAAAGTGTATCTCTTACTCCTTTTCAAGGCATCTTTCTTAATGAATTACGGAAACATATTATTATTTATTCGTTTTCATTACAATTTTCTTTATATAAGAAGTAAAGGAGCACATTCATTACATTGGTGTGATCCACCAAAGGTGATCTCATCTTTTGTACCCTCTCAGTTATTACTTTTTCAGATTGTACACAAAACAAGTTTTCAACTTTGACCTTTGACTGCCAAATCAGATTTCAACTTTGTCTAGTAAAAAAGAAAGTTTGGTGATTTATCTTAAAAATACAATTTAGTAAAGATATTCTATTGGTTCATTTTTTTTTAATCAGAAGGAAAAATAAAATAAAATAATAAGAACCCCATAAGGAGTTTTGGATTAATGGTGATCTAAGAGTTGTATAAAAAAATTGAACTGAGAACACATACATATACAAAATATGTTGTCTTATTTTAATGAGTTGGATGTACTTAATTTGAAATTATGTAATGGTCTTCGTCTAAAGACAAGAGTAGATCTCAAATAGAATTAGTCTGAAGTTTAAACGCGTGGAAGTTTCACTGTCCCGTGTAATGATCTTCGACCATTGTCTGATCAATTAGCTCTCGATTATAAAGCCAAATCATTCACGGAAAGAGCTTACAATTATAAATAATATAATAGGGTTTACTGAATTTTCATTTTAAAAACATTTCACGGAAAGAGCTTAAAATAATATTTTAGATAATTTACTCGGCATTCCGACAATGAAGCTGCATGGTGAATGTTCCTGATATTGCAATTATTGACTGTCCAAAAAAACAATCAAGTGAATTTTTAGCCTATTTTCTCAGTAGTTTTTAGAATTCTATTGTTGAGATTTGGGAGAAATTTCTATTTTTACACAGAAAAACAAGACAGGAGAAAAAAAATTCATCAACTAACAAAATCAGAATCGACCTGATAATTAAAAAAAAAAACATTTCCTATATTCTTGGGTCACAAGAAACCCTATAGGCCTGGAATTTTTTTTTTTCATATTTGTTGAATTAATTTCCACAATTTTGATGATCCCATTAGAAAAATATCTCTAGAAGCCGCTATAATGATTAGAAGAAGTTAATTTTGGGGATTTTTGTAGAATAAGAACCTTTCTTGTTTGTCACGGAAAACCCTTGAGGGGCAAATTCAAATATGTAAAAGAAGGAAAGAGACAGAAGCAAAGGTGAATAGAAATGGACAAAGTCCAGGAACAAGCAGACTTGATCGAAAAGAAGCTAACTCCTTTTGTAGCTTCACAGCCAACAAGCAGCATCGTCGGAGGATTAACTGATCAGAAAACCACCGGTGGAGGAGAATTAACTGATCAAAACACTACCGGTGGAGGATTAACTGATCAGAAAACCACCGGTGGTGGAGGTGTAACTGATCAGAAACCCACCGGTGGAGGTGTAACTGATCATAAAACCACCGGTGGTTCCAAGACAACGACACAACCTCCAACAACCTCACCTCCTTCTCCTCCATCACCGGACAGTGGTGGTGGTGGAGGTGGTTCACAATCATCTCCTCCTCCGGTGGTAACCGTTTCTACACCACCTCGGAATCAAACTCTTAATACAACTTCACCTCCAACGCCTCCTACCTCGCCTCCACCTTCTATAACTCCACCTCCGTCACCTCCTCAGGCTCAACCTCCGCCTCAATCCACCCCAGCCGGAACTACTCCCGTGGTGATTCCTTCTCCAAAGCCTCAACTTCAACTTCCTCTTACTCCTCCCACCTTAGTTACTCAACAACCTACTGTTAACGGCCTACAACTACCCAACAACCCTATTTTTAACCCCTCTCCGCCTTCTACTCCTTTGTCGCCGCCGTCCCCGGGAAGTTCCGGCAGCCAAGGATCTCCTCCATTATCTCCATCGCCTCCGGTTGTCCCTCTAACCCCTAACGCACAAAGAAACCCTTCACAACCGTTGGATTCACCTCCGGTAGAAGGAGGAACTAACCATGTTCCCTCTTCTCATCCTTCCCTCACCGGCTCCGATAACAATGCCGGAGGGTCTAATAGACATAATGCGAATAGTAACGGAAATGGTGGTAGTGGTGGTAGTGGACAACAAAACAATGATTCTAGTTACACTGAGAAGACAATGATGGGCATTGGGATCGCAGGTGTATTGGTCATTGTATTCGTTGCTGCCGTTTTCTTCGTTAGAAGGAAACAAAAGAAATCTTCTTCGCCTCGGTCTAACCAGAACTACTTGCCACCGGCTAATGTCTCTGTTAATACAGGTAACATGTATTGTTCTTCTTTTATGTTCTGCCTCCTACTATTATTGTTCATGATCCTTAAGTTCATGTTAATGATTACTGAGTTCTTGTTCTTGTTTTTACTTGATTCTTGGGCCACAAGAAACCTTATAGGCCTTGATTCTCTGTTTTAGTTCTTGTATCGATTCTTGATTTTGTGTTTTAGTTCTATTTCTAAACCTTGTTTTTTGGCGCAGATGGATTCGTGAACTACAGGCAAAAACCTGGGAACGGGAACATCTCAGCGCAGAACTCTTCACCGGACACTAACAACAGTTTGGGGAATCAAAAACCAGGTAGATCATCAACACCTGACTCGGCAGTACTAGGAAACTCAAAGACCCTTTTCACCTTCGAGGAGCTAAGCCAGATAACAGAAGGGTTTTGCAAAAGATTTGTGATAGGAGAAGGTGGGTTTGGGTACGTCTACAAGGGTATCATTTGCGACGGAAAGCCAATCGCAATCAAGCAGCTAAAGTCCATCAGCGCAGAAGGATATAGAGAGTTCAAAGCTGAAGTAGAGATCATAAGCAGAGTGCATCATAGGCACTTAGTGTCTCTTGTGGGTTATTGCATCTCTGAGCAACATAGATTCCTCATCTATGAGTTTGTCCCCAACAATACTTTGGATTACCATTTACATGGTATTTCTTCTACCTCTTTGTTTTGATTTTTATATTTAAATTTGTCTTCCTAAAGACAACCATTTCTTATGTTGTTGTCAGGCAAAGACTTACCGGTTTTGGAATGGACTAAACGAGTCAAGATTGCAGTTGGCGCAGCCAAAGGACTTGCTTATCTACATGAAGATTGTGAGTATTCTCTCAATTACATTTTTAAGTTATTTATTTTATTAAAATGTGAATGTATATTTTTTCCTTTTGGTAGAAAACTACATATAATTAAGAAAATAAATTTTACTTTTGAATGTTAATGCTATCTGATTTAGCTGTTATCAATTTCAGGTCACCCGAAGATTATCCATAGAGACATCAAATCGTCAAACATTCTGTTGGATAATGAATTCGAAGCTCAGGCAAAGTCAACGCTTCATTTTGTTTTTCTTCTTGTTGTTTTGATAATAATAGAGTATTTGTATAAATCGTTATTATTTTCCTGGCCGAGCATTTGATTAGTTATTTACAGGTTGCAGATTTTGGACTCGCCAGACTGAACGATACTGCACAGTCCCACATATCGACACGAGTCATGGGCACATTCGGGTACTGTTATGTCCTCCTTTATTAATCATCATGTCTAAGATAAGTTAAGGGAAAACGTTACGTTGCATGCATGCAGGTATCTAGCGCCAGAATATGCATCAAGTGGGAAATTAACGGATAGATCTGATGTGTTTTCTTTTGGAGTTGTGCTACTAGAACTCATCACCGGTCGCAAACCTGTCGACACCTCTCAACCTTTGGGTGAAGAAAGTCTCGTTGAATGGGTATTTTTCATGTTTTTTCTTACCAATCATATAAAAATTTGATTTTCAAAATAAAATAATGAATTTTTGAGTGGCTTGGAAGGCACGTCCGCGGCTAATCGAGGCCATTGAAAAAGGTGACATCAGCGAAGTAGTTGATCCACGGCTTGAAAAGCATTACATTGAAGGAGAAGTGTATAGGATGATTGAAACTGCTGCGTCTTGTGTTAGACATTCAGCTCTAAAACGCCCTCGTATGGTTCAGGTCAGGATTATACTCAACCATGGTGACTCGACCCATGAAAACCCTCTAACTGATCTAGAGTGTTTCTCATTTTACAACAGGTTGTGAGAGCTTTGGACACGAGAGACGACATGTCGGATCTGTCAAATGGAGTGAAAGTAGGTCAAAGTACGGTCTATAACTCTGGTCAATACAGTAATGAGATTCGTATGTTCAGAAGAGCCTCTGAAGATTCAACGGACTATGGTACTAGTAACGGGTACTACACGAGCCAAGACTTCACAAGCCGTGAATCTGAGAAAGCCTTCAACACAAGTCACCGTGCAAACTACTGAATCAACTCGCTGGAAAATTAAAAGAGTTGTTTGTTTTCTTGGGTTCTTTTTGGAACCCTTTAGAAAATTTTGTGAAGGTTCTAAAGAAATCAAAATCTAATACCAAGAAAGATCAAAGATTTATAGTTTCAAACATGTAAACTTCTCAACAAAAAAGCTTATGAGATACAAATCTCAGTTCTAACTCAACAGTAAATGTGTTTATCTTTTTGTTTCTACATTCGGTAACAAATGTTTTAAAACTCACTTTGTCATTTAACAAGTTTTTTTGTCAATGTCAAACCAATGGTGCCCAGTTTATCTTTAAATTTATCAGATAATGCTAATCAACCGGTTTGGTTTTTTTACCCAAATGGATAGTTGATTGCTATCGTTCAGCACTCTACTATTGGGCTTTATTATATATCGGCGGCCCAACCTTCTGTAATTAGTTTAAGTCAAAGTTGTAAGGTCCAATTCGAAGGCTGGGTTTTATTCAAGATTTACGTAGGACACGACACGTGTCCAGGTCATGGATCTACGGTTAGTATTAATAACTGAGTTTGAGATCGCCGCGTCTTTCTTTGTGTTCATCGCCTCTGACAGATCTAATCGCTAAGTGAGTCGTCTCTTCTGCTAAAAACGAAAACGTAAGTGAATCATCTTTTGTTTCGATTCAATTCTCTTATACTGACTCTTATCTGATCGATCAGAGATTCCATGAATTTCAGTTGTCAAAAGGTTACATTTTTTTTTGTGTATAAGTAGCTTTGATCATCGCTCTTGTGCTGTTGGGATTGAAAAATGGAATCTTTTTGTTATCTCGGAGGTTAAAGTCTCTATCTTTATCACTATAACTCGTCTTGTTAAGCTGATCTGATTAATCAAATTCAAAGTTGCTGTTTGTTGCTTGTGAATTGAGTTATTCTCATTTGTGATGTGTAGAAAGTTTACTTCTTTTATGGGTTTGTAGTAGAAAATGGCTGAGGCATCACCTGCTTTGAGGAAGCCTGTGTTCACCAAGGTTAGTGAGCTTAGACCAGGAACCAATGGGTTTTCACTGAACGTGAAAGTTATCAGCACAAAGATGGTGATGCAGAGAGGAGGAGGAGGAGGTCGTCCCAGTGGTCCTCAGGCTCGTCAGATGCGGATTGCTGAATGTCTTGTTGGTGATGAGACTGGAATCATTATCTTTACTGCAAGAAACGATCAAGGTCAGAATACATTACATTTATGCTCAAAGCTGCTTATGTTCTCAGTTAGTGTCTTCAATGGCACTTTTATCAAATCATAGTCCATATAGCTATAGGCAAAACCTATTATTGTTGCAAGTTTAGAGCTAGAAATTTCTGATTGTTGTTATGATATATTATTGGATTCAGTGGATTTGATGAAAGAAGGCAAGATAGTGACCCTGCGCAATGCAAAGATCGACATGTACAAGGGATCTATGAGGCTTGCTGTTGATAGATGGGGCCGCGTTGAAGTCTCAGAGGAGCCTGCAGACATCACTGTCAAGGAAGATAACAATCTTTCTCTCATCGAGTATGAGCTTGTGAGCGTTGAAGCTTAATTTCGTGCTGACACCAAAAGAAAGCAGAGTGACTCCAAAGATATCATTCTCTAGCTGGAGAAGTAATAGGCCTCTCTCTCTCTCTCTCTCTGCTTTGACTTTTTTCTTATCAGAATTTGCAGGTGGGTTTGTTGCTGGTTTGAGTCTTTTATGTATTGTCCGGCTTGCCTCTGATGTACTGTTCTCGTTTTCAAAATCAGCTTGCTGGTTCTTATCTTTTTGTAGATTGATTCTCTCTTTATATATCATGGGATTTTTCTTGTTTTAGTTTTCGTTTCTTTGTGTGTTTCCTTGTGGACCTTAAAGCAAAGGAAAACATATACAATTGTCACCAAGAAGAATATAAAGGCAAGAATCAGACTGTTGCATCACCAAAAGTTGTTGTCTCAATGAAAACAAAAGTAGAGAACTAAAAAAAACTTGACATGAGAACTATTCTTCATGTAATTAGGAAGGCGATTAGAGATAAGCACACGTTGGAAATGAAATCAATTGTCTTATGTTTGAGTATAATAAAAGTTCGATATGGTTCTGTTATGACGAGATTTAATTGAAACATCTCTCTTTTGAATGAATCATGTCTCTTTTGGGTCTACTTTGAGAAATCTTGTCTCCACTAATCATTCATAGCTCTTGTGAGCGATCTTACTAGCTTTTCATGAGCAACATGCCCAGGCTATAATAGTCATGAATATATAATGTATGCAGATCAAACTTCACCCCTTAATATTTAATATTTTAAAAGTATTTTGTTTTATTGTCAAGATCCCTCATAGTTAAGCACGTTAGTCTTTAACTCAATTATTATTTCATCCATCAAAACATAGTTTTGTAACTAATATTTTTCATACCATAACACACATATATATATATTGATATGATGTATGTGAAGATGATCTTTAAAAACATGGTCAAGGACACTTGGGGCCGCCTTTGGAGTTTAGAATATCACGGTAACAAGGGCATTCGTCTTTGTTTCCAAAAGTGCCAGAGGGAACACAACCATTACACTTCTCGCAACATATATTGCAATCCTTGATGCATTCTTCATTTTGTAATGCCTTTGAGCATCTCACGTTGCACTTTTCACCACATGCTGTGAATTCATTCATCGATCATCGCACATAAAAATCTTATGTTAAAAAAATATTTAGATCACCAAATGATAAACTACCTGAAACATATTAAACTATAGAAAAGTACACGAATCAGCGGTTGAAGGTACAAAACATGAAGATGTGAGGAGAAGAAAGATTATGCAGAATTGTACAACCACGAGCTTCATCTTCGTTTTTTGGTTAAGATGAGAAAAAAAAAGCTTCAAGTTCGTGAAAATTAAGGGGGTGGTGACTTGGGAGAATGGTGAAATTGTGAGCTGCAAGGAGAGGGATACTTATAGTGAGGAATTTTGAATATAAGAATCTACAAATAAAGATTTCTTACTTGTTTAGTTCTCAAATAAATAAATAAAATTTCTTACTTGTTATTTCAGGGTAACTTAATATTTCACATACATTATCTACCCTATACATAAACTTCTATGAGTTGTAAAATTGTTTCTTACTACTGCATGTATTTATCTTGCCTTACATTACAAGTTATACATATACTTTTATAAATTGTAAATTTGTTTCTTACATTGCTGCATATTTATCTTGTTTACATAACAAGTAACAATATACTGATGACTATGGAAAAGTGCTCAAATTTTCTTACTTGTTGGTAGATTTCTCACAATCTCACATAATTTAATAAGAACCAGGACTAATGCCATATTTACTTTGTATAGTTGTTATTAAGGAAATATATATCAGTTATGTTAGCTTATAACAAACCATGAAAGGGAAATTATGAAAACACTACCATTGAGATTTTGTCACATGAGTTCTGAGATTTTTCAAGTTTTTTTATTGAAAATGTGAAATAAAATATCATATTTAGATAAACTAATATTTGATAAAAATTTCTCTATGTTTCAGTTTTCATTTTTTTTATGAACCTCAAAATTCATATAACTTTTTTGCTTTACGATTTTAATTTTCGTAACATTTTGATAAAACTTTTGAAAATGTAATTTTCTTTTTCGAAACAAAGAATAGAGAGTGAAGTTTTTTTATATTTATAGCATTTTATTTATTTATAACATTTTGTTAAAAAATTTGAAAATGTAAACATAGTTATCAATGTTAATTAACATGAAAAGAGAGTAATGGTACATCTGCTTATGAGAGATTTTGAAGAAGAAGGATCTCAAGTTATGAGTGCTAATCTCCAGAACTTGAATGATATAACCGCTTATACAATCATAGCCCAAGTATGTATGAACGCATCCAGGCATAAAAATGTAAATATATACACTGCACATGCATGCATAACGTCATGGTCTGAAGAAACTGATCTTTAAAAAAAACATGTGCAAAAAATCAATAAGCCTAAAATTGGCACTTAGCGAATGAAATGGTCAGATGACAAGACCAGATATATATACAAATGAGGAAAAGACGAATTACAAAAATGAACTTAGTTTGTTTTTTTGCGGCCAACATGTTTTTCATCAGTTTTCAAATGCTTTTATTAATTGAACATGGAATTGATTTGTCATGGTCCCTTTCTATCGATATTACGTTTATAAGGAATTTTTGCTCCTTTTGTCTATGATCATCTGACTATTATGCCGTTGAAATGGTCTTCGTAAAGAATTTTCTACAAACCTACTATACTTTCCAGTATTTGATCACTAGCTCAGACCTTATAGTTTAAGTACTCCGATTAAAAAAAAAAGTATTTCCATGAAAAATAGAACTTCTGAAGATTGTAGCCAAGGTCCTAGAAATGTATTCAACCATACCCACTAATCTTATTTTTTGTAAATTTTTTTCGAAAATAGCATCTCTAAGATAGTAAATAGAAAATTTATTTGGTAGGAAGGAATAAGCACATTGTTTTGTAGTGTGTAAGCTTACGGACGCAATCACAAAAGCCATGACTTTGTTTTGAGAAAACATCACTTTCCTTTAAATTACGCAGACCTTTCTATTAACATTGACAATTTTGACTCTGGCTCTTTATATAGAGATGATAAGATGGATTTTCAAAAGAGAGAAACATATATAGTAACGTAAAGCTTAGACGAAAACAGAAAGAATGGAGAAGGAGAGGGGAAGAGAGGTAGGAGAAGGAAGCTCAACGTCGTCGAGGGAACAACGAAACCTCAGAGAGAAAGAGCGACGTATGCACATGAAACATCTCTTCGATGAACTCTCTTCTCATGTTTCTCCTACTCATAGGGTTCGTTTTTACATCTCTTCCTTAACTCAATTATTTTAAATTCTATGCTACTAGAATCAATTTAAAATCAATTATTTAAAACTTTTGATATTACACGCTCAGTTAATAAATATCTAATTATTTCATGAAAATGTTAGAAATGAAAATAAAAGATATTTTATATGTGATGTATAATGCATACCTAAAATTAAAAATAACTGAATTCAGTAAATAATCTTTATACGTTTTAGTTATATATTTGATCATAACCACATTTTTTTCTTTTTTAGTTTTGTTAATTATGTTATTATAAACTATGATGAATAATTTGAAAGTAATTTAAGTGGGATTTTTTACAGTTACCTGTGCCTCAGCTTATAGATGAAGCGACATCATACATGATCCAATTGAAAGAGAAGGTAAATTATTTGAGGGAGAAGAAAAGCACTTTGTTGGGAGAAGTTAGGAATCACTCGTCTCCTCTGCCGAAACTCAGTATTTATTCACGTGATTCAACCATACAAATGAACCTGACTATGGATCTGAACATGATGAAAAGAGTGATGCTACACCAGCTTTTAAGTGTTTTTAAAGAAGAAGGAGCTCAAGTTATGAATGCTAATCTTCAGAAATTGAATGATAGGATGATCATTTATACCATCATAGCCCAGGTATGCATAAACATACACACACATGCATGTCTCCGTGTGTCTCCGTGTCACGTCTTTTTAATATAGTTTTGAGTTCATTTGATATTGCATGTACGTGTGATCACCTAAATGAATATTTGCAGGCTATGATATTTCGAATCGGCATTGATCCATCAAGGATAGAAGAGAGAGTAAGAGATATTATCTTTTAATAAAAAAATTTGAAGCATTATTCTACAGTCTACGCTAGTATTTATGCAATTTTAGAGTCTTTTTTACGAACATACAAGTTGTTTAAACATCAGATGAATATATTTAATGTTGTTTTCAAGTGTGACAAAATAATTGTTTTGAGTACGATTATGTAAGCATGCGTAATTGAATAAGAAAAAGTTTCTTGGTTAATGATATTAACTTAATACCAATGCATATATTCATTTTCTTAAAACCAATACATAATTGTATCTATACAAAACTTTTAAAACACGAGCTACACCCTGATGTTTAAGCATATATACAATTTGAAAATACATGAAAATGAAAGAAAAAAAATTATCAACGTACGTAACTCTTCATCTTTATGTGTTTGTTTCATGAATGTTCCATCTTTTGGATACAGAATCTTCTTTAAAGTTTGGTTTTCCTTGTTTTTAGCGTCTAAAATGTTGTAGCATTCTTGGTTTAATAGATTGTGTAGAGGCGGCGACACGACCAAAACAATTTCAAATGCTTGACTGTATCGTTGTATTGACAGCTTTCAGACTTAACATTTACAGAATCTATGTTATTTGCACCGTTGCAGAAATGTAGACTTTCATTTGGATTCGTTTGTAACGCTTCGACCGTCTATTGTTAATGGGTCTCTCACATCTACTCTCTCGGCATGTGAACTCTATACTTTGCGATGGACAATGCGTTAATTTTTGGAAGGTTTATTAGTCTTGTTTACTGACCATGCAATATTTTTTTACGTGTTTTGGATTCACTTGCATGATATCACAAATAAATTTCTGATAGCTCATTCATCTTTCTACTATTTCAATTCAAATTTTGAAGTTCTAAATGGATGTGCGCAAGAAATAGTAAACGCACTTTAGTGATATAGATAGTCAAATCAATTTTTTTTAAAACATTTTCATATATACTAAAAATCGAATGTTACATTGTTATTCTCAACATTCACGTAGTGAATTAGTTCTAAGTGTTGATATGTGCAAACATTTATACGATACATAGATTTTTTTTTTCTCCCTCCATAAACCTGGTTTATCATGGTGCAATATGACTGATTTAGTTCAAACCGGCTTGCTTTATGCTGATTATTAGCCAACGTATCCCTAATAAGCTAGTGATTCGAATCAGCATGAAATATCAGTAATTATTTTCAAATAATAAGATTTAGTAATCTTGAAATAATGAGATTTAGTAATCTTTATATACATATATAAAGGTATGAGTATGTGTTGTGAAGTTAGTTAGGGTGACATGATCAAGAAGAGGGGATACGTAATATTGTCCACCGAATTTAAATTATTATTAAAATCGATGATAATAAAAATAAAATCAAGAAGAAAACAAAAAAATAGTAAGACATTATCAATTAGTTATAAATAAATGTTAAGACTGCAGATTTGATTGGTTGGTTAAGGTTTGATATGAACCAACTGTAATTTGCCAGCTTGAATGTCGCTGTAATGTATTGCATACCAACTTGTTTATGTTTACATCATTCACTCTCTTGTCTTTTCTCCTCTTTGCCATTCCCCTCTTCTTTTAATTTTATGTATTTAATCAACTGATTCATATTCATTTTTCTAATGAAATTGTTTAATATATACTTAAATTTATACTATCCACTTATATATTTCTTTTAATTATTGTCAACTTATTTAATCTCCATACGATACTGCCAAATAGTTCCAATGCTTTAAATGCAGTTTTCAGAAAAAATAATTAACAAAGATAAGAAAGAGAGAAGTGAAAATATATGATTTACAGAAAAGGCAACAAAGGCAAAAGAGGAATGGAGAAGTCAAAGCATGGCATAGCTATACATAATAGTCAGGTTTAATCAAATAAACTCAACCGATTAGCAAAAACTTTATTGTATCAAATCAGAACTGCATTCTAATTATAGTGACTTCCCACATGCATATGTTTCCTTCACAAATTGATAGGAATGTTTATTAGTCTGACATGTGCATATATTAATACAATGTTTTTGCTTTGTCATTATGGTCCTATAATGTGGATTGTGAATATATACAAGCCATCAATGCGAAATAAACAAATAAGATTCATATGTTGTGATTAAAAAAAACATTTAGTGTTGACTCAAATGCAAATGTATAAATTATGCGGTTTATAATATGTGTATTATATTATTTTCCGTGTGTCACAAATGGTGAATATGATAAATGAAAAAAAATAAAATTTACTAATGAATTGGATGATTTTTTTCACGCAGCCAACATTGTTACATGAATACTTTTATAAAGTTTTAGTATGTGTTAAGACATTTATATACGAACATTCTCAGTAACAAGACAAAAATAAATCCATGATGGTGGATTCAGTTTCTAAAGTGCCAGCTTATCAACAACTCATTTTCCCAAGTACCCAATTTACCCCTCTCACCGTTTCGTCTCTATATATTCACAGACGCATTTTCTAATTCTACATAACACACACATCTCAGTGATCATAGTTTCAAAGAGAAGCAAACATGGCGTCTTTGAAGAACTACAACATGAAGATTCTGTTGGAAACAGCAGTTATGTTCTGTCTTTGTTCACTTTCTTTGGTTTCTTCACACAGCAGAAAATTCACAGCACCAAACGTGACACGTCTCACAGATCAGTTCAGTAGAATCGCCATTGAAAGTGGCTTCTCCAAACGTTTTGGGGATCACAATATTATCGTCAATGGCTCTCTCGCCAAGCTCACTCTCGACAAATCCTCAGGTAACTAGTTAAACTCTTACACACTTCTGTTCTGTTTTCACTTCCTCTGTTTTTCTCTTTGTTTCCTAAGTATATATTTATTGATAAACATATAATAATATATATACATGAAAACATCATTAATTGTCTGGGGTCACATTACAGGTGAAATGAATAACTGACCCAGATACTTTTTAATACGTATATGTACAGTTTGTTAAAGAGAAATAAAAAGATCTAATGGTTAGACTCATATAAGTCAACCTGAATATTGATGTCAATATTTTGCAGGAGCTGGGTTGGTGACAAAGAACACGTATCATTATGGATTCTTCAGTGCAAAACTCAAGCTTCCCGCTGGATTTGCCTCTGGTGTTGTGGTTGCTTTCTATGTAAGTATATTATGATTTAATGTCTCATGTAGACTTATCACATAGTTTAGCATAATAGTATATATGAAGTGTTGAATTATCGAATATAGTATTTTGGAAGGCATACTAATGTATCTTCTCGGTGTGCAGTTGTCAAACGCAGAGAGTTATCCAAAGAACCACGACGAGATTGACATAGAACTGTTGGGTAGAAGCAGGAGAGATGATTGGGTGATCCAAACGAATGTGTATGCAAATGGGAGTTTGAAAACAGGAAGAGAAGAGAAGTTCTATTATTGGTTTGATCCAACTCAAGCCTTTCATGACTATACTCTCATTTGGAACTCCCACCATATTGTGTAAGCAACACTCTTCATGACTATGTTTGATCTTCCTCTTCTTCTTTTCTTAAAGAAATAGTATTATTTATATTTATTTTCAAAAATTAAAATAACAATAGGCGTTGATGAAAGCCAAGAAAAGCCATACAATAAAAAATATTTAGGTTCATGAATCCTATGGCAATGCTTCATTAACTATAAAATCTAGAATGTCCTTTTCTGTATAGTTGTTTGAATTGTTATATAACAATGTCACTAATCATCAAAGTAAGTATTCGTCATCTATTAAAGATACAAATTAATATTCCAAGTCTAGTCCAACATATTTAAGCTATTTTTTTACACTTAATAAAATTTCAGTTATAAATAAAAATCTATTTTGTGTGAATTCTATAGTTATC
>CAJHQQ010000243.1:0-267047 GCA_905132885.1 Moricandia moricandioides
TGAATTTCACAAGCATTTTAAACACTCAAGTTGGCTTATTTAGCATATAAAACCTTCAACTTGACACTTTTCTTCTCGCCGTTAGTTTATATAACGGAATAGTTAACCCCGTTAACAGCACAGTTGACTCCGTTGTCGGAACTTAAACTCTCTGTTATCGCTGAAAACGGTGTCGTTTTGAGACAACAAAACAACGTCGTTTTGAGTTGATAAAATAATAAAGCCACAAAACCAAATCGAAATCGATTTGGGGGAAATAATTAGGGTTCTTCGTGAAATAAAGAGAGAGAGAAACAGAGGGACATCGAAGGAGAAACAGAGGGATTGAAATCCAAGGAGAGAGAGAGACTAAAATCGAAGGAGACTAAGAGAATTTGAAATCGAAAAGACTAGAAGAAAAGAAGAATATCGAAGATAACAATTTTGGTCGACTGAAAATGAGGTAAGAAGGTTCAATTTCGAGATGATATTGAGCTTGAATGGTTGTTTAAACTCTATTGTTTCTCGTTTTGATTGTTTACAGGTTTAAACTGACTTATAAAGTCAATATTCATTTCGGTGGGACTATGGAGAAGACAGATGACGGTAGTTACAACTATGTTGGTGAACTAGGATTTAAGCAGAAAAATTTGAAGAGATATGAATTAGGATGGGAGAACTTTGAAGCAGTCATGTTGGAAGAGAAAATTCGGACACCAATTGCTCTGATTTGGTACAAACTTCCAGAAGAGGAGATGAAGAATTTGAAGTATGTCTTTGATACGACGAATGATGATATGGTTGAGCTACAGGCAGCAGGAAAAGAAAGTGGTGAAATCGATGTCTTTATAGAGCATGACTGCTCAATTCACTCGCCAATATCCACAAGTTTCATCGCAAGTACCCAACGTGAGGATGAAAGAGAGTACCAAGATCGAGATGCTGAGAATGATGGTGGATATGAGCCTGAAAGGGGAGCTGATAGTGATGAGGGTGAGAGAGATGATGCTGTAAGAGAAGATGTTGAAGGTGAGCAATCCGAAGATGAAGACCCATTAGCTGAAGAAGAAGAAGAAGTTATGCAAGAAAACTTGAATGCAAATCAAAAAGATGATGGAGATGATGTTGTGTTAGACGCTGGAGATGGTGGTAACGATGCCAGATTTCAGACAGTATTTGAAGAAGGTGCAAAGACAGCTGCTGATTTTATGGCATCCCACATGAGAGATACTGAAGAAAATGGAGAACAAGATAGGGAAGCAGCAGAAAGTGAGGAAGAAGATAGGTTAGGGGATGTAATATACCCTGATACGCCAGTAGAGTCAGAAGAAGAGTGGGATCAATGGATGTGTAAACGAAAGCGTGGAGGAAAAGTCAGGTTTCATGGCTCTTTGGATAAAGAGCCCTACCTATGGCTGTTCCAGAAGTTCGAAAGTGGATTACAGTTTAAGGATCAGTTGCTTCGGTACTCTCTTAACACACAATATGATGTT
Organism: Moricandia moricandioides; assembly: GCA_905132885.1. NCBI lineage: Eukaryota > Viridiplantae > Streptophyta > Magnoliopsida > Brassicales > Brassicaceae > Moricandia > Moricandia moricandioides. The sequence continues at coordinate 1,473 of CAJHQQ010000243.1, forward strand.
AAGATGGCAAGGTCAGAAGCAAATAGAATAGCAGCTGTTTGTTGTGCTGAGAAATGTCCTTGGAGGGTTTTCTGTTCAATCGAAGTACCTATCAACAAATGGATGGTCAAAGTGTGCCACTACAAGCATAACCATGAGAAAACAAGTCGTGTCTCAATGTTAAAACAAGGTGTGATTGCAGGACTGTTCAGAGAAGAGCTAAGGAGGAATGTTAACATGCAGGCATCAGAGATTAAGGACATCATAAAGGAAAGGTATCAAATTGTTGTACCTCTTTCAAAGTGCTATAGAGGAAGAAGGATTGCACTTGACTCGATACTAGAAGCACAAGCGATACAATTTGGAAAACTATGGGATTATGAGGCTGAGCTAAAAAGAACACATCCAGGTATCATCACAGAGCTGAACACTAACGATGTAAATGGTGTCCCCCAGTTTGATAGCTTCTACATATGTTTTCAAGAATTTCGTGAGACTTGGAAGAAATGTTGTAGACCAGTTATCGGATTAGATGGATGCTTTTTGAAATGGGAATTAGATGGAGATTTACTCTCAGCTGTTGGTAGAGATGCCGATAATAGGATGTATCCCATTGCATGGGCAGTTGTTCAAGGAGAAAACAAAGACACCTGGGGATGGTTTATAAAGAAGCTGAAGGCAAACCTCGGCTTGGGTTCAGGGGAAAACTACACCATCATTTCTGACAAGCAAAAGGGACTGGTACTTGCTGTAGGAGCAGAACTACCTAAAGCTGAACATAGGATGTGTGCTCGCCATATCTACGGTAATTGGAAGAAATCATTCTCAAGGTCTGAGTACAAGAACTTGTTCTGGGGAGTCGCTTACAGCTACAACATTGGTGAATATGAAGAGAAGATGAAGATGGTAGAAGCGTATGATCCTGCAGCTTATGCTTCACTATTAAATACCGAACCTGAAAAGTGGTGTAGAGCATACTTCTCTACTGAATCTCGATGCCATGATGTCCACAACAACTTATCAGAAAGCTTCAACAGGACAATAAAGATAGCGAGATCGAAGCCTGTTATTAGCTTGTTAGAAGATATTCGACGACAAGCTATGAGAAGGATTGCAAGAAGATTTCTTAAAGCTGGGAGATGTGATACCATCTTAACACCAAGCACTATGGCACTGTTAGAAAAATCCAGGGTTGATAACAAATTTTGCTCCACAATACGAAGTTCCTCCACTTTATATGAGGTGAATGAGTTCAACCATGGCTACATAGTTAGCCTTTCAACTCACGAATGTGCTTGTAGGCGGTGGGATCTAACAGGTAAGTGGTTTTGAAATGTTAAAAACAAAATAGTATTGCTGGTTTATTGATTCGTGAAGTTTGATTGACAGGTATACCTTGCAAGCATGCCATATGTGTGCTTGATGACAATAGAGATGATCCTGTGAAATATGTGTCTGGTTATTATCACGCAAGTGTCATGAAACAGACATATGCTGAGAATATTAAGCCGGTGAATGGTGAGAGACTGTGGAACAAGACATGGAAAACACCAGTGGGAATCCCAAATTTTAGGAAGCCAAGAGGTAGACCGAAGCTCCGTAACAGAAGAAAAAAACCATTTGAGGATTTGCAGAAAGCGGGAAAGGCTACTAGACATGGAAGAATTCTCCGTTGCAGCAATTGTTTACAAGTCGGACATATCAAAAGCGGTTGCAAGAATGAAAAAGTTGTAGTTGAAGGTCTAAAAAACCGAAGAGGACGACCGTGTAAAGCTCCAACTGAGGTAAGTTGTTGTTATATTATAATGTATGCTCTATGATAATGGTTTAAGCTTTGAGTATTGTCATTTTTAGGTACCAAAACGACCGACAATGCCTAGGAAGAGGAAAAACCCAACTACCGTGAGCAACTCACAACCAATACCAGCTGCTGAATCAACCTCTGAGTTTCCTGCAACATCTAGTGCACCTGAACCGGCTAGTTCATCAGTTCCGCAAGTGAAGAAAGCTAAACGTGGACGACCTCTCAAAATAACAAATACTGGTCCAATTCCAAGAGGTGTGGGAATACTCCAATGTCCATACACTGATCGAGTTTTCGAGGTCATAAACAACAGAGCTTATGATACATCAGTCCGTCCAGAACCACCGAAATAATATATGAACCTATATCTTATTATGCTTTTGAACTTATCTTATGCTTTTGTTATGTTATTTATGTTGCAACTACGCTTATGTATGTTTTGTTGTGAACATATCTCTATGATATTGTACTTTCATTTTAAAATTATGTTTTCTTTGTGTTGCCATCAAATGTAAACAAGCCAAATTAGCAAATGTAACATAGATTGCATAACATTAGGAAAGAGATAACCACTAAGACAAACAAAGCATCGTTTCACCAAATCACAAAAACAAATCCCCACAGCCGAAAACTAAAAAATCAACATTGTTCCATCGTAGCACAACCCAAAATACATCACTGCCGAAACTAAAAAAGACATCACTGCCGAAACTAAAAAAACAACCCATCCAAACTTTACTTTTTCCCCATCATCACCATAACTCCAAGAACCACAACAAATCCGAATGTCGAGGATATTAGCACATTTCGAAACACTCTGCTCCTCTCGCTTAGTATCAACACTTCACGGTTAAGTGCCTCACATTCTTCACGACTTACCTTCAACTCTTCCAATACCGAGCTCGAAATCTCCAATTGTCTTTTATCATCATGAGTAAGTGCTCTCATAGACTCCTTCAACTGCTTAATCTCCTCTTTCTGGCCACGCATTATATCTCTCGCCTCCAACAATGCTAGATGTTGCCATCCATGTGGTCTCTCAACATCATACCAACGAAAAAAATTGCAAGAATCATACCCATTAACAACCTTTCGTCCTTTACAAGAGTAGAATCTTCGTCCTGGGTTGTCATCTGTCCAAGCTTGTACAACACGTGCTAGTTCTTTGCAGTTACAAAAAACCCCTTTCTCGTTTTTGAATTCCATCGTTGAAGAGCTTGCACTGTGAGCCATCTGCACAACAAAAGAGTGCTCTCACACCTGACTATAACTCGAAAATCTCAGACGAATTAAATGAAACCATACCTGTTCTTTTCTCCTTCGATGTCCCTCTGTTTCTCCTTCGATGTCCCTCTGTTTCTCTCTCTCTTTATTTCACGAAGAACCCTAATTATTTCCCCCAAATCGATTTCGATTTGGTTTTGTGGCTTTATTATTTTATCAACTCAAAACGACGTCGTTTTGTTGTCTCAAAACGACACCGTTTTCAGCGATAACAGAGAGTTTAAGTTCCGACAACGGAGTCAACTGTGCTGTTAACGGGGTTAACTATTCCGTTATATAAACTAACGGCGAGAAGAAAAGTGTCAAGTTGAAGGTTTTATATGCTAAATAAGCCAACTTGAGTGTTTAAATTGCTTGTGAAATTCACAGAGGGTTTAAAGTGCTAGTGGTTGCCACCTTGAAGGTTTTTTATGCGATTTTCCCAAAAAAAAACTGGGCCTATTTGCCAACTATCCAAGAAAATAATAATAATTAGATTTGTAAAAAGAACTTAGAGAGAGAAAGTAGGAGAGAGGAGGTATTTTTACAAATTTCCCAAAATAAAAAAGCACAAAGCAAACAAAAAAGAATTATCTATTTTAAGATCCTTTGCCCATAACACACAACAAAGAGACATTTATTTATCTAGAGAGTGAGAGAGAGAGGAAAGTGACTATGTCAGCATCACGTGTCTTTCTCTATCTCTCTCTCCTCCCAAAGACAAATCTCTTGTTCTACTTCTTGTCTAAATCTTGAGAACTCACAACTAAAAACATCTCCAAGATTTACTTTCCTTCTCCGCCTCATGGCTTCCACCACAACCACTCTCTGCGACCTCCCTGACGTCATCTTATCCACCATTTCCTCTCTCGTCACCGACTCACGAGCTCGCAACTCTCTCTCCCTCGTCTCCCACAAGTTCCTCGCCCTCGAGAGATCCACCCGCTCTCACCTCACTCTCCGCGGCAACGCACGTGACCTCCACCTCCTCCCCGGCTGCTTCCGATCCATCTCCCACCTCGATCTCTCCTTCCTCTCCCCGTGGGGTCACTCCCTCCTCACCTCTCTCCCCATTGATCACCAGCCCCTCCTCGCTCTCCGCCTCCACCTCTGCTTCCCTTCCATCACCACCCTCTCCGTCTACTCTCGCTCCCCCTCTTCCCTCGACCTTCTCCTCCCTCAATGGCCTATGATTCGCCACGTCAAGCTTATCCGTTGGCACCAGAGACCTTCTCACATCCCTCCTGGCGGCGACTTCTTTCCTATCTTCGAACACTGTGCTCTCCTCGAGTCTCTTGATCTCTCTGCTTTTTACCACTGGACCGAAGACTTGCCTCCTGTTCTTCACCGTTATGCTGACGTCGCCGCGAGGCTTACTCGCTTGGATATTTTAACGGCGTCTTTCACGGAGGGATACAAGTCTAGTGAGATCGTTGATATTACCAAAGCTTGTCCTAATCTTAGAGACTTCCGTGTAGCTTGCACCTTTGATCCAAGATACTTCGAGTTCGTCGGAGACGAGACTCTCTCCGCCGTGTCTACGAACTGTCCTAAGCTAACACTCCTCCACATGGTGGACACCGCCTCGTTGGCAAGTCCTAGAACAGTTCCAGGTAACCTGGTCCTGAAGTTTTGACAACTATAAACAATTTAATTTATAGTTTTTGAGAACTAAACAGTTTTAAAATTTGTAAATTTATAATTTAGAGATTTTTGTTAATGTAAATTATTTTTAAAATTTTTAAAGAGTTATAAACAATTTAATAAGTTTTTAATATATTTTTTCTTTTGTAAATTTAGAGAGTGTTGTTATGTAAATTCTTTTAAAATTTTGGCGGTTTTACTTGGCTATGCACGTGCAGGTACTGATGCTGGAGACTCAGCTATCACGGCGGCGACGCTGATGGAGGTTTTCTCAGCTCTGCCGCATCTAGAGGAGCTTGTGCTTGACGTAGGGAAGAACGTGAAGCTTAGCGGTGTAGCTTTAGAGGCGTTGAACACTAAATGCAAGAAGCTTAGAACGTTGAAGCTAGGACAGTTTCTAGGAGTTTGCTCCGCCGCAGATTGGCAGCGGTTCGACGGTGTGGCGTTATGTGGAGGGTTGTTGTCGTTGTCGGTTAAAAACTCTGGTGATTTGAGTGATATGGGTTTGGTTGCTATAGGGAGAGGTTGTAGTAATCTGAGTAAGTTTGAGATACAAGGGTGTGAGAATGTAACAGTGAAGGGACTGAGATCAATGGTTAGTCTGCGTAGGAAGACACTAACTGATGTTAGAATCTCTTGCTGTAAGAATCTAGATGCAACAGCTTCGTTAAAGGCGGTTGAGCCGATCTGTGATCGGATCAAGAAGCTGCATATTGATTGTGTTTGGTCTGGTTCAGAGGAGGAAGGTGGAGAAAGGGTGGAAACAAGTGAGACTAATGATGATTATGAGAGGAGTCAGAAGAGGTGCAAGTATTCATTGGAGGATGGGCTCTGTTCTGAAGACAGAGTGTGGGAGAAACTTGAGTATCTGTCTTTATGGATCAGTGTTGGAGAGTTTCTTACACCGTTACCTCTAACAGGACTAGATGACTGTCCTAACCTGGAAGAGATTAGGATCAAGATAGAAGGAGACTGCAGAGGTAGGCGCAGGCCAGCTGAGCCAGAGTTAGGACTAAGCTGTCTAGCTCTCTATCCAAAGCTCTCCAAGATGCAACTAGACTGCGGTGACACTATCGGTTTCGCATTAACGGCGCCCCCAATGCAGATGGATCTAAGCTTGTGGGAGAGGTTCTTCTTGACTGGAATAGGAAACTTGAGCTTAAGCGAGCTAGATTACTGGCCACCACAGGATAGAGATGTTAACCAAAGGAGTCTTTCTCTTCCTGGTGCAGGTTTGTTGCAAGAATGCTTAACTCTGAGGAAGCTTTTCATACATGGAACAGCTCATGAGCATTTCATGAACTTTTTGTTGAGAATCCCAAACTTAAGAGATGTGCAGCTTAGAGAAGACTATTATCCAGCGCCTGAGAATGATATGAGCACAGAGATGAGAGTTGGTTCTTGTAGTAGATTTGAGGATCAGTTGAACAGCCGCAACATCATTGACTGATACAAAACAGTGAGGTACTACTCCACATTATTATTATATACGTATTAACTTCAAGAACTAGTCTGAAGTTTTACTTTGAATGTTTATGTATGTTTGTAAAAGGAAAGATCATGATGGATAATTTCAGAAATGGTAATGTTCAATTTTTTTTATTTAAACTCAATGAACACAGAAGTAAATGTTACAAGAAGATAACACAGGTTCAGGGAAGAGACTTCTCGCAGGTTGCTAGATAGGTCAGTATCTCTACACAGCTTGGTCTTTGCTCTGGTTCTTCCGACCAACAATCTACACAACAAGACAATGACTACTACATAAGCTTATGTTTTAAGGGTTATTAGAGAAACAGCAGTTAGTTTTTGAGGAGTCGCACAAACCTTCAATAAGCTTAGCTAATGGTCCTTCAGGTATTTCTAGCCGGGCTCCCTCTTTAGCAACGGTACCAACGACCTGAAAGCAAAACGGATTTTAGATTGGTTGTTGTGTTTTAATAACCAGGTGTTGTTTTTGTTCAACCAACATAACATACTTTTTCTTTTGGGACTCCTTTCCATGGCTTGGATAGAGTGCATAGCTCCCACATTATAACTCCAAAGCTATAGATATCGCATTTTTCGGAGAAGGGTTCATTGCGGATAACTTCAGGAGCAACCCATTCTGGTGTTCCTGCAGGTACAGTGTCATTCACCGTTGTGCCTTCCATCATTACTGAGAGACCAAAGTCACACAACTTGACTGTCCAATCACTGCTTAGCAAACAGTTTGCACTCTTTAGATCTCTGTGGACTATCCCCATCCCATGTATGCACATTAAACCCCTTGGAACACACATAGAGATTCAGATGATTACAAAACTCTCCTGATCATGTTTCATATTAGAAGCTGGTGATACCTGCAAATGTCATGCAATATATTTATCTTCTCTCGCCAGCTTAAGTTCTTGATTTCGTCAGTCCAATGGAGCAGATGATACAAGGACCCTTTATCCACATACTCTGTGACCAGTGTTAACTGAGGAGGCTTTATGCATACTCCATGAAACATGATAACTACAACAAGTATATGCCATATGTTACTTTTAGACAAGTAATGGAAGGCAAACAAAAAGTAGATGATGATGATGATTACCATTGGGATGTTGAATACGGCTGCACAGAAGAGAAGACAAGAAGAGAGAGAGAGGTCACAAGACAAGTTTAGACAACATAAAAGATTAAAGGATATAAAATACCTAAGAATGAATATCTCATTGCAGAAGTCTTTTATGTTCTCAACTGTGACTTCTTGATCAGTAAAGATCTTGACCGCAACTTCTGTTTCATTCCAGGTGCCCTGAAAGACTTCTGCAGAAGAACCTGGATGGTAGAGACCAACAAAAGATAAGAGTGAGTTTGCATGATTTCAAAAGTGGTAACAGATCCATATCCAAGTTATACCAATTCCAACACGAGTCCCAAGTTTCAAAGTGGAGAAATCTATGATACATTCTTCATATGGTAACAAAAGATTTTTCTGGAACATTGGAGATTGTAGTACTTCATTCCAGATGTGGATATCATGGCTCTCAATGCTATCATTATCATCTTGCTCTTTTGAGAAGAGATTTTGTATCAAGGATTCATTTACATCTCCCACTGACCTGTAATACCATATATAGACACAGTCACACATCAAACAGATGTTCTGCTCAAAGCATATTGTCTGTTACATATAAAAAGTTAAAACTGTATACTAAGTAAAAAAGGGTACCTTAATGCATCCTCGCTGAAAATAGTTTTGTCAGCATAATGCATGAACCTCTCACGAGCACCAACGCAAGGATACTCAGGACTGAAGAGTCAACACAAATTAGAAATACATAAGTTCAAGAAGTGACATTGTAAATGATCAGTTCCATGACAGAACTGAACGATCTTTTCAAATAGTAGACTATATAACAAGAATTAACCTGGAATTAACACTAAGCTTTTTCCTGAGGACATTTTCCTGTCTATGAAGCAAATGTTCTGTAGCTATGTTTGGCTCGCTTAGTGACAAAGTGATGAAACAACAACAAGAAAAAACTTTAAAATCAATATTTAACCCTTTTTGGTAATGGGTAACTGAGAACTTGTACTTATCGCTTACCTTGCATGGTTTATACGGTCCATGTAACTGTACATGGGGCTCTTTGGCTCCAATGATGAATGACGACAGCCATACCCAGAAACTGAAATAGGAGCCAGTATTTCCACAGTATTGATCATAACCACAACAGACATATGGTTATGTGAGTAGACAGTAGCAGAAGAGTTCAGATCACTAGGACAACCCTGATCAAGAAAATAATCAAGTTCTCAGAACCAGTGTGCAAAAATGGAATGATGCAGTGATCACACTTCTACACAGTACCTTACCTTTACAAGTTTGCTTTTAATGTTAACAGCATCAGCTAGAACTTTAAACAAGATGGCTCGAGCATGGCAAGAACCATGACTGATCTGTCCTAGCAGTGGAAAACCATGACTTCCAAATGATTGTCTAGTTTTTGAACTACTCCTTAAAGCTGCTAGTTTATAATAATCTACCACCTGCCCAAAGAAGAAAATATTTTAATTAACAAGATTTCTCGGTGACCTAGTAAACGTTTTTTGCTAAAATGTTTGTTTTCTTAACAAGATAAAACTAGCACTTTTATATTGAAACTAAACAATAATGTAGCAATACTATTAAACATTTTTTTTTCAATCTTGAATTCGATTTACCATACAATCAAACCGTTTTAATTTGGGTTCTTATTTACAATATCCAAACCGAGTTGGTTTAGTTTAAGTTTAATTATCCGAACCAAACCGACCTGAATAGCAGAATTCATATTCAGAATCAAATTTTCATTGCATGAGCCATAGTTAGTTGTACAAGCAAACGAGATGATACATTAATATAGTTATGTATTCTTACCAGATCACCAATTATCTTAATAGCTTTAGCTGGATTTGAATGTACTTCAACAATGGCTAACTTCTTTAGCCTTTTAATTTTGTTATCATTGTCCAAATCTACAAGAACCACATCAGCTTTTAGACCTTCATCACCTAGAGCACCAAGTTCCTCCAATGTAGGAATGCTTTTAAAAAGGTTAAATCTATCATCCTGCTGAAAATCCAAAAACATAATCAAGTTAAAGACATGAATCTTGACAAGCAAGTTATTAGACAAGAACAATACTAGCGTAAAGATAAGCTTACTGGGATCACAGAGTAAAAACCATTTGGGATCGGTTCAGAAAATGACCCAGTACTCCAAAGAATATTTGATGCTCTATAACATGAAAGCCCATCTCTAACACTATTTCCTGGCAATTCTTCAGTAGTGAAATTTTCTTCAACAGAAACTAAAGTGGGTTCCTCCAAAACTTCCAAGGGCCTCAAAGTTGGACTTGTAGATTCTGATTCTGATGGCACATCATCATTTACTGTATCTTCTATTCTTGTTTCTCCTAGGTTTTCATTTCTTGTCTCTTGTATTGTCATCTCTCTCAGGTCTAAAATCACATAAGCTTATCTTTATAACCCATTTGGCTCTCTCTAGAAAAGACTAGAAAAAGTATTGAGAATCAAACTTTTAGTACCTGCAGCATGGTCCTCGATGAGGTCGGCTAACCTGCACAGGCAACAAAAGAAAGGATTAGTAAAATGTTAAAAGATTATCATGATTAAGGAAAATATGAAACTAAACAATGAAAAAGGCGTTTTGAATGCTTCCAATTTTGATATCTACACATTCCAGTTACAAATTAGTTGCATTTAATTTGTTTTTAATCAAATGTGTAATAGTATATGAATCTTATGTATTCAAGAATCATCAAAACTGGCTTCATATGAAACTCAAAAACAAAAGCAGACAAAAATAAAAACTAACGTGAAAGAATCTGTAACCATTTGCAAAAGAAGTACATAAGATAGTCTTACGTTATTTCTGATCTTTCCGCGGCATCTTGGCCACATTTGCAGCAGTTAGATCCCATTAAAACCCTTTGTGAATAAAAGTCCAAAAACCTGCATATATTATTAACAAATAGAAAGACTGATTCAGACACACAAGAAACCGTAAAAAAACAAATGATCAAAATTTCCAGGAGCAAGAGAGGGTCTATGAGAAACTCACAGCAAGTAGGTCAAAGAGTTCGATGAACTCCTCACAATTCAACCTCTAGCAACCAAACAATGTGTGCAGCAAAAAAAAATACAGCTCGGTTGCACAGCAAGACAAGAGAGAAAGAGGGAATATAATTGTTTTGTTTTTTGACAACTCCGTTTTTGTTTAGAGCTTTACTCTGAACTGAAACTTGTCATGAGTTCTTCAATTTATATGATATTTGAATAAAATAAATAATTTCTTTTATTTTATAATCAGGAAAGAATAATAAATTTTATCTATTAATTGAGGAATCCAATTAATATACCTATTAGTATTTATTAATTAGTATATTCAAATGACATATCTTAAAGATATATTTTCAATGAGTCTAGCATTTTCTATTTTTCCTTTTATGTAAAATAGAAGATAAAATATTTTTTACTTGATATTATTCTATCCCTTATACTAAAAGAGGACTTCTTAGAAAGAATTTTATTAAATGTCTTGTAATCTCTCTTTACACGTAATATATGTTTGTTCTAATCTTACTTAGAAAAACTGTAAGATATATTGTTCAATATAGTCCAATAAGTGTTTTCACTTTTTGGTCTAAATTATTATCTTATAATTATGGAAACCAAAAATAATAGTAACATTGCAAAAATAAATAAAAGTTATTTATTTGTATATCTTGATATTCTTAATTTCTTTATATAATCAAATTGTGTTGTTGTTACCATTTGTAAATTTTGTTTCTTAAAAAATTACAATAATTATATTTGTCACTTAATAGATAAGAAAAATATGTGTTGGTTATTATCCTTATGTATGTGCTTAGTTGTTATGTTTCTTAAAATGATTACATTAAATTAAATTGTCAAATTTTAGACAATTTTTTTTACCATGTTTTCAAAGTTACTTTGGCTTTGTCTGAGAGGCATTCCTTTGGGATAAACCAGCTGTCGTTCACGGATGATGGGTCTTCCTCTGTTCTCAAGGCATAAGGTTGACCATTTTTTCTATCACTTATATCCCCTCTGAGGTTTAACATCCCAAATAGTAATTAGACCCAGTTCATGGATCATATCTTGAATTGCTAGATAGATTTCTTGTTTCTTGACAAGATCATTGTCATCCTTATGCAGCAATAGTAGTGACATTCAGAGAGCAACATAACATGTGTTTGGTTTGCATTCTACAACTTTGAGGTACATGGCCTGATTATTCTGATTTCCTGTAAAAATACGAACTCAAGATTTTACTAGGAAGAAAAGTACTTCAAGGATCTGAATCAAAGGGGATATTAATAGCTGATGTGACAACAATTTCCACGATTTGCATGTTTTGTCTATGATGCATAGACTTGGGTTGATTGTATGTTCTTGAATTTTTATCCATTTGGTGCATTTGATGCTAAAGCTACATGTAATAGGGGTTTTCTACCATGTAGTAACAACAATCATAACACATACATCAATATAAAAATAACTTAGGTTGTTTTTTTCATCACACACACAAGAGCTTCTTTTATTGTTGATTAACAAGATACACACACAAATCCAGTTTAGAATTCAGGTTCAGGTTCTTCTTCAACTGGAGCAATGACCCATTCACCATTTTCATCCTTGATCATTCCTTTGTTCTTCTCCACCCACCAAGAACCTGGCACTAAACACTCATCCTTCAAAAATCACATGACTTGTTCACTAATGCAATACTTCTCTTCACCATCAGTTTAAACTCTCCTTTCTTCCCATTCCATCCTGCAACCACATGGAGCATTGCCTGCACACATGAAAAAACAGTTTTTTTTTAAATGACTACCAGGTAATAGGCCTGTAGGCCCATACATTACCATAGGACAAGGCCCAAACCATTTTAAATTCAGAGAAATTTCTCTCAACAAAACTTGAACCTATGACTCCTTAGGCCATCTTTAACCCGGGTCTCTTAAGATGGGGTTCTTAATTTTTTTGTCCTCTTTTTAATTTTTTTTTTTTTTTTTTTACATTTTTCCGGATAAGAGACGTCTCTTATGTCTCTTATTTAAGAGACGGTTCTTAAGTTTTCTTAGTTATAATTAAGATACGGTCTCTTAAAAAATAAGAACCCCTTGTTAAGAGACCTGCATTAATCATGCCCTTAGACACTTACTAGATAATTTAACAGTTTTAGCTACCAAGCTAATTCATCTTTGGTACTATGTATTGCAGTAAAAAGTGAAAGAACCTCTCACCTGAAGATTGTGCCAATCTCCTGGATTCCTTGAATCCTTTAGGTAAGGTGACTTCTTTGTATCGATCACACAGTTGGTTCCTATATCCACATACCCCAGTAGTCCCCCAGGATATCGAGTTAAGAGATCAATCGTGTTCCTTACATGGAGGATGTTCAAGTTCTTATGACGCGTTACTTCGTCCTTGAACTCCTTGTTACCCACTTGTGGACAACCAAACACTATCGCTGTGACCGGAACATCATCACTAGAAGCGTTCTCAGCTATGTCATAGGCGGCAAGAACAGCCTCTGTAGCTCCCAAGCTATGTCCAGTCAACACAATGCTCGGCTTCTCGTCCTTATACTTCAAGAGAAGCTCCTTGATCTTAGCTAACAACTGTAGCCGTAGACTCAGCTTAGTGAACTTCGATTCCGCGTGATCAGAAGTGTAGATTGTGAGCCACCCGAGCATCACCTTACTCCCTTCTTCGTCTTCACTGTCACTACCATAAGTACTACCAGCTTCAACTACCTTAGAACCAGAACCGTTCTGTTCCGGTCCGGTCAGAAACGGGTCAGCTGAAGTAAGCCTAGCTCCTAAGACATTAACCCACTCATAGTTCCTACTCGTCCCTCTAAGAGCCACGTAGATCTCACGGCGTCCCAAAGTCTTACTCCGTTCATCAGACGTTACAGCAATGTAACCGAACCAGTTAGACTCACGGTCCCAAGAGTCTCGTGACTGTGAGTGGAGAAACAAACCTTCAGGGAGAGAAACACGAGCTGTAGCGTAGAGGAAGCTTGTGACTTGGTAGTCAGAAGCTGATTCGAGCATGACCTTGTCGAAGAAGGAAGACTTTCCATAACGGCTAGCTCCACAGTACTTGGAGTTTTGGTCGTTGACGAAAGCATCGTAAGTGGCTTGACAAAAGTCGCCGCAACGGAGAATGAGTTGGCGAAGTGATTGGTCTAATGGGTCTAAGAGAGTGTCCCAGTTCTTGGAGCCTAAGAGCTCTTCCCATGGTGTTGTTGTAGCCATATGGTTTGTGTAACGAGATAGTAAGTGACTATTGGAGATATAAAAGGATAACACTTACCTTTTGTTTAAGTGGTGGTGAGTGATGATCATGATTGTATGTGTGGCCTACATATAAATATCCATCCAATGTAGATTATTGATGAATTAAAAGGTGTTGGAACCATGTAAAAGAGAACAAGAAAAGTCAAAGATAATTAGTCTTTAATTATCTCAACCCACCAACCAACACTCGGAAAGGTTCTGTTTTAGTATATTTTAATGGGCTCAATAGACAGAGAGGCCCATTATAAAACGAAAATGACGTAGAGCTAAACGTAAGAGCCCAACAAAGTGGTATTCTTTCAGCCATTTTTGGTATTTCCGAAAACTGTGGTTCCATTTTCGAGAGAAAACAAGAGAATCGGGTATTAATTGTGAATAAGCGCTTTTATCCTCAAAATATTTACACATTTGGCCCCTGAAGTTTTGTAATTTTAGAGGAAAGTCTATAACTAACTTGGAAGTCCCAGATTCTCCTCTTAAACCTCAGAATCGCGAATCGCACGAGAAAACCTCGAGCAGAGAAGTGAACAACAACAATGGCAGCAATGAAGCTTCTACTCTCTCAAGCTCGCCGCCAAGCTCTCACAAAACCCTTCTCATCTCCATTTCCACAAACCCTTAGACTCTTCTCTTCCCCTTCATCATCCGATTCGAATCCAAATCCGAAACTCGAGCCGGTGTCCTACGCCGCCAAGCCCAAGGACCAAAGCTCCGAACCCTCTTCTCCGGAAGATCGTTCTCGCTTAACCCGAGAAGAGATCCGATACACAAAAGACTCTCCTTCAATAACTCCAGTCTCCTACGCGCAGCGCGTGGCTCCGCTTCCTGAGGATCGCGTGGCCAGTGAGGAAGATAGAGAGAGAACACCAGAGGAGATGGAGATGGAAAGGAAGAGGATCGAATCAGAGAATCGAGCTAGGAGAAGGTTCTTGAGAGCTACTGCTGTGGAAGAGGACACATCTTCGCTTCCTTTGCCAACGTTGCTTAAACCAGAGCTGAAGCATGGAAAGAAACCTCTTTTCGATCTCATGGAAGCTATTAGAGAGATAAAGGTCCACACTTTATTCAAGGGTTACATGTTTTTGTGTGTGTAGGATCTCTAAGGATTGAACTTTCGTAGTTAGACGCTGTGGTGAATACGTTGCTGGTTATGCTCTTTATAGAGTATTATTTTTTAGACGGGACCGATTTTTAGAACATTGCTGTTGTATGTATACTAAAGGATTAAACTTTTGTTTGTTACGTTGTTAGATGCTGTGTTAGTTGCTGAACTCTCACTTGTTTCATTTAGGGTTAACTTCAAATGAGTTTTAGATCATGAAAGTTTTGTTTAGTGGTAGTTTTGTGAGAGGTGTGGACTCTGTAAACTTGTGATTGGTGTTGCTTTCGTTTGGCTTTTAAGTAGAGTTAGTGAGGAGAGAATGAACTTGGACTTATCAATTTCTGCATTGCTTATATATTTGGTTCTGATGCTGTTTTTTGTTTCAGGGCAATGCCAAGGCGAAGTTTGATGAAACTCTTGAGGCGCATGTGAGGTTGGGCATTGAAAAAGGCCGATCTGAGCTGGTAATCTGTTACTCTGCATATCATGTTCTCAATCTTGTCCTATTTTCGGAATCATTTTCCCTGTTCTTATGTCTGGAATGACTGCTAAAACTGCAGATTGTTCGTGGTACTTTGGCCCTACCACACTCTGTTAAAAAGGTACAAGATATCTCTCTCTAATCCCTGATTGTAATCGTTACTTATCAGCTCTTTATATGATATGAAGAAATATTCTTGTTCAGGATGTGAGAGTGGCTTTCTTTGCCGAGGGTTCTGATGCAGAGGATGCAAAGGCTGCAGGAGCTGATGTCGTCGGTGGTCTTGAACTTATTGAGGAAATCTTGAGTAAGCTTCTTCTTCCTTCTATAATTCTAATTTGACATCTAATTGAACAATCTTGGCTTTGTCTCTGTCATACTTTTACTCAATCCCGGAGGCAGTATTGTTTGTTGAAGTGTGTTTTAATGGTAGATTGATTATTGGTATTTAACTCTTGTCTGCAGAAAGCGGCAAGATCGACTTTGACAGATGTCTTGCAACTCCGAAAATGATGCCCCGTGTTTACAAGGTTCTTGGATTAAATCACATATCCAAATTCATCTAAATCCTTACTAAATATGCAAATTGTTTGTGTGGTTGTTTGCAGATATCAAGGATTCTTAACAATCATGGTTTGATGCCTAACCCCAAAGTAAGTTGGATTATTCACTCAACATCTTACTCTCGATGTATCTATCAGTCGGTATACATTCAACACATGTGTATTTGTTATAGCAAGGGAGTGTGACCAAGGATGTGATGAAAGCAGTGAAAGACGCAAAAGCTGGACATACCAAATTCAGAATGGATAAAACATCTATTCTCCATGTGCCACTTGGAAAGGTCACATCTCTTCCAAAAGAGTTTGATTTTCATTAGCTTTGTTCTTAACAAGAGCACTTTCATACGCAGATGAGCTTCCCTGAGGATGCTTTGCGAGAGAATGTTGGTGCATTTATGAACGCCCTTTTGCTAGCTAAGCCTGCCGGATTGAAAAAGAGTAATAAGTCACATACTTAAGCTTATAATTTTGTATAGAGAGATCTTTGTTTGTATGATCTGAGTGGTTACTATTTTGTTTTTGTGTGCAGCTTCGAAATATGCTGGTTATGTGAATGCATTCCACTTATGCAGCACGGTAAGCTTTTTGAATCAAATCCAATGTAGAAACATGTTTAGACTCTAGTTAAACGTAACATTAACTGTTTTTAATTGTTCTTTATGCAGATGGGAAAGGGTTATCCGGTATCGATACAGTCATTATCTAGAGCAGCAGATCACTATACCAAATTGCAGCTCAAGTGAGCAGTAGTCTTGTTGGAGAGTTTTTCATTTCCTGAATCTTGGAAACATTATTATGATTTGCTGTTTCCTACTAGGTTAGTCTTTTGATATCTCAATGGATGGAACTGGCTTTTGTCTTGTGTCTCCTTAAGTTGTTTTTGTTGTTTGAGTGCTTATAAAAACAAAGGGAATGCTAATACAACCAAGTCACTCATGTCATAATATTTTTGCCTAACTCAAATTCCATGTCTAATATAGTAGTAAACTTTATAGTTTATTTTGTGAATAGACATCTTTATTCTTAGTAAAAGTATAATCAATTAAAAGCTGACAGATACACAAAGGTGCAAAGGACCCCATATTGAGAATACTTGTTAACACCATTCATCTGATAGTGGAAGCCACCGCATGAGCCCACTGTTTCAGGTGATCTTTCAACTCAACTTCTTTCACCTCCGGCGCGGCCGGAGCTTTCCACTTTATCACCGCCGGTGTGATATGTCTCTTCCCTTTTCTCACTCCACAATGATCCCACGCTTCCGACAAGTAGGGTCTGTTTCCTTTGCTTATGTCTTCTTCCTCTGTTACATCCCCTACTCCATCATCTTTCTTCACTAACCTCTGCAATCCAGGAAGGATAGAGACAAGCTCTGAATCTCTTTGGTCTTCCTCGGAGAAGACAAAACCAAGATCGATAAACCCTTTAAGCTCCTCGTACTCCAAATCCGACATACTCTTTCCTCTTCTCGTTCTCCTTCTTCTCACATCACTCTGCTTCTTCTTCTTCCTCTGTTCTTCCTTCTCTGACTTTTCAGAAAGTGTCGAGAACTCGTTGACTTCTTTCCCGGAAAGAATCGTCTGAAGCTTGGTCGTAGATGTTTTAACTGTTAAGACAGATCTAGGAGATGAGAACAAATCCTCTGATGAAGAAACAGAACTCGTCGTCATCATCATCGTCTCATCACTCATAGCTCTCTTTACAAGAAAATTCTTCACAGCTTCTTCTTCTTCTTTATCTTCCACTTTCTCAACAACTTCTTTGAGATTCAAAGTGTCTTTGTCTTTCTTGAAGATTGGTCTCTCCGACCAGTTTTGCTCGAACAGTTTCAACAACTCCTCTCCAGCCATTTTTTTGTTGTTGTTTAGGTTTTTTTTTTTTTTAACGTTCTTTGGTGTGTATTTGGAGGAGATGATAGTGTTAGGTATTTAAGCTTTACAATTAGCTATGGTATCTATTAAACCATAAGCTTCCATATAATAATTACGTGTGGGTCTTCTCTCGTCGACACACTTATCACACTACTAACAGTGCACGGTGCACCTAATGACCTGAAAAGTCACACACATACATCATTAGTTTTTGTATTTACCTATTACACTATTCAATTTGTTCATTAATTAATAGATTTTTGATTCATTTGATCCTACCTCTCATAGCCTCCACTTTGAAAGTCTATGATCTAATTCAAATTAAAGTATGTATATATATATTTCAAATTTATGTATTTTTAAATGCATTATTCCTTCATTTTGGCTCTTCGAATGTTCGAATATCTTTTAGACGTGTGTGACGCGGAAAGGGGAGCGTGACAAAAAAAGAAGAAGTGTGAATAATAAACAAGCAAAGAACACATTACTTTAATTATAATAATAATAATAATAGTTGGTCACTTTGTTCATATTTAACATGTGGTAAGACATTTCCATCTTATACCTAAAAGTGACCAACGTATGTGACATGAATCCTAAATCTCAACCACAAAACCAAATAGAATCAAGAGTTTGTTGATTAGTCGTAGTATATGTAATACTCGACTCGGTTCATACTTCATAGTCGTTATCCTTTACAAAAAATGGAAAACATATCTATCATCAGATTTTGTTATGTTTTAAAACTGGACTTAATTATAATATTGTTTTGAGAATAATATTATCAACGTAAAGGCCACAAATTATTGTACTATAAAAAACATGATCCGTGTTATGAATATTATGTGATGTCCATTAAGGAAAGTCTTAAATTTACTTGATTGTCAAGTCTACTTGTTCTCCAAGTTCTACTTGGTCTCCAAGCTATTGTAATCCTATATAAAGGACTCATTACTCATGGAATAATACACATCAATTCCTCTCTTCTCTTCTCTACTTACAACACGTTATCAGCACGAAGCTTTAGCGATCTTGAGCTAATAGGTATAGATTTTTATTATATTATATTTTTAGTCTATATTCAATCCTTCTTCAAATCATGCTTGTTATCAATTCATGGTTTGTAAGAAGGGATTCATACACAGTATGAGCTTAGGAGCTTTAGTCGACAATATTGATCTATCCTTGTTTCAAGGAAAGAAAATCATTCGATTAAAAAGAGATCTTGTCGATGTTTCTAAAGCTAATGCTCAATAGTATGTTTTCTCTTTATTAATCATATGTGATGCTTATATTTTATTATTAAAAGTAATCATATTACTGCATAATACATTATTTATTTTCTTATAGAGTTACTATGATGATTTTTCATTTAGTGACAAGTTTAACTTTTAACACTTTACACATACATGAGTTTGATTTTGACATATTTTTATATGTAGGTTGTTAATTCACATTTATTCATCATTGCATATTGACAACCTTGATTTATAATTACTAATTAAAATTTATTCATTGATCGCATTCACTGTTAATGAACATCTTATATGCATTTATACTTGATATGTTATGCGATAAATAAAATATACATATTGGATTCATAGGTTAATATACATATTAAAATTTAGGGTTCAATGCATGTAATATATATGAATGCATATAATATAGTAATAAAGTGTTACGGTTGAATGCATGTAATATATTATTTACATATATGAGTGCATACAATATTGTAAAAATTTTATGGTTGAGTGCATGCAATATACATGTAGTAATTAAAAAAAAATTATTTTTAGAAAACAAAATCGGTTTGTTCGAGATATATAACTTGTATATATCTTATTATTATTTTCATTACGATTGTGTATACGAGAGTTTTCGGCTTAAGGTTTAACCTTAAAAGATCCATAGGTTTTGGAGAACAATCCAAAGAAAGGTGTAATCACTTGAATATGATTACCTAAAGCTCATTATGTGTTTTGCATCTAAAGATTACAAGATCTACGGTCTGTAAATAAAGCCCAACTATGTTGGATGCTAAGTTTAAAATAAAATATTCCTAAAGAGAATATCAATGATGCAAAGATATTGTAGAATAAATCTTTTTACACAAATTAAGTTGTCCAACAGACAAAAACTTGAGAAAAGAGATTAAATAAGCTTATAGCTATGTTTTGTCTCCTTGAGACTAAGAAAAACAATGAGCTATTGAAGTACGATGATAAATCACGTCTAGTTGATTAGATCTATTCTACCGAAGTTCTTTTTCACACATGATCTACAGAAGAATGGCGATGTTCGTGTTGTTCAAGTTCGTTCAAGTGACAATTTGGCTGATTTATTCATCAAGGCGCTACCCACTGCTACTTTCAAGAAGTTGGTTTATCTTATTAGATTACGTCGTCTCAAAGATCTTGACGTATGTACACATTAGGGGAAGTAATTGCGCGCTGCACACTTTTTCCCTTAACCATGGTTTTTCCTATTGGGTTTTCCTGGTAAGGTTTTTAACGAGGCAACATATACGCGCATAATAGACATCAAGGGGAAGTGTTATGAATATTATGTGATGTCCATTAAGGAAAGTCTTAAATTTACTTGATTGTCAAGTCTACTTGTTCTCCAAGTTCTACTTGGTCTCCAAGCTATTGTAATCCTATATAAAGGACTCATTACTCATGGAATAATACACATCAATTCCTCTCTTCTCTTCTCTACTTACAACAATCCGAAGCCTTTCAAAGTTTTTTCTTGTTCGTGTTACTTTTCAAAGAAAAGTATATAAAACTTAGGAATAGATATATTATTTGATACTATCAGTCCGTCTTATATTAAATGTCGTTATTATTGAATAAAATTTTAGTTATAAAATAACTATTGTTTTGTTGTTTTAAAACAATTTTTCCATAAACTAAAAACAATAAATACAACAAAACTTTAATATTTAAATAAGAAAAAACTGCAAATTAAACTATATTTTTAATTTGTGTGCCAAAAATTAAAACATCTAATTTAAAAATGTTTATAGCTTTAGGATTACAAAACTCAGCCCTAACATTTACATTTAAGTTCAATAATAATTAATTTAAATGTTAGGGCAACAATCGTTCAAACAAAACTAATCAAAAGCTTTAAGCTTACAGAGAATCAAAACATTAGCATAGTCTAAAAACCCTAGTTTGGTTTAGAAAAACAACTTATCTAAAAAGACAAACAAACCTTCAAAGACATTCTCCAAAAAAAAAAAGGAATTAGAGTTCTAAACCCTAATTACCCAATAACCTATCTTCTCCTTGAAGCAAGACAAGCGCAAGGCATAGCTTTTGCTGAGTCCTGAACGACCAAAGCTGCAACTCATCACCTTGTTTAAAATTATTAGCTTTGACCACGTGGTTCCATTGATACGCCAAGTAATACAACGAACTAGTCTTCCCTCCCTTCTTCTTCTTCTTCTTTGTATCATGACATCTTCTCATCTTCAGCTCCCATACTTGTAACCTCGGATCAATAACTTCCACTGTTAAACCTCCATTCTCTATCCCCTTTTACTCGGTTCTCCATCTTCTCCTTCTCATCAGACGTCATGAAACTATGTGTGAAAAGACTACTCATGGGTATAGATAAATGCGACTGACCTTTATCCACGTCCGTTGTAGTCAACGTCCTCTTGGTTATCAGTGTCTCTTCTGTGCCTCCCATCTCCATTATCTTGGCTTTAAGCTCTACGGGAAGCTCCACGACGACACGAAGAGAAAGACGTTTTTTTAAGGGCAAAAGCTTTTCCATATCAACATCTCCATTCGCCATTGTTGTATTACTTCATGTAGAGAGTTTTAAGTTAAGGCATATTGCATGCCTTAAAAAGAGAAAAATAATTTGGATTTCAAGTCTTTTTTTGATGTATATCTGATCTATTAAATCTACTAAATGCTTAATTATCCTTCAATAATAATATTATTTAGATTTTTTTTAAAAATAGGCTATAATTATCACAAAAAGATAATTTCTTTTTTACTGTATTTCTCTTGAAAACATATAAATGAAAGAAACTTGATAGAGGTTTTAAACAGCTTCTTGATGAGTTCCAGCTTCACCTGCCATTTAAGTTCAAAACGAAATCATATGAAGGCTGTTAGATTTCTATTGAAACAAAGACGTTGAAACAGTAGGGAAGAGGAGATTACTTTAGCATTGGAAACTCTGATATATCATCAGTCATTGAGGCTGAAGATGAATATCTGGGTATCTACTTGCTCAATGTTGAAGACAAGTAGAAGTTCCAAAACACAGAACCCATTGACATGAAAGCTACACGAGCTTGTAGCGGTACTACCCTGTAATATTTCAACTTCCATCATCAGATCTAGAATGCCAATCCAGACTATACACTCAACTGATCCGATTAGACATAACTTAATGATACAGAGAGAGAGAGACATACCAAAAGTTAAGTATGCTAACAGGAACCCAGAAGCGAAACCCTGCAAATATCCCAAGGTAAATAAATATATATATATGTACAAATGGTGAAAGGTTATTGGTATCTTACCATAAAGGAGCGTTGGAAGAGCATCTTTCTGATACTTGTTTCCAAGCTCTGAGAGTTTTCCCAACCACAAGTTGTTCCAAGCAAATATAACAGCGATCACAGATGGACCAAGGATCACTTGGTTAAGCAGAACCTAATAGAGAGATCGGT
The DNA here is from genome assembly GCA_905132885.1 of Moricandia moricandioides. Taxonomy (NCBI): domain Eukaryota; kingdom Viridiplantae; phylum Streptophyta; class Magnoliopsida; order Brassicales; family Brassicaceae; genus Moricandia; species Moricandia moricandioides. Next base: position 23,746 of record CAJHQQ010000243.1, read on the forward strand.
AAAATGCAAATAAAGAAACTCGAACACAAAACATGTTTTTACGTAAAGAGTTTAATACAAGGCTAGAAACAGTAGTTACCTTAAGCACTATATTGGTCGCGGTTGGTTTTGGCAAAGAACGGTCAAGGTACTGATACCATGCATAAGAACCAGGGCCGTATAAGAGAAACCCGTAAGTACTCATCCTCAGTGCACGAACCCAGTCATGTTCTGAGAAAAGGTTCCACAGTTCCTCCTAAGGTCAAAGATACAATCATACAAAAATCTTTAGACAAGAGCCAAGTTTCAACAATGTAAGAAAGCAAATATGCCCCCCAGCACGAAAGTCACTACTCACTAATCAAACATCCTCATTATAATGCAGTTTGGTTCTGTAAAGATTCAGCTTCATTTCGATGTATCACTAAATCAAAGTAGAGACAAGATTCAACAATGTAAGAAGAGTAAATATCTCCCAACACGATAGAGTTAGAAACTTTATTACAATATACTGTCACTCATTTATCAAACATCCTCACCAACATACAGTTTGGTTTTGTAAAGATTCAGCTTCATTCAAGTTATCACTAAATCAAAGTAGAGACAATATTCAATCATAACATCTTCAGACAATGCCAGTTTCAGCAATGTAAGAAACTCGTCTAGCAAAAAGAACAAAACTTTATTACAAGATACTGTCACTACTTAGTACTCACTAATCAAACATCCTCACCAACATACAGTTTGGTTTTGTAAAGATTCAGCTTAACTCGAGGTACCACTAAATCAAAGTAGAGACAAGATTCAATCATAACATCTTCAGACAATGCCAGTTTCAACTATGTTAGAAACTAGTTAAGCAAAAAGAACAAAACTTTATTACAAGATAACTGTCACTACTCACTAACCAAACATCCTCAAAAACATACAGTTTAGTTCTGTAAGAGATTCATCTTCATTCATTAAATCAAAGTAGAGAACAAGAAAGAGAGAAACTTTCTTCAGACAAACCTCGTCTAGTTTATCAGAAGATGATTGTTTAAGAGCTGCTGCTCTCTTCTTCCACCTCCCAGACAGCTGAGCAATCGTGTCACCGGTGAAAGTGAGAGCGCCGGCCGTCACAGCTTGCTTTAACGGAAAACGATAACCAGCGGCGTCTCGGCTCACATCGACGGAATCAGACGATCCGGACTTCCGTTGATTGCTGGAAGAGTTCTTCTTCTTCCTCCTCTGGTGATTGAAGCTGTTCCATCCCCAGAAACCGTTAGCGCCGCCGCAACCATCCAATGCGTCCATCGTTTGAAATGATTCCTTTCCGACCAAACAGTAGAGAGTTTCCCCTGATCTATCTTTAAAGCGCAAATGAGTTTTCCTCTCCTGGCCATTTGTTTTTCCGGTTTGGTTTACTTTAACATACGATGATTTGATTTTCTACTGATTAATTTTGTGGTTCGATTAGAGTTACGGTTCCATTCGGTTTATATTTTGTGTTGAGAACGACGTCGTGAGTATAATAGCAGTATGATTCGGTTTTCTCAGCTTAATATTCATTTAATATATATATTATTATTTTTTTCATATTTTTTTTTATTTTTTATTTTTATAAAAATATATATATATATATATATCTTCATATCATTCCTTCCAAATAAGCATGCAATATATATATATATATATCTTCATATCATTCCTTCCAAATAAGCATGCAACTGAGTTTTTCTATAACATCATAATATATATATAATATATATTTGTTTCTTTTCATTTCACACTATTCTAAGACTTTTTAACTTTAGAAGTTCTCACTCCTAGACAAGACGAATAAGACTAGTAACGTGTATGAACATGGTCTCTTTTAAAATCAAGTACTTGCAACAATCAAACCAATTATTAAGTACATTAAATTAAATTAATTATTAAGTATTTTAAATCAAACAACACAAGTCATATATCACATCTTAAATAAAATTTAATTACTCGGCTTGATTTGATTTCTAACTTTGCTTTGAAAAAATAAATACTTGACATTGTCAATTTGAATAACAAGTCGATAAATCTTATTATTTGCAAATATAAATCAAACATCAAATAATTTTATTACATATTAATATTTTCTCATTATTATTATCTATTATTCATTATTTGTTTTAACATTTTATTTTTATTATCCGTAAACAAATTATTATCTTAGAACAATATTTTATCTAATATTTCTATTGTAAATGAAAAAATCCGGTTAGCATTATCACAACTCGACTTACGACAACACTGACAATAGAGTCTCCTTCTACAATCATAAAGCAAAAAAATTAGGTCTTCCCTCCAAATGAAACACACAATTCATTAGGAGAGAGAGAGAAAGTAGGTAACCTTTATCGCCAGTAGGATTGAGAGCTGAGGAGGAGGAGAAAGTACGTGAGTAAGCCTGTGGACATCAAAATTTGGTCAAGAATCAGATGAGAGATGATACATCAATCTGATCGACATTTATCTTCGCAACCAAACATCTCAGGTTCGGCGTCATGTTGTTCTCCGCAATTAGGTCTCTCCTCTTCTTCCTTTCCCCCTCCCCTTTAGTATCTTATTTCTTTCTATGGGCCCTGGGTGACCCAAATTATGATGATGAAAACTTCCCCTACTTTTCAATTTCTCTCATTTTTTATTTACGTCAAACTCCTCCCTCTCGACATGAAAAAGAAAAATGCAAACTAGTCTTCTAATCTAATCTATTAAAGTCCACATGTTAGTTTCTTTAAATAAACAACACATTTTAAATGAAATTTAACTACTTGCTTTATTTTGTTTTCTAACTTTGCTTTCAAAACAATTGACTACTCCACATTATCAAATTCAAATACCGAGTCAAAAATCTTTTTTTTTGCAAGTATAACCCAAATGTTAAATTATTTTAGGGGGAGAGGGGTTATTGGTTTAAAAATTTTAAAAGAGTTATAAGAATTCATTGTTGTTGATTTATGAATTTTAAAGATTTTACCAAAATCCATTGTCATTATTACAAGTACTTTATTTTAAAAGATAATATACAAAACGAGTAACAAGTACGAACATGGTCTCATGAAATTGTTTGATGAGATTGTACAAACATTGTACAATAAGATACAAGACGAGTAACGTGTACGAACATGGTCTCTTTTAAAATCAAGTACTTGCAACAATCAAACCAATTATTAAGTACTTTAAATTAAACCAATTATTAAGTACTTTAAATCAAACAACACAAGTCATATATCACATCTTAAATAAAATTTAATTACTTGGCTTGTTTTGATTTTTAACTATGCTTTGAAAAAATAAATACTCGACATTGTCAATTTGAATAACAAGTCGACAAATCTTATTATTTGCAAGTATAAATCAAACATCAAATAATTTTATTATATATTAATACTTTCTCATTATTATTATATATTATTCATTATTCGTTTTAACATTTTATTTTTATTATCCGTAAACAAATTATTATCTTAGAACAATATTTTATCTAATATATCTATTGTAAATGAAAGAAAATAAAATATTAGAGTTGATTTAAATCGATTAACTAGAATTTTTTTACAAAATTCATATATTTATTTTTTGTGAAATTGTATTTTTATTTTAGTAACTTGCAAGTAATAACTTTTTCCAGAAGTAGTTACTTAATTTTGGCAAATAACAAATTGAATGAAATAACTTGCTAAGTGCATTAGTTTTTTTGTCGAATACTTGATATAACAAGTACTTCGCTTTATCAAGTCCTAAATATCAATAACCATATTTTTTTCTTTGTGTGAATCAAATCCTACCTCCACAAGAATCTAATAGCTTAAGAAGGCAGACAAGAAGCTTTATGAAACCACCATTTTGATTTTTCGTTCTTGATTTAAGAAAATAAATCTGTAGAGTTTTGGGGGGAGTCATTTGGTCACTCTTTTGTTTATGTAATCACAAGCATTTCATCTAAAAATAAGAATGATTCATTAACCCTATCTTACAACACAAGACAAAAAGAGAAAAGTTCTTGATAAGCTTTAGATGAAGAGGGAAACATCATTATCAAAAAGAAGAGAACTGATTAAATCTGGATAATGTACCTATTAATTATCATGGGCTCCCCTGTTTCTGGAACAACATGGAAAAAACTGCAGACGATGATAAGCAAAAGCAAAAAAAAAAAAAAACATATATAATTATGTTTCTGAAAACACTTTTGGTCTTTCAGTCTTTAGGCTTATCATATCCGTTGAAGAAGCTTTACGTTTAGTTAGTTGAACATCCTCATAAAATTGTTTGCATATGCCATTGGCTTCACATCCGGGTGAGGCTGTTCAATCACAAAAATATCAGAATACTTTTCTAATGAGTCTGATGCAAAAGCTAATACTACACTCACCACCGCTGAGAATGTAACAATCTTTGGTTTCATATCTGGAGCTTCAAAGCGAATGTATGCTCCCTTGTTACCCATCTGCAGCAAGGTTCAAGTTTAAGTGAGAATCTGATTAGTTTGATCTTGTTTCAAAACTGAAAAGTGGAGTTTGTGAGTTACCTGGTCACAGTAGTTTGGCGCAGAGAAGACAGTTATTAGTTTACCATCGTGATCAACCTCGTATCCTTCATCTTTCACTTCATGTGAACGGACCACCAAATCTTCCATATTAAAAAAAACATTAGTCAATACAAGAATCAATTGGCAAACACCATTTATAACAGGAAAACAAACTGACCTAGATTGTTGTCTTCCAAAAACCTCTTCGTTACATCACCACCAAATGACAAACCAACTCCTCGCTTGCTTGGGCCTCTTCCAGGGAGTGGTTGAGGATCACTCCACAATAGCTCACACATCAATCCTGAAACACACATTCAACAAGATTAAGATGTTTTCACATAAAGCTTACCTTACCAGAGATTTCATTTGTATGATAGAAACATACCTTCCTCAGGAGGCTCACAGAATCTGTCAATGGCTCTAATGTCAGAGAGCTTCACACCATCAACACTGAAGAGGCCTCCATGCACCACAAATATCTTCTCGTTTATAACATGAGCCAGCGGTAGATAACAGAAAACTTCAGCAAAGAGATCCACGAATTTCTCACTCAACTTGGACCGTACCTCGCCCTCAAAACCATATATCTTGTTCATGCTCTTGCTTTCATGGTTCCCTCTAGCTAGATATATGGCTGCAAATTAAGCAAAAGCAATTATAAACTTGAACATCGAAGAAATAGTATAACAAGTATTGAGAGAAGTTATAAGAACTTACATGAGGGAGACATGCATTTGAATGCAAATAGCGTGAGGATAATCTCAACTGAGAATGATCCTCTATCAACAAAGTCACCATTGAACAGGTATGGGTTCTCCTCAGAAGGGAGGCCATTAAGCTCAAAAATATTTAGGAGATCATAAAACTGCAAAAATAAAATAAAGAGTCAAAGGCACAACCAATATGACACACCAACCAGCTCTCGCTACTTCAGAAAGAAGGATCAAGAGAATTGAATGTTGTGGATCTCAGATTCAAATGAGAGAAAGACATTATGTGAGGAGGGTGGGTGAAACCAAAGTGTACCTGGCCATGAACATCACCGCAGACAGTGAAATGCTTGCCATTAGGTACACTGATATCAACCAGAGAAGGCAGCGCTTGCAAGATTTGTCTTGTCTTTAAGACAACCTGGTACGCATACCTACAAAGATTAAGCATGCAAATAATAAACAGATGAACAATGTGTTAATTAAGTTTTAACTCTACACCAAACAATACCTACCGTTTATGCAATGTTTTCTGGTTCTTGAAGTCCTCCATCATCTGCTTCACAAAATCCAAGGTAACTTCCTCTCCTTCAATTCTAGCACCAGAGTATTGTGGCTCAACCTCTACAATGAAATTGAAAGAAGGATGTCAGTAGAGTGATAAACGAATAAAACATCTATAAATAATGTTGACAAACTAAGACAATGGACATGTAAACCCACTTAAATCTATGAAATGATCCACTCTTGTTGAGATGGTTTTGATCAAACATCATTCAAATATTCAATTCTCAACAGCGAACCCAAGAAAGGAAACACATCCAGGATTTGATATGCATGAAGTAGATTCACATTGATCCTAGGATGAGGATTTTAACAAGAGAAAAGACACTACTACCACTACCACTGAAGCTACCCCACCAATATGTTCCTAATACCACCGATACCAACACCATGAGTATCTCAGTTGTGGCAAATCCTCGGACAGCCACCACCATCACTGCTGCAACAACTGCTGCTAAAGACGTTTTGGTGGGCAAGAATGATGATGATCTGGGTTTGTTCCCTATTAATGTGACAATGGGGAGAAGATTGATTACTAGTCTAAAGCTACACTCAACCATTTGTCAACTACTGAAATCAAAGACATTTCACAACAAGAGAAGAAAAGAACCAATGGGTGACAGAACAAACTTCAAGCTATAAGTGTCAGAAAAAAATCAAGATGGAGATTACCTATTGTATGGAAGTCAACGGACTCAGCTACTGAGCGCCTTTCAGAAACAGGTACAGAGATTGCTTCTTCAAATTTCATTTTCATCACTGCTTTCTCACATTCTCTTAGCTTTTTTGCTGCATCAGGGTCATTAGGACATATCCTTTTCACCTAAAATATAAATAGCAGATCGTGTCAGCATACCCTTACACACAAATCTCTCTTAACAGATTCAGAGTCCACCATCAAACAAGATTTGCATAGATTACTATCAATCTACCAGGATCTTTATCACTTGATCACACCAAAACATCAGCTCATGACCTTTACTAAAAAGTTCAGATTAAATAGGACAAGAACTATCAGACTGAGAGCTACCAAATCACAGAGGAAAGAAACAAGAAGCTTATATGGAACAGTGCTTGTGCTATAAACAATAACCTGTTGGAAATCTTTCAAGGCGTCCTTAAATTTTCCCATGGCAAGATAGGCAGCACCACGTCTGTAATAGCCCTGTGATTCAGTTTTATAATCAGCAAACAAGGCTGAATGTAAGTGATAACAAGAATAAGCAACAATGATACCTTGGAGTATTTTGGATCAACTTCAATGGCCTTTGATGCATCCTGTATCGCACTGCCATATTCCTCCAGTTTAGTGTGAGCAAAAGCACGGTTTGCCCAATACACAGCGTTATTGCCATTCAGTTCTATAGCTTTCGTATACAGATCGATAGCATTAGAGAACTTGTGACCTGTAAGCAACTAGCAATATTTAGAGAGCTGCTCTTCAATCCAGAACAGAGATGTTAATGTTTTAAACAAAAGTACTAAACCTTTAAAAGCTTCGTTGGCCTGATTCTTCATCTCCTCGGCCCGGGAAACATCAGAGTTCTCATTCTTAGTCTCCATGTTATCAGAAGAACCTTATCTCTTACTCAGGCCTTGGCGTCTTAGTTATCCAGTGAGGCCAGAACTGATTTGAAAAAAAATACAAGATGAAGGATAAGTAAGATTCTATCTCGTCATGCACAAGCAGCTTGCATGTTGGACAATAATCACAATCAGCTACTCAGATTCAATTTAAGTTCTACTAAACAGGGGAGCTTTGAAGATTGCAATCATACTCGACCTAAAGAAAGTTCAAATCTTTAGAGTTTTAGACACATGTAAAGAGACACAAAAACCATTCCTACACATCAATCAAGTTGAAAATCGCATAAAGTCACAAGCTTTAATGTTCTGCATCGTTTTCTCAACATCCCAACAACGAATAGATGGAGTTAAGAAGTCGAATAGGTTTCACTTAAGACAAATCCAATGAGAAGATCTATTACAACCCAGATAAGATATAAAGCAAAACAGGACAAGAAGCTAACAAGTAAAGATGTGTTTTGTCGGAAAATCGCAGAAGCCCAATTAACAAGGAGGTAGATTTATATATTATACCTGAGAAAGGCTCAAACTTGGCGACAGCGGAAGAGGTTTGACGAGTGTGAGACAGGTTTAAGAGAAGTAGCGAGAGCAACCCTAGATTGGTGGTCAAAAGAGTTTATGAGCTTTGAATCTACTATGAGAGAGATAGGGGTTTTTGGAAAATAATTAACTTTCCCACTTAACTAATTTACCAGTAAATATTTAAAGACCAAGAGATGACGTATGCCCAAAACCATTTTAAAACTTTTATAGGAGTATATGGAAATGAAAAAAACAAATTATACGGACATATATACATCGTTCGTGGGCTGTATAGAGCTTTTGTCTTTTGGGCTTATTTTTGGATATTTAGGTTTTTGGGTTTTGATTTTCCAGATAAAATAATTTTGGATTTATGTGTATAGAGTTTTTGTTCGGTTTCAAATTGGTTTTCTTTAGTTCTAAATCGTTTAAATACCTATATATTGGTCGCCAAAAAAAATACCTATAAATTGTTTACCATCACTCAGTTCGGTCTTTTGTTTTGTTTTGCTCAAAATCTATTAAATTTATTCGAAATCATATAAAATAACTAAACAACCTCATAGTATATTTGCTCATAATGAATGAACATAAATATTTTTTTTTCCATTGAAGTATTGTCTACACAATCTATATACAAATACTTTGTAAAACAAGAAAGCAAAGAGCAATGTTTCTTGATCCATAATCTTCTATCTCAATGCTTCTTTGTTTCTCTTTCAACCTAAGATTAAACAAAAAAGGTAATAAAGTTAAAATCGAAAATATGTATTGGATTTATATTTAATCAAAAAGATAACCAAAATACTACATACCGCTTTGATTGCTTTCTCAACAGAATCCCATCCAAACCGATCAACATAGTCTTGAACCGATTTTCTAGCATCAAGACTCATCATCAGTAGAACTCTTCTCTGTTCATCTGTATAATTCGTTCCTTCTCCAATATTCATTCCAAACTTAACGTATTTTCTCACAAAATTCGAGTAGATGTAAGCTGCACCACTAAACATTGGTAACACCAACCACATACAGAACAAAAGCTTTATGTATGGCCAAAATGGTAACCTGCAAAATGCCAAAAAAAAATGAATAATCTTTATTTTTACTCTTAATATTTGTACAAGTATGAATACGTGCATCATTATTATTACCAGACAAGGACTCTCCAAACGGATAGCTCGAATATGGTAATTAAGGAGTAAATGATCCAATATGTAAGCCATTGTTGATCATCTAACATTGTTGGACTCTCTATTGCTCGTAACGATGCATACCTACTCATTCATTAAGTTAGTTAATTATATAGATATAACTTAAAACGTTTAAATTTTGATATCACTTACAAAGGATAGAGAAGCATAACTCCAGGCCTGCATGCACCAAGAACATGAAGATGTTAAGAAAAAAAAGTTGACAAATAAATCTCGAGTTTTTAAAAATTTATGAGAGAAGTTTTTGTATGAAACCTACCCAATTAGAGCATCAAAACGTTTTGCAATCACAATGATGACACCCATCTCTTCTTTGAAGATCTTATCTTAGCGTTTATCTCCTTGAACAAACGTCTTTAGCACTATGACGTCGGATATATACACACAAAATTTCGATTTGTGCAAGCAAGAATCTTTGTGTGAGTAAAGGTATGAGGTCAGGTAAAGAATCGATCTAGTCCATTGATAGGTTTCATGAACCTATGTTACGTTTCACGAACTTACTTCTTCTATGCTCCAAGAAAAGAAAAATATCTGAGTAATTTTGGGTAAATAGGGAAATCTAGAGTCTTGGGTTTAGTATAACACACTTTAAATTATACTTATTTGTCATATCCATTTTTTTTTTGAGAAAACATATCCAACTTTTTTTAACGAGATTCTTTTCTTGGTGGATATGAATTAGTCATCAAGAACTTAGGCATTGATTACTGATATTGTACGTATTACATAATTGATAATATATCATCATTTCGTCTGCGAGTTTGTGAAATTTGGGTAATTATATTCACTTGTCTAATATGGAGTCTTTGCATAATCTCTCTTTCTTCACATGCATGGACATAGACTTGTTTTCCATTGCAATTATTCAAGTTCATTAGTCATCGTTTTGTTTAATAAAGATTTGTCTTTTTTTTTTGTCACAGAGCTAGTAAAAGTAACATTTACATTATCTGTATCTTCCTTACATAAATATTTTTTTTTCATAATTAATTTTATATTTACTACATAACGGACATAATCACACAATATGAAATTATGCTGTTTCACGCAAACTCTCAAGGAACGAGAATTTCATATTAAGAAAATTTACAACGAAAGTGAAAGGCACCCTACCAACTCTCAAGCTCATTCGTCAAATGCTTTTGCACAATTTAAAACTTAATTTATGAATGCGTGTTTGTATTTGTAGATGTTGTTGCTCGTGAAGAAAATTGAATAGAAAGTAAGTATCAACTATCAAGGAAATGCTCAAAAGAGTTAGTTGCATTATGCAACTAATATTATTTAATGCAAATCTTTGAAAGGGTTTATGGATAATGAATTTACATATGATAAGTAATCCTTCTTGGGCTCTAGTGCTCTCATATACTTGATTAGTTTCACCAAACCTAAGAATATATCCTTCAATGCATCCCATTTACCACCAAAGGGTAAATTTTTTGGAGAAAAGTAAATGCAGAGCAAGAAACTGTGACAAATCTACTTTTAAGCTGTAATTGCATATGAGCAGAGTGTCTATCAAGTCATGTATCATATATTCGTAATCAATATACAATCTTCCACAAAAAAAAAAAAATTAATTTAGCAATGTCAATGCTATTACACTTAAGTAATACTCTATCTGTGCGAACAGAATGAGAGGGGCATATCTCTGTTCTACAAGAATAACCAGTGACTATAATATGGAGAATAATTCAAACAACCAGGTATGGTGATATTGAGATTATCATTAAGCTACGTCAGTCATAAGATTATAGAGCAAGAAAAAGAACAGCCTTGGATAAAGATAAACTTGGGATATAGAAACATGATGTCTCCTCATTACCATGAACATTAACTCAAACATAGTTAATGCAATCTCTAACACTAGTAGAGAGTCGTTAAAAAGATATTTTGTTCATTGGTTGGTAGAACTGGGGTTTGAAATTTGAATGCATGGAGACCATCTTGCAATATTTACTCCATGACGAGTTTATTACAGTAACACCACAACACAAACCACTCCTCTCATGTACTACACTGCCCCTTCTTTAATGCTAGTATATCCAAATGTTTGGTCTTTACCTATCTCTCATGGACTTGTCTTTTTCTGGTAATTCATCAAGTTGTGAGACACATTACTTAGGTCTGATTATAAAAAATGCTCATGAAAATTGTAATGAGCAGTTATAACATTGTGTGGCTCTATAGGCATGTCAATCTGAGACATGTTACCTTGGTCTATGTATGATAAGTATGAAGTATGTTGAATCTCTTTCCATCAAGTCTCTTCTGATATTAATGTTGATGGTCCTACTTCTAGGTTTTTATTTAGTTTTATTTGCATGGGATGCATTTATTTGGATGCTCTTGAACTGTGGTGGAGAAACTGGGGAACTACTAAATAGTACTACCTTTATTTAAAATCAAGAATTTTTTAAAAACAACATGAAATATAAAGGAGTATCCATCATAAATATTACTAGAAGCTACAAGACACTTAAAGCCTCTACTAAGCACACACACTGCATAGGATAATTAATCAAGATTGTTTTAATGCAAACCAACAAACGACTGATAAATGAGAAACTCTCTTGTTTCTAGTTTCTAGGCTTTAGACGTCCTTCATTGGCAAGCTTGAAGGTATGTGCCTGCTTTGTTGCTGCCTTGGTTGAGGATAGTCCTGCCACAAAGTGGTCTCTGACTTGTGGGGTCGTGAGAGAGAACTTGTTATTGACCATGGAGTTCAACCAAGACGCTGTGCCTTCACGGTAGAGAGGTCCAATGGCATCGGTGCGGGTATTGGAAAGTGCCTGGAGAAGGTTCATGTGAGGATCAAAGCCTGGAATGCTACTGGTAGGACTGACTGTACCAAAGGCTCCTCCAACGGTTCCCCACCAGCCAAGAAGACCCCATATCAGTGTAGGGTGGTTTCTCCAGTAACTGCACAAAAAAAGATAATAAAATTCATGAGAAACCACTTGTAGTGTAATGTGTTAGAGTGAGGAATGTTTTGTAGCTTACTCGCAGGTTCCAGTGATTGGTGGAAAAGGAGCAGGAACGAAAGGAGTTCCAGGAGTGCCAGGGTCAATAATAGGAGTTGGTGGGCTTCCTCCAATGATGGGTGTTGGTGGAGTCACAACGACTGGAGTACTTGGTGGAGGAGATGAGTAATATCCACCAGAAGGAGGCGTTGAAGGGTGTGAAGGCGTCGAAGGATGTGAAGGTGTGGAAGGGTCGTGTGGTGGAGTCCCACAGTTACAAGGAGGAGGCGTGTGGTGAGTTGGAGTGTGTGATGGGGTTGGAGTATGAGATGGTGTTGAAGGAGTTGGAGTGTGAGATGGTGTTGAAGGAGTTGGAGTGTGAGATGGTGTTGAAGGAGTTGGGTCGTAAGGTGGACTTCCACAGTTAGGAGTGGGAGTGTAACCGCCGTGTCCTCCTACATGTCATGTCAAACAAAAACAAAGAGTCAAATAATAAAATGCTAAAATCAAGATTCTTGTTACATAAAAAAAATGGGACGAGGTTTATGTTTTTTTCTTCTTACCAGAGGGAGGAGAGAAGTATGTTTTCTCATCCTCGAACTTTATGGAAGTAACGGAAGCAAATAGCTGCTGAGAGAGTAAAGCAGCAAAGACAGCCCAAATGGTAAGACTCTTCATCCCTCTCATTTCAAGAACTCACTGAAATAACACAGAAGCTTTGCAAGTGGTGTTGTGTGGTCTTTGGTGGTAGAATGAAACTAGGGTTTATAAATAGAGGGAAGCAAAGGTTTTTTTAAAAGGTTTGGAAGTAAATACAAACAGGTGGAAGAGTGTGTGGTTAGTTGATATGTTACAGGTGCATTTACACTATACCATTTAATACCCATGGTGATTGCAATAACACTGGAAATTCTCCAATAAAAAAATTATGATAAAAGATTTAATTTAATTTTTCATTCAAAGGCATGGACGCCTATGAGAAGCTGTCTCCCATATGAATAACTTATCTCGCTATCCATTTTTCTATTACGGGTTAGTTCATTAACTCGATTAGTACGTTGGTAATGTTTATTGCAGGACATTTTTATATCTAAAATGCAAGGTAACTCTGGTATCATGTGATGATGTGAAGCTGATTAAACCAAGTAAGTTTCCACTCTTGTGAGTCCTTAAAATGTAGGGCAAGTCTCGAATTAAGAAGCTAGCTACTTTAAAAAAAAAAAACTTAAGAATCTAAATACTTAACGTAGACCCTTTAGTTTTGTGCTTCTCTAAGATTAGCTATAAGGAGATACTTAATTTAGTAGTCACTGGACGTTAAAAGAGAAGTCAAACACATTTATTACGCCTAAACAAGGATACTTTCTTGATTTCGTATGTTGGACAGCAAAACCCAAGATTAGATAGTAATCATTGGTTTATATAGATAGGTGTTTTTCAAGATTTAATTAGCATAGTTACTGGTTTTCACCTAAATATATAGTTTGCATTCAAGTGGCATTTAAGTTTGAGTAACAATAAGAGTGGTAAACAGTAGATACAGCTAGGCAAGCATGTGGAGAGGCAGAAGGAGAAGAGGACCCACAGAAGAAGAAAGAGGAGATGAATCTTTTGATTAGAGATTAGGAAACATATGGAAAAAAAATAAAAAGCAAGAGATAAATAATAGTGATAGTATGGTTGGTTTAGGTGGGTCTGATGAGACAAACTTTTTTCCGCTAATGCCATTTGATATTTTAAATTATTTTTTATACAAATGAACTACTCCGTATAATGCATATTAAAGTTCAATAAAACTATAACGCATTATTTAAAAATTAATTGGTTAAATGTTCTTCTTTTCAGGACTTCATTGAATTTACGAGCTAATTCCCCAATAAAATGTCCTAATTAATGGCCCCAAGCATATGTCGGATCCGACATATTTTGATTAGAGCCACATGGATTACGATCAACTTTCGTTAGTACAAATTCGTGATGACTGTCCTTTACCCATGTTGACACTAGACACCATGAATATTCAAATATCCCTTGTTACGGTATGACATTTATTATAGGAGTATAACTTTGAAGAGAAACTATAACATAATTTCCATTTTCCAATACCAATTTATTCTACCGGTTTCGAGAATATAATAAGGGTGACGAGTGAAGACTTAACGTTTGAAAGAATATAACAAGGGTGAATACTTAACGTTTGAATATACCAATTGAAAGTATATCAATTTAGTTCCGTTGACACTTAGAGATGCATTTGGCTTCTAAAATAGGAGTAGATGATTTCTTTTTTTATCAGAATAAATACAAAATATGTTCATATTTTCTTCTTATATTGTATTAGGCTTTTACAAAATTGTAGTGTTTATATATTGTAAATTTCGGACGAAACAAATATATATTAATATTTTGTTGATGTTGTTAAAGTGGTTTAGTCCGTCGAAAATGATAAACAGTGAATTAAATTTGAGAAAAAGCCTTAGGTGATTTCTACTAATGGTTAGAATGGTTCAATCTGATTTACTCCAAAACTAGGGCAACAATATATAGAGACAAATTTTAGTTTAGGCATTCAAAGTGATCCGACCAACCAAATGCACTTAGGGTATGTTCGTTTGTCCATTTAGATAAAATAAAAACTGATGTCCGTTTTACGTTTAAATGATAATGAGTATCATTCAAATGATCTATTTAAATGAGTTTGGAAATTTGACATTAAAATGAATCTCATCCAAATGAGTTTAATTGTTGTATTTCGATGAAAACGAAATTTACCAAAATTACAAATTACAACTTTATTCATAATCTACTAAATACTTAGATTTAAGTTTAGACATACAAATAATTAAGATGTAGTTTTCTCAAAAAAATTGTAAAATTACATTTTTCTCTGAAATTAAAACACATTTTCTGTTAAAATGGTAGAAATGTATTTTTCACGAAAATTGCAAATTATAGTTTCTCATCAATACCGAACACGCAATTTCTTTCAAACCGCAAAACTACATTTTACCATAAAAATATCAAATACATAGTTTTCAATCAAAACCACAAAAATTACATATTTTTCCGCTAAAACCGCATAAACACATATTTTCGTCAAGTCCGCAAAATTTTATTTTTTATCAAAACTGCAAAAATGCATTTTTTCACTAAAATCACAAAAATGTTTTTTTTTTCTGTTAAAGCCGTAAAAACTTATTTTCCGCCAAAATCACAGAAATATATTTTTCATCCAAACCAAAAAAACTAATTGCTCGCCAAAAACGTTAAAATGTATTTTTCCTTCCAAACTACAAAACGAGAAAATCAATTTTCCGCCAAAACTTCAAAATCATATTTCCACCAAAATATTAAGAGTTATTTTCCATTAAAATCACAAAATTATATTTTTTTTTCATTAAAACTATATCCTTTAAGTTTTGATCAGCCAATACAAGCATGCACATATCTTCCATTTGGAGGAGGACCAAGGCTTGTGCAGGTAACCAGCTAGCCAAAGCCAGTATTCTTGTTCTCTTGCATTTCATAGTGACATGTTGCAATTGCTCCTTGGTCTATCTGGATGAGACAATCAGCATGGATCCTCTCCAATTTCCGTCTCTAGGATTGCCAATAACTACGCCTTAGCATGTATGTATGCAACATTTAAAATGTACCACGTCACTGGATAGAAAAGTAACAATTGAGACTATAAATGCCTTTGCTGTTTTATAGGCCCAGGCCCAGAAATATTAATCCCAAGAAAGAACAAGCTAAGGCAAATTGTATTGGGTCTTACTCTTGTAGGCTTGTAGCCATGTAGGATGTGATTAGTTACTAGTAATAACTAATAAGCAAATACTGCATCAATGATTTTTTAAGTTTAGACTAAAAGTTAACACTAATGATTTACAACTGATTTTGTCGTTTTATATGATTTATTAACTTTTTAAAATATCCATGATTTAAGTGTCTTTAAGAGTTTTAACTATAGCTGCATTAATATTTATAACTTCATTTAATGCTAGCTAGAAGAGTATTTTCTTCTCAAATCATTGATTACTAAACACTTAATTTTGACCTCGTTTATAAGTCGAAAATCATAGTACTTTTTGTATAGTAATTTGGATAATTAAGTTGGTAAGAAAAGTAATATCCTCCCGCTATATAACCTTGTTTTAGGCATATTGTCTTACAATAAGTTATAACGCGAGAAAGATTTTATAAATTGTGTATATTATGATATTTTTACTACAGGACTATATAATTGTGCAACGTCTATGTACAATGAATATAAACATGAACTCAAATTTTGGACAACTAGACCACGGACAACTCAAATCCAATATGTTTATCGTAAGCTTATATAAATATAGACCGACACTGAAAGTATTTGTTATATAGCATGTGAAATGAGCTCACACAACATTTAAATAATGGGCCACGTAACACATTAACTTGCTCAATATCATCAATGACAAATCTCAAATGCAAGTGCGAGTGTGCTACCTCGTGATTCAATTTAATTTCTATATGGCTACCAAGTAACGTCGTCCAACTAAATGCTAAGTTATATAACTATTACTCCCTTCATTAATAGTAGTTTTCATTAATATATACTATATCGCAATCAACACTTCTCATGAGGCATGACTACTAATAGGCTTAAATTAATCAGAACATTTGATTTTAAGTCTTACTAAAGAAAAAAAATGCTGAGATCTCTTTCCCCATTTATCAAATCTAAATTAAGGCCATATTAAAAAAAGAGTTAAAAAAAAACAAAAAAAAAACATATGTTTCTCCTTAACCAAAAAGAAAAGAAGAACAGTCTTTGGTGTTCATCATCAGCTTCAACCTCCAAACTTCATATCTTGTTTATCTAAGCTTTGGAGGAAGGAAGTGAGGACTTTAATGGCTTTGATCTGACATTGTAGAGACATAATGTAACCAGCTGTCTCTTCAAAGAGCGCGTCCGCACCAAGCGCCGTTCCTCCTGGAATAATCCTTTGCAACGCCTCAATCTTCTCTTTTACTTCTTCTTCTTCTTCTTCTTCTTCACCGGACGCACACACGGTTGCCTTAGTCTGCGACAATCTCCGTTTGGTTCTGCGCTCGAAACCACCGGTGCATGATTTCACAGCGGCTGAAGATGACGGTGAAAGAGATCTAGCGTTGGCTGGAGTCGCTAGAGTTTTCTCCATTTTTATAGAGAGAGAGAGGATTGATGTGTTTTGAGAGAATAATGAAGAAGTTAAGAAAGTACATATGTGTATGTGTATATATATATATAGTGTGTTAGTGGATGTAAAATTATTGGCCGGTACAGTTCCACACTACTTTGGTTTATCATGAATTTATTGTTTTTATTATACTTTGGTTTATCATGAATTTATCATTTTTAAATAATAAAACGAGTTGAGCTTAGAAGGAAAAATATATACTTCATCCGTTCTCGAAAATAAGATTTTATGAGTTTTCATTTTTTTTATATAAAAAAAAAGATTTTCTAAATTTTTAAAATATTTTTATTAGTTACTATTAATGAATTTTATATTTTTGAAAAACATTAATTAAAATTATTTAAATTTTATTGGTCGATAGTTATTAAAGACTACATAATAGAAATAAATAATATAATTAATTATAAACATTAATTATGTATTAATTAACATAAAAACTCCAGAAATTCCTATTTTCAGAGTATTTAATTCATCAAATATTTACAATACACAATTTTTTTCTCTTAATTATCCCTAGTGCATAATAATATTGGTTTGGCTTGGTTTCGTTAATTTTTTTTGTTTACTTCGGTACAGTTTTTGGTTAGATACAAATTTTGGTTTGTCTAAAATACGATGTAAAACTAAAACTCGATTTTTAAAAAAGTATACTTCGTATATCAGGACAAATGTTTTATATTGACATCAAAGAGCTGGGTCCAGATCTATTTTTTATAGTAGTATTTTATTATCCTCGTGTTTCGGATTGTACAGTTTTTTTTTTCTTACTTGGGTGGGTTACGTAGATTTGGATCTTGCAAAAGAGATTTATTTTTCACGCGCCATGTCGACAGGTTCGACTTCAGTGAAGAGTGGAGACGTCACTAAGTTAAGTGGATTATGCTCACATCTAAATTCGATTTTGTTTAGTTTGATAAATGAGTTTTGATACTTTTTTTTTTTTGAGAGGCTAGAAGTATTATATAGTAATGACTAAGCAATAACTTTTTGGATATGTGTTTAATTAGGCCGGTTAAGTTAAGTATTATAATCGTAGTAAGTTGTAGTAACAACGCAGGGCAGTACGGACGAGACATCACTCGCGTGTAGTAAGTAGATAAGAAGGAGAATGAACCGATCTGCGACATGTGCATAAGGAACAGGGGGACCCACAGAAAGCCCAAAGAGAAGGAAAATGAGTGAAGAGAGCACATGTGCTCACATGTCTTTCAATGTCCCATCCCCATGTGCCCCTCCTCTATACATACATACACCTATTAAAAAGTATTTACAATCTTAGTTTATAACTACTGCATAATTATGATATTGTAAATATTCTTTAATAATACCTCCATGCTATCTATAATGTATATACACACTTTAACTTCAATGTATAGGTGATGGATGAGATGGAGATCAGATAGATACTTTCGAGTGGTAAAGTGGTTCGTACAAAAGAGGATCTAATCTACTACTTGCTCATAAAGATCCACATGCATATCTATCGGGCATGGTGGCCACGTGGCACTTCCTTGGGTCCCCACTCCCAGTGTCCCTTCATTTGTTTTTGTCAACTCCTTTGAAAAACAATACTACAAACTTCCAAAATAAAAAACGCTATCAAATTCTATATCTATTTTTAAGAATGGTTTCTTCCACCAATAACAAGAAAGAGAGATAAGTAAGTTACTGAATAAAGATGTTAAAACACTAGGTTACTGAATACAAAATCTAAGAAAATAAGATTTGAAACTTTAATGTTGATTCCAAATCTTTTAAATGGTAGTATTAATATTTAGAGGCTTAATAGTTTTGTTTATGTATAATTGAATAGTGCGAAGTTCAAAAATGAAAAATACAATATTTGTTTTCTAGGCTGTTAACAAGATTGTTTTAAATCTTTACAAGATATAATAACATCTTTATCTTTATCTTTAATATTAAATATATATATTTTCGTAACTACTATTAAACATGTTTTCTAAGATAATACTCCATCTGTTTCTTAAGAATAGACTTTTGGAGTTTTCACACATATTAAGAAAATGCATTAAATCACTATATTAAATGTATTGATTTATGTAATTTTCAGTTTTCAATAATTTTTGACCAATAATAATTCAATAAAGTCAATTAATTTTTTTAAAGTTTGCAATGTTCTTATAGAAAACATAAAAAAATTATCTTTATGAAACATATCATTTTTCTAAAACATGTAACATAGTGAAACATAGGGAGTAATATACTTAACTATTTCAAATTTGAGACATTCAAGCAAAATTCATACTATATATTACATAATATATAATTTAAAATTAAGAAATATTATATGTTATAATTTTTATGCATAATTTTATAATATTATTCTTTGTTTATAGTACTTCCTCCGTTTTTTAATAATTGACGTTTTGGGGGAAATTTTTTGTTCCAAATTATTTGACGTTTTTAATTTTCTATGTAAAATTTATTACTAATTAATGTTAGATGACCAATGATATTATACCTTCTATTTTATTATTGGTTGAATTGTGGTTAGGTAAATAATTAATGATGTTTTTGTTTAGAAAATGATAAAAAAATAAATGTTTCTTAATTTGTGTGCATAATCCTAGAACGTCAAATATAAAAAAACGGAGGGAGTATTTTGTAAAATCTTTCACACACAATGAACGCAAGAAAACAAAAGAAAGTAGATGAACTGTAGATAATATGTTTCCAAGGAGGGGACGAAGAGGGGTTGGTTTCTCGGGATTGAGTCTTACAAAAATCGGGTGCCTCCCCCATTTCATCATCTACCAAACTGACACTTACCCAATTCTAGTATCTATTTATTTATGTATTTCAATTTACATTAAATATGTTACAAAAATAACACACTGAAAATATATCCAGTTTTCTGTTTTTTTTTTCTCAGCCAGCTTTCACATTCATCTTGGAATAATCAAATACCATGTCCTTTTGTATCTTCTTTTTAATGATGGAAGAAAAAAAACTAAATATTCATATTTAGGAGACTAAAATGTTTATTACCACTCCCACTTTTGTTCGTACAGAGTAAAACCGAGATTGTGATAGGTTTAGGTTAAGACAAGACATGCTTTTGTAGAGTTGAGAAAGGAGAAGAATGAAGAAGGGATGATTGGGTAATGGTTTGTTTAAGCCATACAAAATACAGTTTATTCAAAGCGAGGTCATCTCTAATAAGGCTGGAGATATGGGCCAAACAGGTGGCCCCATTATGATGGGTGATCTATGGGACAACGCTCACAACGTTGTGGTCCCACCGCAAACGTTATTTGTCTCCTTTCTTAGCCTCATTTGGTTGCAGTGGGAGTGGGTTAATACAATTTGAAGTGTACATGTTTTCTTACTTCTATTTTGTTGTAAAAGACTAAAAGATTTACATTAAGAGAAACACAAAGCTCTCAGATTAGCAAATGATTTACGGCTAGATTTAGACAAAACTAAATGGACTAGAGCACATAACAAATGTTACATATCATATTATATATTAGTAAAAGTATTAAGATGAACGTTTTTTAGTGGTTTACTCATTCATTTGGTAAGGAAAAGATAAGCAAATTCCACTTTTTATAAAGATATATATATATATATATATATATATATATGGGAAGCGTTTGGTTAAAAGAGATGATCAAGTGACAAATGCAGCTTTCTATAACTATTGACAATGGAAAGAACAAAGTGGTTGCCTGTGGAATGGGCTCCCACTAACATATGTGTCGGCTGCGCCATGAAACATCATCACTCTACAGTCCACACTGATACATCCTCTGTAGCCAGCGGTTCTTTTAAACAGTCTGAAAATCAGAACCTTTCCTGTAAATTCTATATGCCAGAATATAACATCCTTTTACTTTGTCGGAAACAGATAATTTGTTTTCTTTCTTAAAATATGTGTAAAAGATAATTTTCTTTGATAACAATGGTTGAACATACAATGGTTTTCTTCCATAATATATTTATTTAAAGAGAGTTATTTTGATGACAGGGATTGAAACATACAATGATGTTCTGTACGATCAAAGCCATGATAAACAGGTTGTTATCTATATTGATGGCTACGGTTTGTGCGTATCTACTACACTGTGATGTCTGTCTTAGAATCCATGGTTGTACTCCTCTCTTGTTGCTTTCCTATGGAGAGTATTGCTGCAGACTGTTGCGGAAAGAGGAGAGAAGTGCTGCGGATGAAGGATCTAGAGTCATATATGCTTCTCTGCCATTGTCAAAATCTGACACCCGGCCCCATGGAAGTGTTTGGTTTTGGCAGCTGCTTCAAGAGAAAATGGTTTATGTTTTTTTTAGAGTTGGGTTTGGAAACATTGCTGCTGGATTCAGGATGAGTGATTAAAACTATCTGAGAGGATTATTTGAGGTGCTTGTAATGTTACTATGTTAGAGGAATGTTTTGAGTAGTCTCACTGTCTCAGGGTTCAATGTTTTGAGGAAACCAAATACAAAACATGTTAAAGCTCTCAACATCACTAGCTACTTAAACCCTAAGGGAACCAAATACAAAGCATATTTGTCTAATTCAAATCTAAAATTTTGATTAACTCGAAATCCGTTAGAACATAATGTATACAAGAATCATTGGAACCCTTGGCCATGTTGTTCCCGACACTTAGATAAGTTGCCCGAAAGGGCCAGATCTAGTTGAGTTCGTGGTTCCCGGATCCATATCCGTCAGACTACGTATGGTACACAACTTCCATTGCTTGCAACTGATTCCACCACCCCATATCAGAGTTGCCACTGTTATATATTAACTTTAATGTATATATATGTGACTGAAAAATAAGTAAATAATATATGGCTGTTCTTATAATACCATCTTCTTATTAATGTTTAATTTAGTAAATTTTCATCGTTTGTCAATTGCATCGCACAAGTTATTAGTTTGGATATAAATCACAATCGTCAAGAAAAATAAGCACAGTTACGGAAGCGAAAGA
The DNA here is from genome assembly GCA_905132885.1 of Moricandia moricandioides. Taxonomy (NCBI): domain Eukaryota; kingdom Viridiplantae; phylum Streptophyta; class Magnoliopsida; order Brassicales; family Brassicaceae; genus Moricandia; species Moricandia moricandioides. The sequence continues at coordinate 46,020 of CAJHQQ010000243.1, forward strand.
ATAATAAAATGCTTTATTTTATTGAACAGAATACATCTGATATTATTTATTAGTAAAGCATAACACAACCGCTCAAATTGCTAGAAATGTGACCTCTTTTATCATTTTGTGCAACAACAACGACCATTAATACAATTTCCATCTTTGAAATCTTCGATGAAACAGTCATGGAAGCATTCAAAAGTGCCATACCTTGGTGAGCACGGTGTATCGCACACTGTCCTTGCGTCGACCACTGCAACACGTACATGTACAACTTATGTTAAAACCGAAATCAATTATATGTGGGAAAAAGGAAACTAAATCTATAGTTGAGAATGTGATGATGTGATGTTGGAAGAACATACTCTTGTAATTCGATATTTCCGCCTAACCATCTTATTAAGTTCAAAAACAACTAATAGTAATTAAAGGATATATAATACATATACACACATGAGTATCTAAACCGCTTTTACAATTTTTTTTTTGTAAAAAATATATAAACTTACATTTATTTTTAGAATGACCAAAAGTATTATACAACTAGAACATACCAGGGGATGCCAAAACATCTGAAATGGACGATGACTTAGCACATATCATCACAAGAAAAAATATCACAGAAATTTTCATCATATTCATGTTTTCTTCAATAATGTTAATTCTGTTGGAAAAGAACTTCCCTTTCACAGAAGAAAAAGACCGAAAGAAAAACTCTACACTGTTTTAAATCTTTACGAAAAGCTTTATTTATACTACTCTGTCCAGAGATGAACTAATTTTCAACGCAATTAATTTTTTTATTTGTTTCCCATAAATAAATATTCCATATGTGCTCATATTTGCAGTTATGGCAGGATTCTATATTACTAGGAGCCAAATCATGGAAAATCAATTAATATAGTCAACGATTTTTTTTGGTACTCATTTAAGTAAAATATCGTTGAATATTTTGAACAATGGGAAACTAGAATAATGGTCAGGAAGCCGTTTCTTGGATAGAAATTTCCATTAAATATGTAGAAAGAATCTTACATTTAAAATATCATTCAATTTATCAGATTAAATGCAAGCTTTCTTTGCACGACCAAAGGTGTTTGAATACTAATATGGGCTTAATTTTTTCGTGTGTGTGTACGACTATCGTACATATCAGTGAAAAACAAAACAGAGTTTTAGTGATGATATGTAGTTTGACTGAAATTTATTATGTACTTTATAATTGATTATAATTTTGAGAAAAAGAAAAGAATTTGTGTTGAAGTTCAGAAGTATTTTGAAAAGCGTAAATGCCATTTAAATATTTATATGCTAAAATAACAAGTTTTATATTTATATTTATACCTATTTATATTTATATATTGTTCAAATAAAATTTTAACTGTTAAGTTAATATTTTAACATGATTAGTCGAACCGTCTAATAAAGGGGATTATTAATTTCAGATATATATATATATATATATATATATGTGGATTGAAAAATATAAAATAGAAAAAATAAACAGACATAATTAGAAAGTAACTTTCATATACATACTCCTCTATTTTAAAAATATCATTTTCTTGTTATACAAATTTGTTATTTTCTAATTTTAACATAATTTATGCACATTTTAAATTTAATATTAATTGTAAAATATATTAATTTTATGAATAGTTTTATTTATCTCAAATACTATTAATTAATATATTTAATTAATAATAATGTAAACAAATTTAAATTATTTATTTAATATGAAAATGACAAAACTATTTGTGAAGTGGAATGATTGATAACTACTCCATCTGTTTAATTAAAAAAGGCCAGTTCAACACTTTTTCTTGTTAGAAAAGAAGTTTTTTTTAAAATTCAATGCAATTATATATATATATATATTAATTACAAACTATATTGGTCTTATAACTAATTGTTGAATCATGCTACATAGACAATGAAATAAACTGATGGCTTTATGAATTACAATTTCAGATTACTTGGTGCACCTGATTCCAGATTATCGTTTGTCAACTTGTCATATTGCATTGTCTTTTTTTTTTCTTTTTGAATGTACACTGAATACAAGGAACTTCCACTTCTTTTGGCGTCTTCGAAATACTTCTAACAAATGTTAAAAGATAAAACATTTTTCTATTACACTGAAAGCTTCTTAGATTTATATTTCATTATTGTAACACATATGTAACATTCATTGACCTCTAGAAGACTCATTACTAGACATGAAACGGTAACCAAAATGTCGAAAATCAAATCGAACGAAAATGTCGAAAATCAAATCGAAACCGAACAATTAAGCATCTTTTTTTTTTCATTTTGTAATATGTGGTTAAATATTAAATAAAATCTGATTTTACTAATTTATAATATCAATACATATTACATAATATTTGTAAATTTGAATTCACTATGTTAATTAACACTCTTGTAGGTGTGCGAAATAACGCAACTAAACTATAAATCATGTAACATATTTAAATATTTGTTGGTATGAGTAAAGACAACATTTGGAGTTCATCGTCGTTATACACGTGGCAAAACTGTATTTCTCTATCCTTTTTTAACTAATCTCATCAACAAGAACGTGCTTACGTACTATACTGATAATTTATATATATTTATTTAGTCGCCTACGCTAAATTATAGATTCGCTCAGTCGTCACGTGAATTAGATATTGGCTAATTTATAAAAAAAAAGTGTCTGAGGCTCATTATTTGACTAATTAGCTGGTTTTACCTAAAACAAGCATCTTGTAAAAAAGCGTCTTATAGTACATACGTTCAGAAGTGACGTGGGGTCAATTATCAGCAGATAATGCAGCTGAAGGGACACGTTCAGACACTAAACTTCCTGTCTTTGTGTGCCCGTACGTGTAATAATATGGCATGGCCCCATTGGTTTTCTGATTCTAGAATTTTCCTCTAGGTTAGATAGCCTTGTCTTTTCGATGCTTCACACAAACGCGATCCCCATTTATAAATAGTTTCATAATGAATATCTTTTGCTCAACAGTCTTTTCTTTTTGTTAACCTATATTCTTCTTCAACAGTTATATTTAATCTCCACCAATGAATTATTTACAGTATTCAGTTTACAAAAAAAAGAAAAATCTCTTTTTGACGGGCAGTGCTTTTCCACATATAGTATTATGACTACGAGTATTCTTGAAAACATATTTAAAATTTTCTTGTTTTATGTATTTGTGAAAATGAAATAATATGCATCAGGAGCTTTTTCAAAATAGAATATTGCTTGTCTCTTTCATTTTTTCTTGCTTGACCATCTCCTGGACCCTACTTCTTTCTCCCTTTTTTTTGTCGCTACATTTTCAAGATTCAATATCACAACATTTTTTCAAATTTATCCCATTATTTTCACCTGTTTTCCCTTTTTTTCTAAAGATTAATACCAAAGAATTTTTCTCTTGAAAACGAGTATTGATAAAATTACTTAATTTTAAGAAAATCCTGTGAATTATCTTTTGTTTTCATGGACAAAGCTTACTCATTCTATTGGATGAAGCTATGAAAAAAACCCGTTTTAACAAGCTATTTAACCACTTTTTGTCGACAAACTTAATTACTGGTGCTTTTTAAAAAAAACAATTAATTCCTTGTTAATTTCAATACCAGTTTTTGTCGTTAAACTTAATTACTGGTGCTTTAAAAAAAAACTTAATTCCTTGTTAATTTCAATATTTTATTCTTGTTAGTGTCTGTCAGTTACAAATATTTAGTTTTAGTAAACATGTCAAAATTACATAGTGAACAAAATCTTAATATCTTTCAAAATAATTAGTTCATATTTTTAAAAAAAAACTTAAAGCTTTAGGGTGCATACTTCATTAGAAATATTTAATCCTATTCCAAAATCAAGTTAAACTTTCAAAAAGTAATAGTGAGTTCATGATGGGCAAAATTAAAACGTCAACCAAAATTTTGCAAATAGTTATGTAGTTTATGTAGTGAATTTTAAATTTCAATGGAACATTTTTAAAGAGGTTATATTGTATACCAAATTTGGTGTTATTTGTTTGGAAAATTTTAATTGGTTTCGCAATCAAATAAACGACCGAATTAGTTACAAAACATTTTTCAAATTTACTATCTAACAGTAATTTGTCTGTACGTTGGTTCACAAAGTTTGACCATACACTATTTTGGGGAAGTTATTATTTAATAACTATTAACTGTATGAAGACTGGTTCTCAAATGATTAAAAGCCCACACATGAAAAATAATTGAGAGACAGGGTCCGCGTTTAGGTTTCCGTTTACGAAAATTCCAAAATTATGAAAAGAATGTATTTTCTATTTGTATAAAATATCACAATGTCACAACTTTCGAGAAACATTCTTGTTTTGACGTTAAAGTGATCCACGGATATGGGTTATTCCTTTGTTTGCATGGTTTCTTATTTCGTCAACCCGCAAAAACAAGGAAGTTTAATTTAAACCAAGAACTTTTTTTTTTGGGTCAAATTTAAACCAAGAACTATAACGTTAATATTCACTGGAGATAAATCTCTTTCGTTTCTTTGGTAAACATACGTTATTTTTTATACGAAAAGTTAACACAATCGTATCTACCAAAACTACTTTTGCCCTAATTGGACTGAAGCTAAAACTAGAAAAAGAGAGAGGATATGGTGAGAAACACAAAAAGAAAGTTGTGAAGAGAGAGACAGAGAGAGAGAGAGAGAGAGATACATCACGGGGTGTAGAATAAAAAAGAGCGAGGGAGAGAGAGATTCATCTAGTTTAGAGTGAGAAAGAGATAGAGAGAGGGAGAGTCGAGAGAGAGAGAGAGATAGTGGTGAGAGCGAGCGATGAGAGGTAGATAGTGAGCGGTGATAGCGAGACCGAGCAAAGAGAGGGAGACTCGAGAGAGAGAGAGAGCGGAGAGAGGTTGCGATGAGATCGATAATTCTGATTCTTGCGGTCATGTCTCTAGGTCTTGGATCCCCGACCAAGGTGATATTTACTTTTGTAGTCATCGTTTTGTTTGTTCTTTCATTTCCAATCGAAGTTATACAAACATATATATATATATATATAACATATAGATGTTTAATTCTTTTTTGCTTATAGACTTCGGATCAAAAGGATTTTGAATGCATAGACATATACAAGCAATTAGCATTTAGTCATGAGCTTCTACAAAATCACAAACTACAGGTTTTCTTCAACTTTTTTTTTTATTTTATAATTTCATTTCTCTATATATATTCCTTGTTAACTAATATTTTTTTGTCAACAAAAATAACAGAAAAGACCATCCGAATTTCCAAAATCGATCGAAGTGAAAAAGAAAAGCTCTTGGAAGACATTTGAATCATACGTGAGCATGGCAAAATGTCCAGTAGGAACAATACCCAAATGGAAGGACCAAATAAACGGTTCGTCGACCAACGAACCCATACGGAAGGCCAACCAAGTAACTAGTTCATCTACGCATCAGTCGTCACATGAGGTATAATTGTCATTTTTTAAAATTACTTGAGTTTTGACTTAATATTCCATTATTGTAGTTTATATAAATAAATAAATCGTTTTTACATACACAAAATACATTCGTTTTTTGAGCCTTTCTTAATAACTAATACTAACATGTTAAGCCCTTTGTTTTAAAGAAAACGAGAGTTTTAGAATCGCATGGGCTTATTTGGTCACTGACTCACTTGGTTAGAATCGGTTAATATCATGTGAGTATATGAAATTTCAATACGTGATGGATTAGTCTATTGGTTATAATCAGTTAGCTTTCATACATAATGACTAATATTAATACAATTATTTTAATGCTATATTTTGCCTTTAATAATACCCTTAGAAAAAGAATAAATTTAATAGGTTCTTTACATTTTTACCCAAAAAAAATTTGATAGGTTATGTACCGTAATACACAAATAAAGTAAAAAAAATTCTTAAATATAACTTTTATTTTTAATAATTTAGATATTTTTTGACCTTTCCCATAAAACGTTTTTTGGGGCTTGGCCACTTCTTACAGTCACTTAGACTAGGCCTGGGAAGGAAATACGTGTGTTTGCAATACAATGTAGTTAAATGCTATATCTTTGATCTTTTGGTGTGATTGTTTAAAAGCATATCTATTTCGCGAGCATTATAAACAATACATTTATCATTTGCTTTAGTAATGAACTAATTATTGATATTCTTATTTAAAAATAACAGCACGCAGTAGGAATCACGAAAACCTCTACTAAAATGTACGGAACAATGGCAACAATAAGCGTGTGGGATCCAACCGTGGAGCAAGGGGATGAGTTCAGCTTATCGCAGATTTGGATTACATCCGGAAGCTACAAGGAGAACAATCTTAATACGATTGAAGTAGGCTGGCAGGTACTTAATAATATTGTATTTTAGTAATCTATATACATATATATATAAGTAGTCAACATATATAGTGATTAATATATTTAAACAATTTTCACTTTAGGTTTCACCAAACATGAACCAGGACAATAAACCAAGACTCTTCATTTATTGGACAGTAAGTATGGCTTATAAGAAGAAGAAAAGGTTTATAAGAAATTTGATTGTCAATTTGATCTCATTTATCATATAAAGAGTTTTGGTGCATTGCAAAGTACTTAATTAATAACATCATTTTGATTTAGTTCCGATTTCAAATATCAGTAATCGAAAAGTACAAAGCATGATTTTGATAAAGTTTACTAATAACAAAAATATTTATTCAGAGCGACACATATAACGCAACTGGATGTTACAATCTTCTATGTCCGGGCTTCATCCAAACCAGTAACAGCATCATAATTGGAGGTACCATTGCTCCTGTCTCTGAATTTAGGGGCAAACAATTTGAGATCACCATTTCCGTGTGGAAGGTTGGTTCGTTTGTTTGTTTATTTTTAATTTTATTTTTTTTTACATATTTTATTTTTTCAAATAAATAAATTAATGAAAATTTACATTTTAACAAAAGAAATAAATATATAGGATAGGAAGAGTGGGAAACTGGTGGCTGAGTCTAGGATCCAACCATTCATTGGTTGGATATTGGCCCTCTGAGATTTTTGGAAATTTATATTACGCGAACGAGGTGCACTGGGGTGGTGAAGTCGTAGATTCACATAGTTATGGTCGACAGACAATGACATGTATGGGCTCTGGACATTTACCAGATGAAGGCTTTGGCAAAGCTAGTTACTTCCGCAACTTGGAGATCGTCGATAAGAACAACATTCTCCGGCCAGCTCAAGATGTAGAACTAAAAGCAACCACTCCACAATTTTACAACATCAAAAACTTGTCTAGAGATGATGATTGGGGTACTTACTTGTTCTACGGAGGTCCAGGTTTCACTCGTGTGCATTCGGGTGCAGCTTCTCTAGCACTGACTCTCTATTTCTTCTGTATTAGTTTTATCATTTTCTTTACCATTTAGATTATTTCCATATCTTATTTTCGATTTAAACCTGAGTTATAAGTTAACTGTAATAGATTTTAGATGTAATTTGAATCATGAAATTATTTTATATTGAGTAAAGGTCAAAGTCTGTTTACAATGTTGGCGAATTTGTATAACACACAAGTAAGCAACTCTCAGGCTTTTTCCTATTAACGTCGATCAATTAGAACAACCCTTGGCACAATTGCTCACCACACCGTCCAAGAGGGCCAGAACTGATGGAGCGCGTGGTACAAAACTATATATAGAGAGCTAAAAATCGTTCTGGTTCAACCAAACAAAACCGGGTGAAACCGGACTAAACCAGTCCAATTGCAGATTTCGTTAAGTGATCGACTGATCCAAACGCATGATCTTCGGTAACGACTAGCACATCCCGCTACCAATTTTTAGAACCTTGCTTCTACAGATAAGACTTCATTCATTTATTAAACTCTATTCTTTTGGCTTGTATATAAACATTCTCAGATTATCGACACATTCAATATTTCATTAATCTTTTTTGTTTGTTAGTATCATATTATATTTAACTTTGAAACCAAATGTTTAGTTGAGAGTACAATGTGATGTACTGATGTGGGAAGATCACACTCTTGTAATTCTATCTTTGGCTATTTAGTATCATTCACACTTTTGTAATTATATCTTTGACTATTTAATATCATTCAATTTATCAGATTAAATGCAAGATTTCTTTGCAGAATCAAAGGTGTTTAAAAAAATACTAATATGGACAGTTTTGTGAGTAACTGTCGTACATAGCAAATCAATACACAATTGATTTTTTCATAACTTTTTTTTTTTTTTTTTTTTTTTTGTTCAAACCATTTTTTCATTTCTTACTGAAACTAAGCGACAGAGTTTGCAACCCAAGAGGGGTTGTTTGAGAACATAAAAAGAGCAAGCTTAGCTAGCTTATCAGCTCGTTCATTACAGTTACGAGAAACAAAAAGAAAGGAGATAAAAGAAAAGGATTTACTCAACACGCCTATGTCATGGAGTATTCCTTTGAGATCAATCACGGATTTGGAACCTGTGAGAATATCAATTAGATTTCGGGAGTCTGAACAACAGGCCACATCTTTGATTCCCGCTGAAACAGCTTTGGTGAGCCCCTCTTTTAACGCCAACGCTTCTGCTGCCAAAACAGAGGACACAACACGTCGAGCAGAGTTCCCTTCGAAGAGGTTAACTCCCGCTTGATCTGTAGCCGCCCAGCCTAGTCCACTTGCATACGACGAGCCATTCCATGCCGCATCTGAGTAGATTTTAATGGCGGATGCAGGTACTTGGGGCGGGGTGATCGACTTTTTAAAGTATTTAGTAGAAACATGGGATGTTTTAGATGATTGCATTGCTGCTTGCCATTCTTTTGCCGCCTTGAGAGCTTTTAACATCACTTCTGATTCCGAGAAAGACTTATTTTCGAACAACAATTGATTCCTGCTTGTCCACAAAACCCAGAAAATCCAAGGGTACAAGGGAGTATACAGACCTGAGGGAGGGAGATTCACTGCCGTAACAAGCTCACTAAGCAGCTCTCCCATCGTTTGGGCCCTACCAACAGTTGGGTTCTTCACTACGGGTGCCAAATTCCACACCCTTTGTGCAAAAGGACACAGTGCCATGATATGCATCACGGACTCGTTTTCTCCACATCTTTTACACTTTCCATCAACTTTTATTCTTCGCTTCAAGAGAGATTCCCCCACTGCTAAGGCATTGACTTTTAGTTTCCAGAGAAAATGTTTCAGTTTAGGCGAGCAATTGACATTCCAAATGCACTTTTTCCAGTTGAAAGGGTCTTGAGAGATGCCGCTATTTATCTTTGCTAGGGCGTATCCTGATTTGGTGGTGTAGTTCCCTGCTTTATCTAAAAGCCATACTCGCTCATCTTCCATAGCTAAAGAGCTAGGAATTAGCTTCAAAATGTGATCCTCATACTGAGGTAGGTGGAGCTTAATCTGATCAACATCCCACTCCGCTGAATGTGGTTTAATAAGCTCCTTTACTCGCATGTGTTGTGCTTGTAGGGTAGGTGGGCCTACTGGGCAGAGTTGCTCTTTTGTAGATAGCCAATTCTCCTGCCATATCCCTATGGATTCTCCATTCCCAACAACCCAACCTAAACCTTTTTTTAAAATTTCCCTTCCAGCCAAAAGTCCTCTCCAGCCATGGGAGGAAACATTTGGGGCCTGACATGTAAGGAGATCCTTTTCTCTGCAGTATTTGTTTAACAGTGTTTGTCCCAGTAACGAGTAAGGATCTTTTAGCAGTCTCCACATATGTTTGGCTAGAAGAGCATCATTGAAGACTTCAATTTCTCTAAAGCCTAGCCCACCAGCACTCTTTGGAAGTGTGAGTCTCTCCCAAGATATCCAACATGTCTTTTTAAGTTCCGGTTTTGCATCCCACCAAAATCTCGTGAGAACCGATTGAATCTGCTTGCACAAAGACATAGGAAGCTTGAAGCAAGACATCGCATAAGTAGGCATTGCAGCCAGAACCGCTTTTAGAAGTACCATCTTCCCTGCTCCTGATAGATATCGCGCTGTCCACCCCTGCGCTCGCTGTTTAATTCGATCCACAATTGCTGCAAAGATATCTCGTTTCTTTCTTCCAAAGTGCTCCGGAAGTCCAAGGTATTTTTCTATGCCCCCTTCATTTTTAATGTTCAGTGCTGCCTTTATTCTTGTTTTATGCTCCTGATTTGTTTTAGACGAGAAGGTTATAGCAGACTTTCCTCTGTTTATGCACTGTCCGGAGGCTTTCTCGTACCTGTCTAGTATCGAGAGGAGAGTAGTACAGCTCGCCACATTTGATTTTCCAAAAAACATGGTATCATCGGCAAAGAGAAGATGGTTTATTGGGGGACAGTTTCTTGCCACTTTTACTCCCGGCAGGGTCCCTTTGATTTGAGCTTGTTTACACAATCCCGAGAGTACCTCTGTGCAAAGGATGAAGAGGTAAGGGGAAAGAGGGTCCCCTTGTCGGAGTCCTCTTGAAGGTTTGACATTGCCTTGCGGTCCCCCGTTTATTAGGAAGGAGTACGACACAGAGGAGACACACTCCATTAGCCATTTAGTCCAAGTATCATGAAAACCCAACCTTTGAAGAACTTTTTCTAGAAAGCTCCACTCGATCCTATCGTACGCTTTACTCATATCCGTTTTGACCGCCATAGACACATGTTTCTTGGCGCTAGATTGTCGTAGGAAATGTAGTATCTCATGTGTAATCAATACATTGTCTGAGATCGCTCGCCCTGGGACAAAGGCTGATTGAGAAAGAGATATCAATGTATGGAGCATTGGTTGAAGTCTCTTCGATAGGATTTTTGCTATGATTTTATAGTGTGTATTACACAAGGCGATGGATCTATAATCCGATACCCGCTTAGCACCAGTAATCTTTGGTATGAGCCTGAGATGGGTTTCATTTTGTCTTGGATGCAGATGACTAGTCTCAAAGAAAGTTCTGACATCCTTGTATATATCATCGCCGATCACGTCCCAAAAAGTTTGATAGAATCCAGCTGAGAATCCGTCAGGCCCTGGTGCCTTCCCCGGGTTAATAGAGAAAGCTGCTGCTTGAACTTCTTCTTTTCCTGGGATCTCAATCAGCTTTGCATTCATCTCTGTAGTAACCAGCGGAACTAACGCTTCATTGACCACATCACTTGCATCTGAATTCCCGGACGTGAACAGTTTCTGGTAGAAGAGAGTAAAAGACCTGGCAATATGCTTCTCTGTATAGAAGGAGTGCCCGTCTTCATCTTCAATTATGGTAAACTTATTGCAGGCTCTTCGTCCTCTTGTAACCGCATGAAAGAAGGTGGAGTTTTTGTCTCCTCCATTTAACCACTGGATCCTGCTTCTTTGTCTCCAAAATTCCTCTTCTTCAGCGTATGCTTTACTCAGGATCCGCTTTAATTCCTCTATCTGCTCCTGGTTTGGATTAGTGTTCGACAGTTCATGTTCTAGCAGTTGCTGGTTTTTTGAAACTTGTTCTTTACTCGCTGCAGATTGCAGTTTTACCCATTCAACTAGCTTCCGCCTCACTTGACAGATCTTAGTGAGGACTGAGTCTGTTCTAGATGCATTCCAAGTAGATTCCACTATCTTGTGGATTTCAGGTTTTTCACTTAGTCTCCTGTCATAGCGAAACACTCCTTTTTTCTTCTTGAGGTGATCATCGAAATGGGTAAGGAGGGGCCGATGGTCAGATCCCTCAAACCTCAAATATTCACTTCTAGCGGCTGGGAACATTTCTATCCAATCGACATTAGCCATTGCTCTGTCAAGTCGTGATTGGATGAAATGTGTATATCTCGTTCCTCTCCACGAGAGAGAGTTGCCAGAGAACTGAAGATCCCACAGACCATTCTGCGAAACGAAGTTCCGGAAAGCTAGGAAGGAACCTTCCCATCTAGGGGGGCCGCCCACTTTCTCAGAGTTGTCTAGCAAATCGTTAAAGTCCCCTGTGAGCAGCCATGGGGAGTTCCTTAGAGCTCCTATGTCTGACATTACTTCCCAGAATCGAGGTCTATCCTCCTTGTTGGGGGCACCGTAAATGTAAGACACGAAAAATGATTTTTTATTGAAGACAATTTTTGTATCGATAACATTTGCAGAAGAGTACAAGATTTCCAGTTTGACACTGTCTTTCCATGATAGGGCTAGGCCACCACTGAGCCCCTCTGGAGGTACTGTGAAGTGATTTTTAAAATCAGAGCCCTTGTATATCTTGTAAACTTCTTCATCTTTCTGCTTTGTCTCCATTAGGAACATAATATCCGGAGAGTTTTTTGTTCGAAACTCTCGGAGTCGACGAACTGTCAGGTCGCTCCCCATCCCCTGACAGTTCCAGCTCAGACTGACTAAGGAAGAGGAGCTGGACCGGACCGAAAATCCGTTCCTTTCTTCCTCGAAGCTGGGATCAATGTTGTTCGAGGTTGAGCTCCCGTAGAGGCAGATGCAACTGAGATATGTTTCCTTGTGTCTTTAGTTGCTCTTCTGCGTGGTGAGTTTTGAGTCTTTGTGATTCTCCTTTTCTTCCCGCTACTTTCTTGAGTTCCTTGAACTGTGCTTTTAACTGATCGCTTTCTCGCCAGCGTTTGTTTAATCCCAGTTGAGGTTGGAGGTTTAGAGTTTTTCCTCCTTAGTTGGTTCGACGTCTCTCCCTCTGTTTCAGAGAAAAGTGGTCCAAGTCTAAGTGAGACATGAAGTCTATCTGCACTAAGAGATCGGATTGGGGATCTGTCTTGGTTTGGATCATATTGTTCTTCCACCGTAGGGGCTGGGTTCCTTGAGCCAGAAGGGATATTATTCCCCCCGGGAAAGCTGGGAGAAATAATTTCTTCTAGTAGCTGAATCTCCACTTCTTGGAGCCTGCCGGATTCTTCATTTGCCACTCCATCCTGAAGAAGGGGGATTCTGTCATTTGGGAGAGAGAGACGTTCCAGTGCAGACCTTCTTTCGTGTGATGGGGCACTACCATTTCCTGACTTTTGTCTGGAATCCGGGGTAGCAGTCTTCTGTTGAGATCCTCCTTCCCGTTCCCGTTGTGGTCTTGGAGAAGGGGTATGGGACACAATAGAGTGGAGAGACTTGGAAGGGTTTCCTAGCTGAGTTCCAATAGCAACTGGTCTCCACTCTGCTCTTTGGGCTTGGGTAGATTGTCGTGATTGAGAATCCTTGTGGGAAGTTGAGGAATATTCTCGGGAACATGAGAGTCTTGCTTTTGCAGGCATGCGGGAAGGATTACTCCTTTCCAAAGTTTGGACTTCTTTCTTGTAATTCGGATCTCTTCTCGCCCCATAATCGTACCTGAAGTTTTTCTATATATCCCAATCAAACGAGCGCGAGGGGTTACTTTGCCCAATTTTTGAGTTGTCAAAGTTCCCATATTCTGAGAAATCCTTATTGGCAGCTCTTGGTTGGTGTCTGGAATCATGCCTTCTCTTGTCTGCATCTAGTCTTTCGAGTGTTCTGGCTTGTGAGATACCCATTCTTATTGGGACAGAAGAGTTCACATTGACTTGAGCTCTTAGAGAAGGGCAAATTTCCTTTTCATGTAAGAGGGAGTGACACACAAAGCAGTGCTTCTCCAGATTCTCATACTCCAGCTCCACTTGTTTTATTTCTCCAGAAGGGAGACTGATATCTAAAAACATATCTAACGGTTTTAGACCGTTAATCAGCACTCTGATTCTTCCCCTTTCCACTTCAAAATCTTTAACTGGTCCCAGTTCGTTACCAATTGCTTCAAGTGCTACATCCGTCCAGTAGTGTAACGGGAGTCCATGAATCGTAATCCAAAAAGGAATTAGTGCTGGAAAATGGTCAGAGACTATAGGTTCCCACCTTTGAAGAATCAACATCCATCTCTTGAAGTGATAGGGAGCTCCCGAGAGAATTGACAGGAGGTCTTGTTCAGTTTCAAACTTAAACTGAAATAAATTTGGACCCAAGTCCCTACCAGTGATATTACCCTTGACTCTCCAGTGTTGCAGAAAGAAGTCCACTAAGGCTCTCGTTTTCTGTATCGCAGGGTTTGTAACCCTGCCTATGAGTGTTAGCCTGTGTTCTTCAATTAGAGCAGCTGTATCCACTTGTGGAATTCTCACTGGGGGTCGTCTGGTAGCTTTTGAAGAGTCAGCCACCCATTTTCCTTTTTCTACTCTTGAGTTACGATGAGCCATATAGAGATAGATAGCAGAAACCACTTATCTTCTACCGCTAGTAAAATCGTAAGTTGTAGTAAAACCCAATACTTGGGTAAATCCTTAGTGATAAGGTAAAAATTGTACTCGACAGTATAAGGATCCACAAGAGCTGAGCGCTTTAAAGGCTCGACCAAAGTAGGGTCAGAGCTTTAAAGTGTTCTTCTACAGGAAACATCCTCCCAAACCAGATCTGCAACATTTGACTTATCAGTAGCCAATTATGAGATCGTAGGAGAGAAGCCCGTGCTCCAGGGAGCTGAAATGTCGGGGAAAATTCTTTGCCGGAAAGTAGTTGCGGTGGAGCTACACTGTTGCGCGGCAGAAAGGAGGTGGTAGGTGCGGTGGTTTCGTGAGAGATTAACTTTCCTGGCTGACCTCGAGACTCGTGCCTGAGAGCATTTTGACTTTTACAGTTGAAGTTCTCTGATTTTTTCATAACTTATCACTTTGACTAACTGCAAAACCATCAGTGGAAAATGATATGTAGTTTGACTGAATTTATTATGTATCTTTGCTAATTTGAAAAAGCAATACTGTACTATTTATATGTCAAAATTGTGTCAAAGTTCATATATATTTTTGAAAAGAAAAAAAATGCCATTTAACTATTTATATGTTTAAATAACAATTATATATATATATATATATGTGGTCAAATAACAAGTTCAATTGTTTAAATCAGTATTTTAAAATACAAACTGGATACCAATTAGGAAAAAAACAATACTGTGTAAACATGATAAATGAGAAAACCATCCTAATAACCTACAAAAGATCAAAATCTTTGGTTTAGTCGTCCATATATCCATCTCGTTTCGAGTCTTTCGACCAGCTAAAACAAAACTTTCACACAACTGCTCAATGTATGTATATTAATACTAAAGTTCAAAAATATATTTTAATACTTATATGGAAATATGTAGTGAAAAGAAAACATTGCGATAATATAATTGCTATTATAGTTTTATGCAATTATATTTTTAATTCTAAGGTTAAGAAAATCTAACTCATAAAATTCTTAATTAACATTTGATGAACTTTCATCCGGTTATATTGTCTAATTCAAATCTAAACTTTTGATCAACTCGAAATCGGTTAGAAAATGTATACAAGAATCATTGGAACCCTTGGCCAAGTTGTTCCCGACACTTAGATAAGTTGTCCGAAAGGGCAAGAACTAGTTGAGTTCGTGGTTCCCGGATCCATATCCATCAGACTATGTGTGGTACACAACTTCCATTGCTTGCAACTGGTTAATTCCACACCCCATATCAGAGTTGCCAATGTTATATATTAACTTTAATGTGTATATATGTGACTGAAAAAATAAGTAAATGATACTCCCTCTGTTTCTTTAAGATCCATGTTTTAGGATTTTCACAGATATTAAGAAAGTTGTTAAATTGTCTATTTTAACCTTCTGTCATTATTGTTAAATAAAATAAAAATAACAAATATATCAAAATTAAAAAGAGTGATTGACAAATCTCATTATTATGTTTTCATTATGTTGATATCATTTTCCCATATTTAAGATCCCTATATTTCATTATTTACTTTGGTCAACATTCCACTAATAAAATTTTATGTTTTCTTGACTTATTGATTCACGTATATAATGTGAACTTGTTTTAAAAAAAATAATTTTGGAGTCAATTTTTTTAATACTCAATTCAAAATTTGATTTTAGTACCGAAACCAAGTGACTATATATGTTTGAAGCATATGAAGGATTATAACTCAGATATTTGAGTGATGGCTTTTCTTCAGAATATTGATTTAAACATTCCTATTATGAGTTGTGAGGGAGATAGAGAATTCGTATTTGATTTAAACAAGACACGTATTTGATTTAAACAAGACACCACCGAATTCCTTTGCAGATGATTTTGACTTTATAAGAAAATAAAAGTTTTTATGAGATTACTAAAAAGAAAGAATTTTATAGAATACGACTAGACTTTTTATATATCACGTAGTCTATTTGACTTCACGTTTAAACGAAGCATTATAACTTTGTCAAAATTTATTTCTGCGTACAATTTTAATAGTTGTAAATCATTTTATCCTAAAGAAAGTAATAAGTAAGAATAAAATAAGCATTTTTTGACCAAATATGCATAGAAAACTGAGAAAATACATCATTTTGAAACAATTTTTTTTCTAAAATATGGATCTCAATGAAACAGAGGGAATATATAGCTATTATTATAATACCATCTTCTTATTAATGTTTAATTTAGTAAATTTTCATCGTTTGTCAATTGCATCGCACAAGTTATTAGTTTGGATATAAATCACAATCGTCAAGAAAAATAACCACAGTTACGGAATCGAAAGAATAATAAAATGCTTTGTTTTATTGAACAGAATACATCTGATATTATTTATTAGTAAAGCATAACACAAACGCTCAAATTGCTAGAAACGTGACCTCTTTTCTCATTTTGTGCAACAACAACGACCATTAACACAATTTCCATCTTTGAAATCTTCGATGAAACAGTCATGGAAGCATTCAAAAGTGCCATACCTTGGTGAGCACGGTGTATCGCACACTGTCCTTGCGTCGACCACTGCAACACGTACATGTACAACTTATGTTAAAAACGAAATCAATTATATATTCAATCAAAAAAAAAATCAATTATATATGGAATATATATGTGGGAAAAAGGAAACTAAATCTATAGTTGAGAATGTGATGATGTGATGTTGGAAGAACATACTCTTGCAATTCGATATTTCCGCCTAACCATCTTATTAAGTGTAATTAAACAGGAAATATAATACATATACACACATGTGCATCTTAACCGCTTTTACAACTTTTTTTTTAAAATATACTCCTAGAACATACCAGGGGATGCCAAAACATCTGAAATGGACGATGACTTAGCACATATCATCACAAGAAAAAATATCACAGAAATTTTCATCATATTCATGTTTTCTTCAATAATGTTAATTCTGTTGGAAAAGAACTTCCCTTTCACAAAAGAAAAAGACCGAAAGAAAAAGTCTACACTGTTTTAAATCTTTACGAAAAGCTTTATTTATACTACTCTGTCCAGAGATGAACTAATTTTCAACGCAGTTAATTTTTTTATTTGCTTCCCATAAATAAATATTCCATATGTGCTTATATTTGCAGTTATGGCAGGATTCTATATTACTAGGAGCCAAATCATGGAAAATCAATTAATATAGTCAACGATTTTTTTTGGTACTCATTTAAGTAAAATATCGTTGAATATTTTGAACAATGGGAAACTAGAATAATGGTCAGGAAGCCGTTTCTTGGATAGAAATTTCCATTAAATATGTAGAAAGAATCTTACATTTAAAATATCATTCAATTTATCAGATTAAATGCAAGCTTTCTTTGCAGGACCAAAGGTGTTTGAACACTAATATGAGCTTAATTTTTTCGTGTGTGTGTACGACTATCGTACATAGCAAACCAATGAAAAACAAAACAGAGTTTTAGTAATGATATGTAGTTTGACTGAAATTTATTATGTATAATTGATTATAACTATGAGAAAAGGAAAAGAATTTGTGTTGAAGTTCAGAAGTATTTTGAAAAGCGTAAATGCCATTTAAATATTTATAATCTAAAATAAAAATTTCTATATTTATATTTATACCTATTTATATTTATATGTTCAAATAATAGTTCAACTGTTAAGTCAATATTTTGACATGATTTGTCGAACCGTCTAATAAAGGGGATTATTATTTTTAGAGATAATACATATATATATGTGTGTGGATTGAAAAATATAAAACAGAAAAAAATAAACAGACTTAACTAGAAAGGAAATTTCATATACATGCTCCTCTATTTTAAAAATGTCGTTTTCTTGTTATATAAATTTGTTATTTTCTAATTTTAACATAATTTATGCACATTTTAAATTTAATATTAATTTTAAAATATATTAAATTTATGGATAATTTTATTTATCTCAAATACTATTAGTCAAATATATTTAATTTATAATAATGTAAACACATTTAAACTATTTATTTTATATGAAAATGCCAAAACTATTTGTGAAGTGGAATGAGTGATAACTACTTCCATCTGTTTAATTAAAAAAGTCAGTTCAACACTTTTTCTTGTTACAAAAAGAAGGTTATTTTAAAAAATTTAATGCAACTTTATATATATATATATATATTTTAATTACAAACTACATTGATCTTATAATTAATTTTATTTATCTTAAATATTATTGGTTAAATGTAATTAATAAAATGTAAATGTATTTAATTATTTTTAATATGTATAAAAATAGTTAAATTAACACTCTTTGCAAAAAAAAAATATCATATAAGAAAATTATAAAGATGGATAACGGGAACTATACATACAGTGAAAACATGATAAGAGAAAAAAAACTCTTTTTTTTAAACAATAAGTGCTTATATTAAAATTAGACGCCCATGCTAAACAAGAACAATGCGTAACATAAGGTTTTTGCATTTGCTCATGAAAGTGTAATCAATCATAAACATGTTCTGCTATCACTTGGGATCAAGGCTAAAAACACTTTATTTTTTTTTGTATTAAAGTAAAGGATTCTGCTCAAGTTCATTAGTAATTACTTAAGTTGATTCTTAGTAATATTGCTGGTACCAACGACATAGGAAGATTAGTTTCAGAGCATCATTAGTGATGTATCTCTCATAAGAGTACCTAAACATTTTAATATTAATATAATTTGTTATATAATTAAATTAAATCAAAAATGAAAATCGAATCACTTATATTTGATATTTTTTTTCAAACCAATTTTTAAAAATTTAGTCTAAACATTTAAAAAATTAGTATAATCGTCCGCTTGAATAATAATCTTCTATAGAACACGTTTAAATTATTGTGTTACATCTAGCATTTGAGTGTACTCCACGGTTAAAATAGTTAATTATATAATCAAACGTTTCTCTACTTTTATTTTATCTATTTCTCTACTTTTATTTTATCTCTTTCTACTTCTAATTTTTCTAATTTCTCTACACAACCATTGGAACTGAGTATGCAGAGTCCACTCTGTTTCCTTCTTGCAAAATCTGATAAAGTCTCACATATGTCATTACCTGAGCTGATCTCAACGGCATGAGCTCTGAGGGAGTTTGGACTGTCTTGAGTCACAATGATTGGTGGTTTTGGTTTGTTCTTGGAGCCAGCTGGTCTACCTCGTGGCCTCTTAGCCATTGCTCCTCCTTCCATTGATGAAACCAGTTGAACCACTTTGGGTAATGCTTTCAGGTTGTTGTTATTATTGGCTCTCTTTGCTGTTTCATGGTTCCTCGTTGGAACTGACTTAGATCCTACAGAGGTTGGAGTTAGAGGCATCGTTCCTCCAGCCATTGTTATGAAGATTCAGAAATTTTGTAAGGGGTTATTGAGTTTAAGTAAGGTGATTATGGTGAATTATTATATGTTAGAGTAGGAGATGGTTAAGTTGTCATCAAAATTGTGATTAATAATTAACAAATGAATTTTCCAAAAAAAATTCTGGTAGCCTACTTCTCAACAAATGATTCATGGCAATTGTTTTCTTTAACATAGAAATATTCATTATATTGTGTAAACATTTTGTAGCTATTTACAACCAAGTTATATTCTATTGGAACCAATAAATAAAAATATTGTTTGAGTGTAGAGAACCCCACAAAATATATTACTCAGTTAAACCACAAAATTGAGTAGAAACACATGTGATCCAGTAATTGCATTAAGATTTATAAAGAAGATTTGGAGTTGAATTTCAAAAATATATCTAAATATGTAGATTAACATAAAATAAATGATATAATAATTTATTATAATAAAACAATCCAAAATGAAGTTTATTTGAGGGCTCAGTGTCAGTGTGATACATATAAAATTATCGGACATGAAATTTTATGAGGTACATAGAATTGTTTGGAAATAGAAGTAAATATGTTTTTTTAATATGTATTAATTCACAAATTAGTAATAAAAACAAAATAAGAAGAAAGATGATAATCTAAATTTGGGCCCATGGTTGAGAGTAGGTCCATTAAGGCCCATAGATACGTGTTTGTTTGCTGTCGCCTTGTCTTCTCCACTCAGTGCCACGCAGCTCTCTCTACGGTCATTCGTGTCGGTGCAGAAGTTCTCGGAGCTGCGTATGGTTGTTAATTTCGCTTCATGTGCTTTCATTTCTCCGTATCTGCAGAAAGTATGAAACTTGATTGAAGTTATGAATGCGAATCACAACCTGTGGAGGGATGGTCTTATATGCGCCTTCGAGTTTTGTAGAGGTCATCCTAAGACAACCACGAGAAGCGTTCTTCAAGGAAGAGATTCCCTTTACACGTTAACGTATCAAAAGTTACTAACTTTACAGTTTGCTTTCTCTTGTTGACTCTTTTAACTAATTAAGAACAGTGTTGTTGTTGTTGTAATAGCAAGAAACAGGAGTGTAAAGGAGAAGAAGCATCCTCGAGGAGTTGTTGGCGACCAATTGGTTGGGATAGACTCTCTGAGCTTGTTCAGACTGTGAAAGTAGATTTGTCAGTGCAGAATGTTGATATAGATCATGAGGATGACGAAGCCACGGTTGCTGAGCTGGCAGCTCCTTACTGGGAACGACCACTTGATGGTCCAACGTGGTGGTGCCATGTAGATGCTAGTCATCATGGTGTTGCCTTGTGGCTGCGTAATGCGCAGTGGTTACATCCGGCTGTAAGCGTTGCTCTAAGGGACGAAAGCAAGTTAATAAGTGAACGGATGAAACATATTTTCTATGAGGTAATAAAACATCTAAATATATTACTAGCTGAAGTAGATCGAGTTTGTTTGTTTGTTATATGGTTGATAGGTTCCTGTTAGAGTTGCTGGTGGGCTGTTGTTTGAGCTGTTGGGACAATCAGCAGGTGATCCTTTCATCGAAGAAGATGATATTCCCATTGTCTTGAGGTCATGGCAATCTCAAAATTTTGTAGTGACTGCATTGCACGTGAAGGGGTTTGCCTCGAACATTAGTGTGTTAGGTATTACAGAAGTCCAGGTTCGTTCTTCTCATCGCTATCACTCTTCATTTTCAGGTCTCTTTAGTTGGTCTTAAGCTGATGCATTGTGTCTTAACCAGGAAATGCTAATTGCTGGTGGAACCTGCATTCCAAGAACCATTCATGAACTAATAGCACATCTTGCATGCCGCCTTGCGCGCTGGGATGATAGGTAACTGTCTTTCCTTGAATCTTTTGGTTTATTCTTTACCATTGGATGGTTGTGATGATATCCATGACCTCTTTGATGTAGGCTATTTAGGAAGTATATATTTGGTGCAGCCGACGAAGTTGAGTTGATGTTTATGAACAAGTATGTCAACAGAACCTACTCTCTTATCTTACACAACTCTTTTAACCCTCTGATTGAACATCAAATTTTCTTGTAATCAGGAGAATGTACGAGGATCTAAATCTGTTTACTATAATCTTGAATCAAGAAATCAGAAGGCTTTCAACCCAGGTAAATGCTTTCTTTCTTGTTTTTATTACCATGGCAAGATCAGATCAGATCATCATTTTGGTCTTTGATATCTTTGTACCAGGTTATAAGGGTGAAATGGTCGCTTCATGCTAGAGAAGAGATTGTGTTCGAGCTGCTTCAGCAATTAAAAGGCAATACAGCAAAAGACTTGCTTGAAGGAATAAGAAAGAGCACACGCGATATGATCAATGAACAAGAAGCTGTCCGTGGTCGTTTATTCACTATCCAAGACGTCATGCAAAACACTGTTCGAGCATGGTTACAGGTAGACAATGAACATAAGTAGATAACTAATCTCAAAGTCTTGTTAACTTATTTTTCTAATATACTATACTTGATTAGGATCGAAGCTTGACGGTTACACACAACCTAGGAATCTTTGGAGGAGTGGGTCTTTTGCTTACAATAGTGACTGGTCTATTTGGAATAAACGTAGATGGCATACCAGGAGCTGAAGATTCTCCACAAGCCTTTGCGCTTTTCTCAGCCATTCTCTTCTTCTCAGGTCTGGTCCTAGTGGTGGCGGCATTGCTCTACCTTGGACTCAAGGAGCCAGAGGCGGAAAAGAACGTGGAGATTAGAAAACAAGAGCTTGATGAAATGGTGAAGAAGTTTCAACGAGAAGCTGAGTCTCATGCTCAGGTCTTCCAGAAAGTTCCTCAGAATATAGAACGCACGGCTAGTACTAGTAGTAGAATGTTAGTCCATGATCCAAATGGTTACCTTCTCATGGAATAAAACCAAATAAAAGTTTGGTTCTCATTTAAAGATTTTCTACTTTTTTTCCAAAATAATATTTCAAAATTTTCTTGACCTCTCAAAATAAAATGAAAAAAAATGGAATCTAAGAAGAAGTTGAAAGTGTAAGAGCCATTCTCAGATGATGGCCTTGCATCTCTTCCCCGCTTCTCTTCACCCAATCTCGAACCCTTCATCTTCATCATCATCTCGATCAAAACAGAGACACCTCCTTCTCCAACTCTCTCCTCCTCCCCTCCGTTCTGAGTTGAGCCAAAGAGGTGTCACTGAAAACGACAACGATCCTTCTTCCTCAGGTAAACAATCCGACAAGGATCTCTTCTGTTTGCTTCCTTATCTCAAAACTGAGTTCTTCTGATAACCGTTTGATTCGTTTTACTGAAGGTTCTTCATCATCATCATCAGCACGCACACAGTTAGATCTCCTCCAACAGCTAACTTCCACCAGCGACGGTACTCGTCCAGACACAACATGAAACCATGTTTTGTTTCTCATTAGAATTAAAGAAAAAAATGTTTAGATATTTTAACTATTTTTGAGTATTAAACATGGCTACTATTTACTCTTGAGAATTTTCAAAATAAGTAGTTGGGGTTTACTTTAGGTTTATATATGAATCATCAGGGTACTTGAGTGATGGTGGTGGTGGCTTGAGGGGACTATCAGTGCGTGATCAATTGGCTGGGCTTGTTGGTGATAGAGACGATGACTTCACCATCCCCTTGGGGAAGAACTTGAAGAAAGTGAGTCCTAAGTTCTTAACCACTTCTCAGAAGAGGAACATTAAGAGGCAAAGCTACCTTAACGAAGTCTCTCAGAGGAATGACTCTGTTTTCTTTGCTACCATTGGCGCCTTTGTTATCCTTCCACCTTTCTTGATCCTTGGGATTGCTATCTTAACTGGATATGTTCAACTCTTCCCATAAGTATATGTACAATAATGAACATAATCGTTTCTTTCAAGTCTTTGGTTCTATATATATAAGTGTGTGTGTTACTTGTTATTTGAATAGGAAGAATGAAAGACAATAGGATCTTCATGTGTTGCCTTGTGTACTCTTTCCAAATGTATAGTAAACCAAATTAGTCTAAACTGCAAGTGACAAGACAATGAGACAAGTGAAGTTCATGATTTTGATCTGGTGATTATACTTCTTACATGCACTTACCAGTCTATCTTACAGGTTTGGTGAGCTTCTATGGTGCTTTTGGCTTGCCATTGCTCATATCACTACTCATTTGATCATTCTGCAATCTGAGTAGTTTTACTACAGTTTTTGATAGTTTTGGGTCTTATTACATTGTTCCATCCAACTATTTGTGAACTGTGTCAAATGAACAAAGTAAGACCCATGTTTATAAGTTGTGTCACACAGAAAATTGAATTCATCTGTTTTTCTTCTTCTACAGGCTATGTTTTCTCATTGATTCAGACTAATTTATCATATATATATATATATATATATATTATGGAACAAGAAGGCTACTAATACGTATCTAATATTAGTAGTACCAAAACATGAAAAAAAAACAGGATTCGAGTTTGTTCTAAATGAGAACAAAATCAGCATCAAACACATCTCCCACAGTATGAGATAAAAAAAAGTTATAACAAGTGATTAGTGTTTCCATCTATAACAGATCTAAGTTCATCCCAACTTGTTGCATCTCCGATGAAATCTCCACCGTTGACGTTCCAGAGATTCAGGAAGTTGTTATCATGACAAGTATATGTCGGTTGAATGAAACCAACAGTAGTAACTTGGTTCCAGTAATGATTTTGCGTCTGTGGCTGAAGCTGCGGCTCATGTAGCTTGTGGGACAAGGATTCTACGACTTGATGGCTAGTGTGATCGGAATCTAAGCTGCTCGTCTTAGAACATGAATCGGTAAAGGTGATAACCGGTCTACGGTTTGGTTGTACGATGGTTGGGTTTCGATGATGTGTTACTCGTTTGAAGATTCTGCATAGTGTCCATACCTCCTATGAAAACAAGACGGACCCATCAACAAAAAAAATATTCAACTGTAATATTTGAAAGCAATTTATGATTGCATGATGCTTTTTATATTATGGTTTTTAATTCAAAGAAAAATACATAAAATTACTGAATGATAGTTTATGATTCTGTTGACTCAAACCAAATATCAAATTTTAAATGGATTGACACATTACTATACCCAAAGTTTGGCACCAAATTATATTTGATTAAGCCTTCAGTCAAAAAAAAGTATATTTGATCATACGGTATTGAAGGAAACAAATAATTAGTCTAATTGTGGATGTGTTCATGTACATTAAAAATAATTTGATATTTCTTCTCATGGTTTTATTGTTAAATATAAAATTTAAAAATTAAGTCTAGAGTCTAGTTTTAAATATTAATAAAAGGTGGTCCATTTTCTGGAAAACAAAATATGTGATCAATACTCGTATGGAAATGTGCATTCGTGACTGACTTTTAAAAGCACTTAACACCACGGATATAAGAAATTTGTCTTGCTAAAAAGAGAAATTTCTAAAATAACATAAGTTGAATATCATTTTTTTAAAATATATTTAATCAAAAATATATTAATAATTTAATTTATATTTTATTAATTATTGTTTAAAGATTAGTATTAGAAAGTGGAGTTGAGTTTCTAAATGTTTTATAAATATTTAAAAAATTAATTTAATTTATTTTCATCATAAATTTAAGATATTTTTAAAAATAGTAATTCATTAATAGTAAATTTGAAAAGTAATATCGTGGTAAAACTGAAAATTTTACCACAAAAAATGGCAAGATGGTTTAGCCTGATGCATACTGTTCTTGGTTACCTAAACCGATTTGTTAATTCTCTCATAAGACAATTTAAATCACTAACATGAATCGTATAATATATTCAGAGAAACTAAACTCACTGCTTGTTGAGTTGGCGACTCGGATTTTGTGGTGGAGGGGAAGGCGAAATTCATGCATCATCCAATCGGTTTTAGATCCCTTACCGGCTGAACCAAGATAGTAAACTAGAGACTTCTTTAGGCCAACGCAGTCAAGATTGGAGTAAACCGGTTTATCAATACCGGTGGCTTTCCAGAAACCTGAACCAGTGACTCGGTTTGGTCTAACGCTATTCTTGTATTTCCTGCCTCTCATGCAGAAGAAGTACCACTCCTTTGCCCCAACGGTGCTCACTCCTAATAAAAATCCACAGTAAATGTTCATATTAATCTGTCTCCTTCATGAAGAACTTGAATTATGTATATACTAGGGTGACCTAATATGAAGACTTACTTGGAAGATCCCAAGGATCGAACTTGTAGATATCGATTTGTTTAATAAGCTCGAGTTTGATAGGTTTGTTCTCTACTTTTCTTCGAAGATAATACCCTAAAAGCTCTTCATCCGTGGGATGAAATCTGAATCCAGGAAGTTTTGCTTCATCATCTTCTTCATGATCCTTACCTTGGCCACTCATCTTCACTACATCAATCTCTTTATATCACCAATCATGTCTCTCTGAATAAAAAGTTCTCCATACATATATATAGGTAAATGCTAATGAGTATTTTTATGCCGTTCAACTGGTGCTCGGTCAATTACGAATGACTTTGACTATTATTATACACACAAAATCTTGATGAAAGTAGATAGTAATTTATAATTACGATTATAATGTAGGATCTTTTAATATCAAATTAATAAATTCATATATGGTATTTTGTAATATCACTAACATTTGAGTTATTTTTGCATTTGATTGAATTTGAAATATACTTTTACATTTAAAATCAAGTTTTAGATCATATTTACTAATTTATTCATTTATTAATCCATATATCTTATGGTCTTTGTTATTTAAAAATATTATACTTTTATTTTGAATTATATATATTATGATCTTAACATATGTTTTTTATAACCAGAAAATCATAACCCGCAAACAATAAACTAATTCCTAATTTTTTAGTGTTTTTTTTTGTAAATTATCTCTCGAAAACTAGTTAAAGTTTTTGTTCTTTGTTGTATTAAAATAAATTGTATTATTTTTCAAAGCAATAATATATTAAAATAAAAATTTGTTTTATTAATAAAAAACTCAAAATATACAAGATTTTAGGTGGTTTTATATTAATATAGTAAGGAAATGAACATAGGTGTTATATGGAGTGGGCAGTTTACAACTTAGATATCGATTTCCTCTTTGTTGGTATGCAGAAAAGTCCAGGGGAAATGGAAAATAATTAGATTGTTGATTGCAACTAATTTATATATGATGTAATATGGCTGACAAAGAGAAAAAAAATAGTATGATGCAATATTATATCGAAATTCAAACATTTCGTTATCCATAGTTACGTATATGTAACAGTAATTATATCACGTTATCAATAAAACTGTAAGTTCAATATGTATACGTATAGGGTGAATTCACGAGGTATGACCATATTATATATTTCCAAAATGTTGAAAAGATGTAAAATATATTGAAATAAGATGGTCACTCATATACGAAGCAAAAGATAACTTTTAAATATGCTCCATCCATCTGTAGACACAACTATATTGATAGCCGGAGCCAAATACAAAGGTTGATGGTAAACCAAATATACTGAATAATAACAATTCTCCTATCATCAACTTCTGCATTCCAAAGTCTTTGCTACACACTTGGTAGTTAAAGGAAGTTTAATGTACTACTTTTCGTTATAATTCAAAATATTCAATAGCTAGTATATGTGGTGGACACACTCACAAGAGGTTTGTTGCAAGGAAGATATACGACAAACTGATGATTAATCACCTATCTACTCATAGATCCACACATGGACCATTCTTCTTGATTTTATGACTTGATATGTTGAATTCATACCACAGTTCATACTATATCAAGAGAGAAGAAAAATCCTAGATACGAAAAAGTTGCTTCCCCACCACAGAAGCTAATGAAAAATCATCGACAAAAACATTAAAAACCAGTTCAACTTGATGACATTTCTATCGACAGCAAATATGAGAACAATCTTAATGTTTTGTCTTTCCACCAAAACTTTAGTTATATCAGTTGTATATGCTGTTTTAGACTCTTCAAACTCTATTATATCCCTTCTGATGTACCTAAATATTTTAAACACATAGTAATCGTAGTTATGAAATTTCATATTTTCTAACGAGGGTACTCGATCAACTACTCGAACTCTTATTACACTTTGCCGATCGTGGCATTGGTTTGAACATATGTAGTAAAGCATGCATGACGTAAAGATGACGTCTGCATGATCACGTTTTGTGATTAACCAATCTATCAAAATAACACAAAGAAAGCAAAAAGAAACAATTATTATGGTTAGTTGAAAACTTGGAATCCGCCCTAGATGAAATTTAAAACGACAGCAAGGATATATAAAATATCAAAGTAAAGGACAGACAATAACTTAGCATTGCTACCATTAATTTGATCTAATATAACATTCAAAGTCCATATTTTGACTGTTGAATATCATCATAAATGTTCAATAAAGAAATGTGTAATAGAAGGCGCCTGCAACAATCTTAGTACAAATCTAGTGATCTTCTTGGGTATTATCAAAATGAATTAAAAAAAAATCAAAGGAGGAAGATAGTCAAAGGAACATAATATCTAAATTTTCAACTCCATTAACTTTGTTGAATTTATAAAAAGAGAGAGAGACTTTGAATAGGATCTATCAGTATCAGGTTACTATAAAGGGTATGTTCATTACTCGAACAAAGAAAAAAAATATAAGCAACAATCAAAACTAGAAAGATGAAAACTTATAACATAAGAAACGTTTGCAGTTGGTATATATGCATGTCTAATATTTATCGGTGCAACGAAAAGAGTAACCGTTGATTCTATGGTTCCACGCAGGCAGCCGCCAGTGCCTCAGAGGTTTCACACTGCCTCCTAAAGTGGTTGCGTTTTGTTTCCCCCGAAGAGATTGGGCCTTTTACGTATACTTCAGCCTTTAGCTTAGGTTTATGGGCTTTACAAAACAAAAATCTACCATCTCTTTGCACTACAAAGTGTTAAATAAACTGTGCTTGTGATTGTGAAGCATACTGGTGTGGATGAAGAGAATCTTGGTAAGCTTTCTTATCTATCTCTTTCCCCCTTCTTTATTTTGATAAAAGACAAACTTTCTGGTTCTATTTATAGGTTATGTAATGGTTTGTTATTGGAGTATCAGGTACAACTTTGCCAGCTGATGTTAATTCCATCAATGAAACATCAAGCTACGAGCATCCTCCTGTCATCTACACCTATCAGAGGAGAGGGAACTGAAGAAAGAGTTTCACTCTAAGGAGGTTTACTAATTAATTAAGTGTTTAAATAACCCTAGTTATATGACTGTGTATGAGGTTAAAAATATGTTATTTGCATCTTGTAAGTTATAATGTTATGGTCTGTAACCCTGACTAGTATAACCTAAATAGAGAGTGTGACTCTTTTGGGTTGGTAGGTCTTTTGGGATCTGGTTAGATTGGTGTCTCAGTTGTTATCTCTTTTGGGTTGGTAGGTTCTTTTTTTGGCCGAATGTTTAATTATATGGATGGAAAAGGCAAGTCTTCACATGTGACGGATCAGTTTCCAATGAATGTCATATGTCATTTATCAAACATCGACATTTTAAGATTTTAGTCATGTGCTCCACTGGTAAGAATCCATTTTAGCAATAATTGAGTAAAATATCTTAGATATTTTCTTCTGTATTGTTTATTTGAAAAAAGAAAAGAAAATGTTAGCTGAATAAATCACATTTTGTTCTAATACGTTTTCTGAACTATATAGTTTGATATGTTTTGCAATTGCTTAACTCGATTCCCCCACAAAGTAAACTTTGTAATCATAAGTACTACCTGCGGGTTTGGATTTTATTTTTGAAATAATATATTCTTAATCTTTTAACACATCCAAATACCTAACCAATACCATCTTTAAGTTAATTTTATTGTGACCTGATGACTTGTTCTTCCAGGAATAAAAAGACAATGTTCACTATATGGAAGAAACAAAATGATATGCTTTACAAATATGAGTTTATCATGGCGCACATATACGATTGGAGATGATTGAATGTTTTGTATAACGGTGACTTGTTTACACTATATCGTTGACTTATTTAGTATTTACCCCTTTGCGTACCAATTATAATTTGATTGTTTACGGTGCAAACATGTTTCCATTGACATGATCTTATAGAAACTCCACTGTACCATGCATTTGTGTTTTGTATTAGTCATAAAAAGTGCAGATTGGACTTTTTTTTTACAAAAAAAAGTGCAGATTGGACTTTTTTTTTACAAAAAAAAGTGCAGATTGAATACACAATGTGCAATGGAAATCAATTTTCCTTTGTCAGTTTTGTATATATTTTTAAAATATTCAGTATGGCTCCATCAGGTGAATAACATGACATATTAATTTATAGGTATTTTCTCTATCTCATATTGAATGACGTTCGATGGAAAATCACATACTAACGGATATAGCAACTGTTTTTATTTTTATATTGTAATTTTGATGTTTGAAGTTTAGGTCAAAACATTCAACGTGGCCAGATTATTGTAATATTTAATTCTAAATAAAATCATAACCACCAAAATCGTATTAAATCATTTAGAAGCGTCTAGAGAATTTCCTTTGTATATTTTTTCCTTTCAGATTGAAATATTCTAACATTAGAAAATGTTTATTATTTGTACGATTCAGTCAAAAAAGCTGACGTTTTCTCACTTTTGATTCGAACGTATTGTTTCGCTACACGTCAGCCCTTCTGGACCACTTTGATCAATAAGCTGAGTAACTTATCAAACGTGCCAAAAAGAGACACATTTTTTATTATTTTTTGTAAGTACAAGTTATATCTTTTATTTTATTTTCAACTTCCGAACTTTTAAAAGATTTTTAAGAGCTGCAGAAAAACAACATAATTGATATTGGTCAGTGTATATATTAGCACTCTTTTTGGCTATAATTCTAAATTATCGACCTTAATTCAACATTCTATTTAATGTAAAAAATAAATAAAGAATCAACATTCTATTTCAATATCCTCATTACATATAAAAAAAAAAAAAATATCCTCATTACATTGCATGCATTGATTAAATAACCAGCGGGGTTGGGCCAGTGGTTCTGGCTGCGGACGGTCCTAGAGAACTTCAGTTCGGCGACCCTGGTTCGATTTCCTGGTTCGATTCCCCACGGCCACCGTCCGAAAATGGCGTGCACGCGGGCCTTGTGGATTGGCCATCAATCTAGGTTGGTGGGCCCCACGGTCATTAAAAAAAAAAAAAAAAATATCCTCATTACAAAAAAAAAACATCCCCATAACATTCCATGCATAGATTAAATTATTTTTCAACTACCTATCATAAGTTTTATAACTAGCCTAATGAAACAACACGCTATCATCCAAAACCATCCCCCTAGCTCGCAAGTTGAACCGGTTGAACCAAATTATTTATTTATTTCTTCATCAAAAGGTAGTGAAAATGTATATATTATAGTTTTTTTCCAAACTGTATATATTATAGTATACTATAATTCTTTTATTTTTTTTATCGACAAACGGCTATTATAGTTCTTTTGTTAAAATGTTAAGAATGTATATATCATATTTAATACTAAATAACATAGTATTTTTATTTGTATCAAACAACGCATTAATAATGACCATAACATTTTATTATAATAACATTTTTAAATATTATATGGTCAGTAATATATTATTTATTACTTTATAGTTGGTATGTTAGATGACTAATTATAGTAGCACTAATTAGCAATTAACTGTTTCAGACTAACAAGAAAACTTTTCCTTCCAACTTTAATAATTTGTCAACAGCTTATTATAATACCTTAATTTCATATCTATTTAAATGATATTTAGCACACAAAAACTAATATATAACATTATAGTGTTGTTAAATATATTTCACAATTCATGGATAATCAATCAGTAAATTAAGGAGCAAACTTTTTATTGAACTAATATAATATCATCTTTTGATAATTATTAAATTTTAACTGTTGACAAAAAATAGCTGATAAATATTTTAAAAAATCATAAGTGTTATATAATGCACCCAACCTACTTTTCCATACTTCATGATTCGTTTTGAAGCCAAATATGTAGGTTGTGATTGGTAATTTGAGAATAAATATGAGAAAAAAATTAAAAAGTGAAAATGAGCGAAAATGTAATGTAATATACTAATTATAGTAGCACTAATCAGAAATTAATTGTTTCAAGCCAAAAGAAAATTATTTCTAAAGATTTATAATTAACATATATATATATATGTAAATATTAGTTTTACTAGATAACATTAGAAGTTTTGTTACATTAAGGAGGAAAATTACATTAACTAATATAATATATTTTTGATAAAAATCGAAATTTAGCCGATAATATTAATTTTTTTCATAAATAACCATTTATAAGAAAATTAAATAAAAACATAGGTTACCTTCTTTTTAAATATATAAAGCAACCCAACCAACTTATCTCGACTTCAGGAACTCAAAGCCGACCAAAAATCTTGGGACTCCTTTTCTCTCTCTCTCTCTCTACAAGCCTCTGTTTTTTTTTATCTCCTTCAAACTTTCTCTCTCTTCTTTCTCATCTCTGCAATTTGATATTATCTCCCGATCGTTTCGCTTGAATTACGCATCCGATCTCTCCGATCATCACCGATCTACGTTGATACTGATCGGGTTGAGCAGGCAGAGTGAAACAAAACAGAATCAGGAGAAGGAGAGAATTGGGAAGAAAAGAGAAGTCGCATGAATTTGTTTGGAAGCTTGATCTTTTCATCATCGATATCGAGCCACTTTACCACTTGTCTTCTCATCTTCATCCTTCATTTTTCTCCTCAGCTTCCCTCTATAGTAGTTATAGTAATCGTTATTCTAATCGTTTGATCAATTGAAAATAAATAAATCATGGAGTCGAGAAGAAACTCTGATCGTCAAATCCGTAGAGGTATTATGTTCTTTTCATCTACATCGATCATTCTTTTTTTTTTTGAGTTCTGTGTATGTGTCTGAATAATATATGACGAAACTAGATGGGTTCTGTAATAAAAACTTTAGCTTCTGTAATAAAGTTGTCTTTTTTTTTTGTTTCGTCATAAAATTTTGCCCTCGTGTTAATTTCTCTGTCGGTGATTTGATTCCTTTGTGATTTGGCTGTATTTGCCGATTGCCACAAGATTTTTCTTTTGACGTTGGTTTAACTTTATTTTCTGGGTATCTTTTGATTATGTTTTGATGTATCCTCAAAGGTCATGTCGTAATGAGAATTATCACACGTTTTTTTTTGTTTGCTAAAAAAGTGTTTTTTTTTTTTTTTTAAGAAGCTTTAAATGTTAGTCCATCGGACTTGAATTATCGTTGATTCGTCATTGTTTTCATATATTATCACAGCTAATTGCTTTTCAGCTAGTGAGAGGATGAAGACAAAGTCACCGTCTGTGATAGTGATTGGAGGCGGTTTTGGTGGAATCTCTGCTGCTCGCACTCTTCAAGATGCTTCCTTTCAGGTCTTGGAAACTGTTTTTGATGTTGTCATGAACCTCCTTAATGGTTGTATGTTGCAGCTTGGATTCATTTAGGATGATCATCATCACTTCCTCACGTTTTTGTGTGTGTGTGTATAGGTTGTGGTACTGGAGTCTCGTGATAGGATTGGTGGACGAGTTCACACTGATTACTCATTCGGTTTTCCTGTTGATCTTGGTGCATCATGGTAGAACTCATCCATCTCTCTCTCTTTTTGAGTTCTTGATTTCCTTTGCTAATGCTGGAGCATTTTGTTGCAGGCTGCACGGAGTGTGCAAAGAGAATCCTCTGGCACCAGTGATTGGGAGGCTGGGACTGCCCTTGTATCGTACTAGTGGTGACAACTCGGTCTTGTATGATCATGATCTTGAGAGGTTGGTAAATGGTAATCTCTCTGTGTGTAGTTGCTTTTCTGTTTAACGGATTTGAACTCATTGTCTTCGTTTTTGTAGCTATGCTCTGTTTGATATGGATGGCAATCAAGTTCCTCAAGAGTTGGTAACAGAGGTTGGCGTAACTTTTGAGCAGATTTTGGAAGAGGTATGCCTCCTCCTTCACATTCATTTGTTTTTATTATCTCATATTATGATTATTGTGTTAGTCTTTGTTTTACTCTTGTTTTGCAAATGCAGATTAATAAAGTCAGGGATGAGCAGGAGGCAGACATGTCAATATCTCATGCTTTCTCAACTGTGTTTTCAAGAAAACCGGAGTTGAGGTTAGAGGGGCTTGCACACAATGTACTTCAATGGTACTTGTGCCGCATGGAAGGATGGTTTGCCGCTGATGCTGAAACCATCTCTGCAAAAAATTGGGACCAGGTTCGTTACATTCTTCCTCTTCAAGTAAAAACAGTGTTTCTTGATTGTCTGTTTAACATCCCGAAACACGTGCAGGAGGAGTTGCTTCCTGGTGGACACGGTCTTATGGTTAGAGGGTATCGTCCTGTCATCAATACTTTAGCCAAAGGGATTGATATTCGACTAGGCCATAGGTAATAATAAGCTTTGCCTTATTCAAGTGTTTTTTGGCATTTGTTTAGATCATAACCTCTGGTTCTTTTGCTTCCTCAGGGTTACTAAGATCGTAAGACGGTACAATGGAGTCAAGGTCACAACAGAAAACGGACAAACATTTGTTGCAGATGCTGCAGTAATCGCTGTTCCTCTCGGTGTCTTAAAATCCGGAACCATAACATTCGAACCAAAGCTACCAGAGTGGAAACAAGAAGCCATCAACGACCTCGGTGTAGGAATCGAAAACAAGATCATACTCCACTTCGAAAAAGTCTTTTGGCCAAAAGTAGAGTTCCTAGGAGTGGTAGCAGAAACCTCCTACGGCTGCAGCTATTTCTAAACCTTCACAAGGCCACAGGACATCCAGTTCTGGTCTACATGCCGGCAGGTCAGCTCGCCAAAGACATCGAGAAGATGTCTGATGAAGCAGCTGCAAACTTCGCCGTCTTGCAACTCCAGAGGATTCTTCCTGATGCTCTACCTCCGGTGCAGTATCTAGTGTCGAGGTGGGGGTCTGATGTGAACTCATTGGGTTCTTATAGCTATGATATCGTGGGGAAAACTCATGATCTCTACGAGAGGCTTAGGGTTCCAGTGGATAACTTATTCTTTGCTGGTGAAGCGACGAGCTCGAGCTTCCCTGGCTCGGTTCATGGGGCGTATTCAACTGGTTTGATGGCGGGTGAAGATTGTAGGATGCGTGTGTTGGAGAGGTATGGTGAGTTGGATTTGTTTCAGCCTGTGATGGGTGAAGAAGGACCTGCCTCTGTTCCTCTTCTTATATCTCGTCTCTAAACTCATTCCACCATTATCAAACCAGTGTCTGCAATCTCTTGTGCTATATATATTTCTATGATTAGTAGAAAGAACATGAAGTGGTTTGTTTTGCCTTGTTGGGAAAACTATAAGTATTCTCTAGTGTTGGATTGTATTAAAACCTTTTCAGTGTTTTGTTCAATAATGTGAACATTTCCTTGTGATATATTTATATATGACAATCATCTTTGAGGACACTATATTAGCTATAACTTCTCTTACTTCCTAGTATTTTGTACACTGTTATAAATTTCATGTAAATATATTCTCTATTAGTTTGTAAATATTGTTAACAAATCGGTTTTTAAAACATAAACATTACTCTTTTCGTTTCATATTAAATGTCGTTATAGATTTTTTTGTTACAAAATAAGTGTCGTTTTTGATTTTCAAAACAAAATTTATTAAAGGTGTATAAATAATTGTGTTTTGATATATAAAATATATAAGATTAATTATTTTTTTAATCGATTTGTAAAAAGCTAAAGTCACACTTAATAAAAAACAAAAGAGTAATAAATATTTAATCAAACCACTAAATTAAGAGAGCTATTACAATGCTATCAAAAGAAAAACAAATAGACTATATATACCTCATAGTAAGACTTATCAGAGGAGAAAACATATTTAGGGTCCAATGTTACAAAGGTGAAAGAGATGGTGTGAACTGTAATTAAAATATATTGAGGAGTATAATGATAAATTATCAAAATGGAGAAAGAAGAAGATAAGAGTAGAACAGAGTTTAGTTTATCCTCTTCTCAGTGTACATCTCTCCGACAATGGCGATGTCAATGGCCGTTGTTTCTTTCCCATCTCTACAAAACAAAGCAACCTTATCCTCTTCACTCTTCCCCCCATCGAAAGCCTCTTCCTTTCTCACCAAACCCAAACGAACCCTCACAATCTCCATGTCCATGGAAGCAGGAATCGGCGTGATGGCCTCAAAACTCGGCATGATGTCTTTCTTCGAACCAGACGGAACCGTTGTCCCAGTAACCGTCGTCGGTTTCCGCGAAGGCAACATAGTGACCCAAGTCAAAACCCTAGCCACCGACGGATACGACGCCGTTCAAGTCGGTTACCGCCGCGTCCGCGACAAGAAGCTGACCAAACCGGAAACGGGTCATCTCCAAAAGGCCGGTGTGATCCCTTTAAGACATCTCCAGGAGTTTCGGTTAACGAACGTCGAAGGGTTCGAACCGAACCAGAAGCTTGTCTTCGACGAGATTTTTAAAGAAGGTGATCTTGTTGATGTGGCGGGGACCACGATAGGGAAAGGGTTTCAGGGAGGGATCAAGAGGCATAACTTCAAGAGAGGGCAGATGACTCATGGCTCCAAGAGTCACCGTGCTTTGGGGTCGATCGGTGCCGGGACGACGCCGGGGAGAGTTTATAAAGGGAAGAAGATGCCTGGGAGAATGGGAGGGACGAGGACGAAGATAAGGAAGCTTAGGATTGTTAAGGTTGATAAGGAGCTTAATGTTGTGATGATTAAAGGTGCATTGCCTGGTAAGCCGGGGAATTTACTCAGGATAACTCCGGCGAAGATTGTCGGAGTTAATATTCCTAAGAACTAGGGGGATAAGAACTTAATCACTTGTGTCTTTATCTTGTATGCATTTCTGTCGGAAAAATACAATCCATGTATGGATTTTGAGTTGGAATTGTAGAACTGTTTAAGTCATTTGTTACTTGTTTATGTTGGAAAATCACAATCTTCGGTTATTATTACATGAGCGTGTTCTGTGTCTGAAGAAGAGCGAGTCATAGGAGCCGTACGTGGTTCCGATTGTTGCACAACGTGGACGGTGAGAGTCCTAATATCTTGGGCTTCTATTAAATAGTTAATGGGCTTTATGTCCTAGTCTAACTATATATTTCTGTTGAAGTAAGGCCCAAACTTGAATTAAAATAAACGGATGATCGGAGGGGTCTCCCTCTCGTGCATTATTACAAATATCATTATTGGTGTTATCAATTGTAAAAACTGAAAATATGTTAAATTGTCTCATTTATATAAATTTTGAAAGATTTTAGTTTACAATTTTGATAGAGATTGACTTAATATGTGTTTAAAAAAAGGACTTACTATTTCATAAACTCCTAAAGATTTACAAGCAATTAAGGGGAACAATAGAAATGTTGACAAGAATGTGATCAAGTTATACTTCCATCCACATGAAAGTCAATCATAGTGAAATATGGACCAAGAGGTTATTCTAAATACCATAAACTCAATAATTTAATTTGATTCCTTAAAATTTTTACCTCAACGATCATCAAAAGCTTTTCAATTCATCTTAGCTCAGAACAGTTCTGTGTGAAAGTTAGTCCATCACAACTTCTACAACTCATAATTGAATGTTCATTTTTATCTATTTGATAATATACACATTTGTTCAAAATTGGATTGACTTATAAAAAGAGAAGACCTCACACACAAGTACGCAACACATATAATACCTAATACATAACACTGACTCATGATAACCACACACCCATTTATATTTTCCACCAATTATAGAATTGTCGTCTTCTCTTTACATTTTGCCAAAAATAATAGCAGCTTTTTATTGGATTTTTATATAAATATATAAATGAGAAGAGTATTAAAGACTTTTGAATATCCTGTTAAATGATATAGAACAAAAAAGCGTTAGGTGGCATTTACATTTCTGAGACGACCTTCATTTTCTTGTTTCTTTGTAAACGATTCAAATCAATCAACTTCAAACTCTTATAACCCAACTTCTAAATTTTCCTTATATTTTATTGACTTGGTGTTTGTTAACAAAATTTTTGCTCTCGAAAGAAATTATAAGTTTGGAACGGTGAAGCATTTTATTTGACTGCAGTAATCTCAATTTATTAGAGAAATAATTGAAATGATGTAGTTAGCTAGAGTTCCCCACATTCACCACGGAATATGTATTGTTACAAGGGTGTAAGGACCAGTTCTAGCATTCAAATAATTTGGCAAGCTTTAAATGTTTTTTTCTTGCTAAGAATATATTAGAATAT
Source organism: Moricandia moricandioides (assembly GCA_905132885.1). Classification (NCBI taxonomy): domain Eukaryota; kingdom Viridiplantae; phylum Streptophyta; class Magnoliopsida; order Brassicales; family Brassicaceae; genus Moricandia; species Moricandia moricandioides. The sequence continues at coordinate 83,912 of CAJHQQ010000243.1, forward strand.
TAACATTTTTACTTTCACACTATAATCAGCAGCTTTTAAATTGTAAGCTGAAATTTGTTATTCATGGAAAACTAATCAACTCAATCTACAGAAAATACATATGTTAAGAAATCAAATCACTGATAGTCAATCCTTTTCACTCTCCTTTGGCGTTGGCAAAAACTTAAAGCTTATTATTGTAAGGTCTCTACTGATTTGTCCCAGTTCAAAACCACCAAAGTTAGTTCTTACGTATTGTCAATCATCAAATCATCAAATCATATATCATATAGTATATATATACATATATATATATATATATCAAACTCCATATATACTATATTTATTAAAATAACTATATATCTATTTATACAATTAATATATAGGACAAAATGCGAACGAAATTGGTATTTGTTCTTCAATTTATAAATTAGTTGAACAAATTTGTAGTATTATATATAAGCACATTATTGCGTGAATTAGTTATGCATGCATTTATTAGACAAGACAATAATAGACTTACCAATTATAAGTAATATATAGATAGATAGACGATGTCTCAAGTCATTAGTAAGCTCGATCGGAGATATATACTCTATGAGTTTAGTGGCATCCTTATCCATGCTTTAATTAGTAAGAGTATCAGTATCATACATATGCAAACATTGTATTAAAAGCTAACTACTATAATTATATAAGGTATTCACTAACTTTAGGCTGAAAGAAAGAGTGATCAGTCTGAAACATCATGAACCAATGGTAAAGACATACACATTACTGCATCTAGGTTGCGAGTTCAAACTTTGCTATAGAAAACTACTGCACTATTGTCTCTGGACACCTTCCATAGATCACGTGCCCTCAAGAAATTATTTAAGTCTATTTGGACTTGAAATCTACTTCTGAATTATTAAAAAAAAAAAGAGTGATTAAAACATTCATAAAGAGATTCATGTGCATATTTGTCATATTATTTTGTGTTCTATTTACCATCTTATGTACATAGTTCATGTAACCTATATGTAAAGTTTCAAATTAACCTTTAAAGTTAAGTCAAAAACAAAAACTAACCTTTAAGCTACAAAAGAAGTTCCAAATTATTGAACACAAGTGTTATTTTTGTAAAAAAAAAAGTGTTATCTTTGTTCCAGAGGCTGACAAGTGGGTGGGTAGTGTGACGTCGCGTCGTTGAATCTTCTTTGATTATTACATAAGATGGATCCCATTGTTTCTGTCTATTTGTGTTTGGGAGTATCATTATACATGCACAAAACAAAATCACATAATTAACAAGTCATGAACATTCGGTTCTTCGATTCCAAATAAATGTTTCCACGCCTATAATTAACTATGAAACACTTGCAAAAAGAATACATTTAAGCATATATTTCAACTTTATCATTTATACGAAGTTAAAATAAGCATATATATATTCCCTCCGTTTCATATTAAGTGGCGTTTTAAAGAAATTTTTTTGTTATGAAATAAGTGTCGTTTTCGACTTTCGATGCAGAATTTATTAATTTTATACTGCAATTTATTTTTCTATTGGTTAAAATACGGTTATGTATATAAGTAATTATGTTTTTATATAAAATATATGTAAAATTAATTATTTTCTTAATTCGTGTGTAAAAAACTAAAGTGACACTTATAATGAAACAGATAGAGTACATATTTCTATTAAAATTCTGGTATTTGATTTAGATCTTTTGGTAATTTATATATCTTATTTTCTTGCTAGGTTTTTATCGACCCATGTTTATACGAGTACCATGGAATGTAATTATAACTTTATAATGCACATACATAAATGACTACCTTATTAATGTTACTTCACATCAAAATCTATAATTCATGAGATTTTAATTTCCACAAAAATTCATGATGAGCTGTTTGTAAAAAGTTACGAACTAGTTACACGCGTTTTGCTTTCGAAGGGTCCACTTTCTGTTGGTCAACAATTAAATGAATGTTAACCAAAAACATACAAATGAACTAAACTTAATGTTACACTTTCATGCATATAGATCAACTATATCATACGTAGTTAGAATATTCTAATTTAAATTCACAATTAAATACAGGACATACAGTATATACATTATTTATACGTCGCGCACAGCTCTATGATTAAAAAGCAGAAAAATGATTGTGAATATTACGCACAGTCTGGCAATTTTAAATTCCTTATACGGTTATACTTCGTTGCTTCACTCTTAAAAGTTTGCGTTTAAAGAACTAACTTCATACATATGTAGAACACTAATGTACATTTAGTCATACTTTTTGTAAAATGTTAGCTTGATACCATCGATGTATATGTATATAGTTCGTCTTTTTGACACATAAAGATAAGGTACTGTTTTATTATTCAATAAAGGTTAATATGGATGCATTATAGTTATTTGTGAAATAAATTACAAGGTTTGTGCGCGTTATTCATTGTGGTATATCATCTTGCTCGAAACTTAAGAGTCGTGTAGTAATAAGAAACAAAATAACACCAACATGTGAACATTGCAACATTAGTATATATACACATGTATCATTAAGCTACTACTACTACTACTATCAGCTCACAAATCATTAAGTTTCATAACTAAAATGGCTTCATCATCATCAATATCAAATCATAGGATTACCAAAACACTAATGATTTTACTTATCATAAGCTTCTTATACATATTTCAAACCACTTTAGCTGTGACCAACTCCAATTCCTACTCCCACTTCTCAAGATTCTCAAGACATCGAAGCGCATCATCATCAAGAACCAAACAAGGGTTCCTCGCATCGGTCCAAGAGAGTATGAACCATGCCCTCTTGGCTCGTTCTCTCGCTCTCAACCTCACTGTTTCTCATCGAACCGCAGAACTCCACATGGTCGATCCTATCCACGACTGCCTTGAGCTACTCGGCGACACACTTGAAATGTTGTCTCGCATCACTTCAAGTGATGACGATGAAGACGTTCATACATGGCTAAGCGCAACACTCACAAACCAAGACACTTGTGAGCAGAGCCTCCAAGAAAAATCTAACTCTTACAAACACGGAATCACGATGGATTTTGTCGCAAGAAACCTCTCAAGTTTGCTGACTAACTCGCTAGAGCTATTCGTATCCGTGAAGTCTAAACCCCGGAGGCTCTTGTCGGAACATGAGCAGTTTCCGACGTTTGTTACTTCGCCGGAGGAGCGGAGGCTTCTAGAAGCTCCGGTGGAGGAACTGACGATTGATGCGGTGGTGGCTGCAGACGGAAGTGGGACACACAAAACGGTAGGAGAAGCGTTGTTGGCTAGTTCGTTGGCGAGTAGTGGAGGAAGGACCGTGATTCACATGAAAGCTGGGACCTATCATGAGAACATTAACATCCCGACGAAGCAGAAGAACGTTATGTTAGTTGGTGATGGGAAGGGCAGAACGGTCATTATAGGTAGCAGAAGTAATAGAGGTGGCTACACTACTTTCAAGACTGCCACCGTCGGTAAGATATTATTCAATAATTATATAAACTCTTTCCATTCCATAGAATAAATATTATATAGAGAATAATGTTTCATAAATATAAACTTTTATGACTAAAATTTATTTTTAATATTCTTAAAATTAAATTACAAATTCAAAAAATTATAAAATTTATCGAAACTTTAGTGTAATTTTATTAAAAATGGGTATTTATAGAAAATGAAGTATTGTAATACAAATTATTGTATTTTAATATGTGTAAAACATAAAATAGATATATATATAAAACGGATATAGTATATAATTTCAAGTAAAAAACTTATGAGAAGTGAATAAAACTTAGGAACTAATATAATTGCCACAAATAAAACGATAAATATAAATCTTTTGATTTTTATTTTAAGATTTTTTTGAAGTTTAGAAAATATATAAATCAAATGAAACAAGTGTTTGGTTTTTGTCCTTTTAATAAATTATTTAAAAAATTAATAAAATTGTATTTTAATCAATTTTGTACGGTTTATTTTCTAATCGATTTTTGGTACGGTTTTAATCAGATTCAGACCGGTTAACAAATTTAGTTTTGTTCTGTCTTTTTAAAAATTTGAAAGCTGCTATGGGAGATGGGTTTATAGCGCGCGACATAACATTCGTGAACAGTGCCGGACCCAGCTCGGAGCAAGCGGTAGCACTCCGTGTCGGAGCAGACAAATCCGTCGTGTACCGATGCTCCATCGAAGGATACCAAGACTCACTCTACACGCACTCTAAGCGACAGTTCTACAGAGACACAGACATCACCGGAACCGTCGACTTCATATTCGGAAACTCCGCCGTTGTGTTCCAGTCATGCAACATCGTCGCTCGGAAGCCCTTATCGGGTCAGTCAAACTTCGTGACGGCGCAAGGGCGGAGCAACCCGGGTCAGAACACCGGAATCTCGATACAAACTGCAAGATCACGGCGCAGTCGACGACTTACCTTGGCCGGCCGTGGAAAGAGTATTCAAGAACGGTGGTGATGCAGTCTTTCCTCGACGGGTCGATTCACCCGTCGGGTTGGTCTCCTTGGTCTGGTGGTTTCGGTCTTAAAACTCTGTTTTACGGGGAGTTTGGTAACTCGGGTCCTGCATCATCGATTTCGGGTCGGGTTAAATGGGCCGGGTATCATTCTTCTTTAACGGTGAAGGAAGCGGAAGGATTCACGGTCGCTGGTTTCATTGACGGGGCGATGTGGTTGCCGTCAACGGGCGTTAGTTTCGACTCTGGCCTTGTGAAGTGAACTTAATTGTAATTAAGCTGGTGTATTACAATTATCTTAATTGTGTTATAGTCATTTTAATTGAATTGTGAGTAATACTGTGTTAATTAGTTCCAACTCTGTGTTTAAATTTACACAAAAATATTATGTGTGTTAAATATTCCCTTTTCTTTCTATTATTTGTGTATGAAAATGTAAGTTAAAAAATTTCCGAACAAAATTTGTATTTTTTGCAAGATTTTTACTAGTAAAATGTGCTCTATTTCATAATTTATATGCTTTAAATCATCGACATTGGTTTTATTTTTTTTCTGGTTTGTTAGTGATTGCAAGTAAGTAGACATACATCTTTGTAACTAGCAGAATATAAGAGCTTAGCAACTATCACTTCCCCCTCCCCCCCCCCCCCCTGAAACTTGTAGACTATATATTGTTGTTACTTGTTTTGTAAACTGTAAATCAGACTATACGAACAATATTGGACCGAGATTATTGGCTACTGATTAGGCCTAAACCCATCCATTAATAGGTTTGAAGCCTAAACAAATGATAAACGACTTTTTAAACCCATACTTAATAACATACAAACTAATCTTGGATTATGCTATTTTGTTAGCTTATTTGTTTCTGAATAATATTTGTCAGATGGTTGTTGGTCTATTAATAATAACGACTACACTAGTACAATTTCCAATCTATTCAGAATGCTACATTCGATGGTTTTAAGGTTTTTTTTTCATTTTTATTTATTTTATCAACATGTTTTATGATTTAGCCTAGTTTGTGTATTACAGTGTGCAAATGATACAATAGTTAGCAAATTGTTTAGCTATGAGTAGTTAATTTTTTTTTTAATTTCTGATATAGATGTATGAACATATATTATTCTCTTAAAAGTGTTGTTTTGTTTTTCCTTAGTTTGATCTGCCAACTTAGTTTTATAAACATAAACAGTTATTTGTTATGTCAATATATTTTTATATTACTTTCTTTGCCTAGAGTAAGAGGTTATATGTAGAGAAATTTTGATATATTGGTTATTGAACTATGTTAAATGTCCATTGTTATATCATTGACAGTTTGATGATCACAGCCTTGCAAGTGGTTTGACTACCCAACAACAAAGTACCTTATCTGGCTTGTTGCTACTTGCTTCTGTTTACTTACAACAGTATATTAGTTGTAGAGAGAACGAATTAATTGTGATCTTTATTGGTTAATTATTTTTGAAACTGAATAATTCTAATCAAATGGTTGGTCTATTAATAGCTAGTTAATGTCATCGTATATCAGTCCAAATTCTAAACTATTCAAAGATGCTATGTATCCGCCCCAAAACTATCGAAATTGTGTATGATGGGGATTAGTTTGAATATCATAGTGCACACGTTATAAACAAGTATTTGTTGAACTAAAATGAATTAAATTAGCTCAATATTTTTTAAAAAATTATTAGTATGTTTTGGTATTGTGGACATACATGTGGTGAAAACCTTACAGAAATACACCTACAGTTGAATATTTGAGTTTTTTTTTTTCTTTCAATTTAGCTACTCTCAGTTGGATACTAGTACGTAATCAACATTTTTAACACCATACAAGTACTTCCGGTTCCGGATATGTGAGCACTCGTTGAAACTTACTCCCTCCGCTTCATAATAAGTGTCGTTTTAGAGAATTTTTTTTGTTACAAAATAAATGTTGTTTTCGACTTTCGATGCAAAATTTATTAATTTTATATTGCAATTTGTTTTTCTATTAGTTGAAATATGGTTATGTGTATAGGTAATTGTGTTTTTATATAAAAAATATGCAAAATTAATTGTTTTTTTAATCCGTGTTCAAAAACCTAAAGTGACACTTATAATAAAACAGAGGTTCCCTATAAAAGATGGAAAAATATAATATAGTTTTTATTTGTGTGAGAGCCTTATACCAACTAGTAATAATTGAAGAATAGAGGATTAACAATAATTATTTAAAAAATTAAATTGAATACATTAGTTAATAAGGAAGTGGTCTTCGTTACAAGTATTAAAACCTTGCCTCTCTAACAATAGGCAAGACTGGCCCGCCTTTCATTTTTCTACGGTTCCGGTTTCTCAACACAGACTATCAACAGTGATCTCTGTACAAATGTATATCTGCATCTACGTGTGTTTTATGCATGTGGACACTAAATTTATTCCACGTGCAAATCTTTTTTCAAACCTTTTGTTTCTGTCCGCTTATTTAAATTTTAGAAGTTATATAAATCTACATTCTATATTTATTTGGACAAGAACATGATTAATTAATACGACTTTTCATATTTTCGAGTTTCAAACTCATAATATGCATGGTCTTTCTCTTCAAAACCATTTATTCCTACTTTTTAGAAACGAATTTTTCTTTTCAAAAAAAAAATCTTATATCCATTATTCGGACCTCTCTTTAGTATTTTTTGAGCAATTTGTTTGAGCCACAATAAAACATAAACATGTTTAATGACTCTTCAGCAAATGTATAATCACTTCAGTTTTCTTCAACTATAATATGTTCACCAAATTTTTGGATTTAATGGTTTATTGTGTTAAGAAAATTCTTGCATACTATTCTCGAGTCACGGTTTCATTGGTTTGGTGGCCCGTCTGATGAAAGAAAAGTAACGCCGTCATGTTATCCACCGGAGAAAGCAACAGCGTAGCCACGTCAGCTAGATTAGCCGCCAGTAGTAACGTCAAGCTTAATCAGTCGTCTTCCTTTTACAAACCTAATAACAACAGACCAAAAAGGAGGCGTCAGTGTTTCAATGATCAGAGCCGTGCCAAAGCTAATCATAAAAATCTTCATAATAAAAATAATAATACATATTACAGTAGAGAAAATAATTAAAAACTAAAATAATTTAAATATTATTTATAGATAAAATTTTCTTTTTTTAAATACTAATCAAGTATTTATCATTAAATTTTATAGCTAACTTTTAAAATAAAATAATTAATTACTCAGTGTTTATATGCTATAATCAAACAAAGATAAAATTTTATCAACTTGAATTTTTTAATATTTCAAAAATGCAATCAAAACTATAGTCACCAACATCTATTTACTCTGATTTTTTGACAATTAACAATTGTCTACATTGTTTGTTACTTAGGAAACACATGTATTCACCATAAGCCCATGTTTTCTAAATCCTAATTATATCATTGATTTCATTTCATTATAACTCAAATTATTATAGTTATATTATGCCTCTAAAAGGATAATTAATACCCTCAACTTTTTTAAAAAAAATTGTTGCCATAAGCGAAAGTTTCTTTTTTTTTCATACTGTGGCACGGCGCTGTCAGTGATGACTTAGTTTTAAACGTGAAGAACGATGTGTAATTCTTTTTCCCGTTTCACAGTTGTCTTCCTCTATTATTTATTTACTGGGTTGTTCTTTTCTATTTGGTTTACATTTTTAGCTGAATATTTATAAAGTTAGACCCAGCGGTTTACTATTAATTACAGAAAAGATGAAGCGGAGAATCAAATAAGAACAATTGGTGTATTGTTAAGCTAATACTAATAAAGTAATTAAAGGAATAATTAACTGATAAAGATAAGAAAAACGAAAGTGGGGGTGGGTAAAGGTCATAGCCATGTGCCTTCATGTGGTGGTTGGCCTATGAGTAGGATCACTCTACCATTTCTTCAACTCCTTCTTTTAGCTAATCTCTAATATCTAATTTAAATTATTTAGTTAGACTCTTAAATCCTAATATCATATTTTATGTCAGTAAATTATAATTTCCCGAAACTTCATTACATTATAAACCTAAAAATATATCTTGTCTGATATAGATGTATAGTTGGAAACCTTGTAGAAAAAACTTTGGGATTGATTAAGAGAATTAATTATTTTGGGAGTTTAATTTTAAAGGAAGGATATATGATAATTAACGATAATATACAAGATAATTAATGGCGTAAAAAATACGTCCGGCGGAAAAGCGGTTGGGAGAGAGTGATTAACACAAAAGAGATGTGAATAATGCTAAATTATAGCCTTAACCAAACACAAATCGTAGTCCTTAAGTCTCTCTTCTCTTCTCTCTTTTTTTTTTTTTTTTTTTGTTTGAGTTGTCCTTCTAAAATTTATTTTATTATTTAGTGTACATATAATGCTGGTGTCATCTTTTGGCCAAACCAATTAAATTATCTCAAATAATAAGAAAACTAAAGATATATTTATATACTTGTTCTTGATCTGGCATGGTGAATATTTTTTTTATAATCACTTCTTGTCACGTTTCATCTTTGAATCTTTGATGATGTGAGCGGCCATTACGTCATTCATCACTCTCTCCCTCAATAAATCATAGTTCGTTTTTTTTTTTCTCGCAATTGTGTTATTTCCGACCTAACGTATAGTTCACACTGAGATCGAATAGTTATTTGTTTTAGAATTAAAAAATTTCAGTCTGTTATTTTACGATCGATGGTTGTTTGTTAGATACCAGGAAAGTAATATTACTCAACTGATTGATTTTTTTTTGTTACAAAAATAAAAGCTTAGATATTTTCCAGAATTATTCCATACTAATCGCACTAATTGTCATAAATGCATACATATTAGATAAGATATATACAGCTTACCTAATATTTATCATAATCGTCTGTATTAGCTGTTCACGTTATTTAATCCATTCGCATTCGTCGCTAAGTTAACTATTTATCAACACACACAAGTAAACATAAAATGTGGTTGTAATTTTATTCCATAGTCTGATGCGTGCTCCTAATTGCTCATTTCTCCGTTAATACAAAGCTATGAGCCAAAAGGGCTTACTTATTTTGCGTCTACGTAAACTTTGTATAACCCTAAATATGTGTATATATACTTATTCAAATGCATATAATTTTCTTTATAAACTTCATATTTCAGTTTTAAACTTCAACTTGTAATGATTTAACATATATAATGATCTTGTAAGCTCAAACTTGGTTTTTTTTTTTTTTATAGAAAAAGACCAAAATAATGTGAATAGACGGAAGTATAATGGAAACAAAAGACATCTAATCATCAACCAGTAAACATTTTAAGTTTATAACAGTACACCAAACCACTACAAACGGTTCTCTCAGAGCTAATTTCTCAAAATCCAGTTATTAAACCCACAATATGCATGGAACTGTTATTTATTTTTATTTTCTTTTAAACCAGAGTACCCTACTGGCTAATAAGTTCTTATAGGATTTTTCAAAAAAAAAACTGTTATTTTTTTGTTGCTTAAACTGTTATTTTTTTGTCACCAAAAAACTATCACTTAATTATAAAATTGATAGTTGGAAAAATTAGTACAACTTCACATTCTCATATTTCATTGGAATTATATCCAAGGGATCATTTAAAATTCAAAATTCAATCTATCAAAAACTAATAAAACATTTAGTTCTCTTCATTTCATCGTGATTTTCTTTTCAATTCTAGTCATATTTAGAAACATGAAATAATAAATATCTTAAAAAGCTTCACACTTTTAGGTCTACATATAGTTGATACTTTTAGGTGTGTGTCATCTTTTTTTTTGTAAACTAGGTGTGTGTCATCTTGTGACACCATAATTGCAAAAGAAAAGTTAAATACAAGGAAAAATAAACAATTTTTTCTCACACTGCACTGCTCCGTTTTTATTAACCCTAATGTTTGTGTCATTCTCAAAAAATTGTTTATAAAGGTTCTCAACTCAAGTTCTTTATTTTCTCAAAGAACCAAACAATGGCGTCTGCATACAAACTCATAAACACAGACGTCCCTGAGAAGGACGTCTTTGCCCTCCACTTCCTCCAAACCCTCTCAAATCTCAAAATACAAAACCCTTTCAGTCCTGACAAAACAAGCGATCGTGTCAAGAAGATCAAGAAGGCTGCGTACGTGTCCATGGCCAGAGCAGCCGGAGGGACTAACCGGCTATGGAGTAGAGCCCTCTTACACCGAGCCGCCAAAAGCATCAACAAGAACGTAAGATTTCCTATGAGGAAGAGGGTGACGTGGCTGAGGAGGAGGAGTAACCGGAGAGATCTAGTAGAGGAGGATGGGGCGGAGAAGCTGAGGAATCTTGTACCGGGAGGCGGAGGAATGGAGAATTCTAAACTGATGGAAGAGACGGCTCATTACATCAAGTGCCTTAGTATGCAGGTCCGGGTCATGCAGTGTCTTGTTGATGGCTTCTCCCGAAATGATCATCATCATCATCAATGATGCACATAAAGATATACGACACACATAGTATTGGAATGGATATCATGATATTGAGGTGTGTAGATATTCTTATATGTATACATATGTGTAAGATAGGGTATATGCATATATGAAATGTGTGGATATGTATTAGTCGATACGTAACAAAAGATTTTCTTTTCGTTTTTTCTGGAATTTTAATAATAGGGGATTTCATATTCATCATGATATGGCTGTTTAAGTTGGTATTGCTTTTGTGTATTAAAAAAGTTATAAACATTAGGGTTTGGGAACTTGCAGTTGAAGCTATTCACTACTTTCTTTTTCTTTTTAGCTAGACTCATCTTGATTGTAATTCATGAATTATGTTCTATGGATGACATGGATTATATATTTACTTGTAATTTACAAAACAAACTATAGTTCCATTATAAATTTATAACCACCATAAAATCTACATTATAATTGATATAGCTTATACTAATTACACATGATTATTAATGTTAAAGAAATAATATTTTAACTCAGACACTACAGTATTCATGCCGGATTGAAATCAAATTACAACACAAACTATTGACAAAAAAGATTACGTGACTCCGATTTTATTTGTTTTCTTTCTAAGCGATCGCAACTTTCCGTGGGAACTACATTATCAAACATGTCATATATTATATATTATGAAGTTGGTCATACATATATTTCATACGATTGGCCTACTTTATCAATAATGAACACACGTGCATGTAAATAGACTGGTCACTGGTTGGCCAGTTCCACGTCAATGATCTTTTTGACAAACTTTGTAAGTTTTATGGATTGCTAGAGACTGTATGTATGTTTGTATACGAAAAACAATTAACAAAAGGGAATTTGAATGACTTGAAATACTGAATTCAAGAGAAGATTATGCATATATGGACTCTGTACAACATGTCATGAGTCTTACTACATAACCTGAGCTACTTTTGGTATCCTACTAAGTTTAGATTTGCAGAGAGCTGAACTGTGACTAAATCTGCTAGGCTTTTCTTGATAGATGACACCATTAGACTGTTGAATCATGTTTCTTATGCCACAGGCAGAGGATCCTTCGGCGTGTGAGACTCTGATTCTTCGATACCGTAGTTCCATAGTTCTTTAAGCTCTCCTCTTATCAACCCCAGAATGACAGCCAAACCTAGAGAGAAAAACACACTTCAGGTTTGTGTTTGAAAGCCATGGAGACGATCAGATAGAGGAAGAGAAATTCAAGATTCTGGTATTACCGAGTGTGCATGGTACGATGTAGAGCAGCGCAGGCTGGCCATGTCCGTCCATTAGATACAGACCTAGATATGTCAGTAACAGACCTACACAACAGAGCAGGAAGAAACTATGCTTCAATGAAGTTTCAAGATTTGAAAATGTGCAAGCCGTCTTGAATATGATATCTTTCAGCTCTGTTTGCAGAGTGAAACTTACCTACTCCATAGCCAATAGTCAACCAAAGAAAGTACCCACTTGATACTACCCTCTTCTTGAACTTGTCATATCTGAAACCAAAGAGAAGAGCAATCATCAAAGTTAGAAGGAATTGAACAAACATAAGAGCAATTTGGAATAAGCTCTGGAGATTTTTTAAGGTTCCAAGTTTTTATTTGAAGAACTAAGAACTGATATACCTGGAAGCAAAGCAAATGAGCAAACCAGGGAAGAGTATGTCACCAAAACCAATCATGTCATAGCCACCCCAAGGATCGAAAAAACGAGGAATCCTGAGTAACATGGGAATGGACTCCCCGCTGCTGCTGTCTCCCTGGGCAACCTACAAAGAAGGGATCTCAAGTAAGGATCTCAACCAGCTAACTTGACAAGGTTGGCTATTAGAAACTCACCACAATCATAACACTCTCGTGAAATATCAATGGTGATATGAAGACCCAGAAGATGTCATAGACAAACGCGCAGCAAAGAAGCACAGTAGCAACCTGGAGGGAGTACAGAAAACTATTAGCATTAAACAGAGAGAAACATCACAAATCACTACATAAAGAAGTCGAGACTAATTACCTTGATGTTAGGTAATCGAACCACTTGCAAGGCTGTGATCATCAAACATATGCCCTGTCAACAATATTACTGATGAATATTTCACATAGTGCAACCAAGGAACTGAAACATTGACAGCATGAAGAAAAAACACAGCTTTACCAAGATGTCTTGTCCAACCCAAGCATACGATGTGTGCCGCTTTACAAACCAGAAGACAGCAAACGCTAGACAGATAATATTCACCAATAGCGACATCCATGACATTGTCCCAATCAATGGGAGCTTCACAGATTTTCGACCAAGATGTCTCCATTTTCTGCAGGTGGATCACAACATATATCCATTAATAGATGCTAAGATGTTCAATATTTAGGAATAATTGAGAATACCTCAATAAAACTGCCATAATGATGTTATGCATACCCTGAAAAAAACAGCAACCATACTTTGTTAAAATGATGAGGAGAAAGCAAACATACAGTCAATCTCAATATTCTACACTAGTCTAGTTCAAAACCACAAGAATGTTCATGAAAATCACCTGCATACCACCGATGCAGAAAAATATGGTGAGAACCCATACAAACCAAGATGACATGAAGTAGAAAAGCAGCAGCAGAAATACGGAAGCTGTTACTATAAAAAATACAGCACCAGTGACACTTATATCAAGAATTTCCTTCTCTGTCTCATCTTTTCTTGTTCCAGCATTAGAAATTTCCTGGAAAAAAATAGGTTTGTAACTCAATCTTCCTTCTTTGTTAACCCCATAAAAGCTACAGAGACATATACATGGTGAACACCAAGCAAGGACTTGAAAAATGTTAACCTTTTCTAAGACCAAAAAAAGAAAGAAGATGGTTAACCTTTGCTAATATGTTGTAAGATTCATTAGCTTGGTCAGGATCTGTAAGCTCTGACCACAGAGACCCAACGACAACAGTTCCAACAGCCATGAGCAACAACAATCCTGCTGTGAAGTCCACAGCAGGACGATTTGGTGCATACAGCAGAAGCTCAACTACAAAAAGTAAATAGACGTTTTAGAAGATCAACAACAACTCAATAAGTCTATTTAACGAAAGCTATTCACTTACCACTCTTGTTTTCTAACATAGACATGTTGAGAGCATCCCCGCTTGACTTAGAGATCATTAAGACAGGTATACTCACATTCAAAGACGTGTCTTTTTCCATACACCCCATCTCATCAAGATCTAACCAAACAAAAAAAAAACGAAATCAGATAACACAAAGCTTCTATCTTTACACAAACCCATTGTGAAAAAAAAAAAAAAACCTTCTTTGTCATTAATAACTAACAGAGCAGAAGCACCAGCTGCCTCAGCATGTTTTGCCTTCTCAGTGAAAGCACAGTTTCCACGGATGGACAATGCAATACGTCTATCTAACTGGTACAACAACAATGATGGATGGAACATTCAGTAAAGCTATAGACTTTGAGCGATAAGAAGAGAGAGAGAGTGACCCTGGAAGAGAGGTTGGAACATGAGTCCAAAGGATCTACAAGAGAAGCATAAAGTCTAACGCTTTGATCAGCTTCAGAAGGTAAGGGTGCTCCGAATTGAGCAGTTAAGCCGGTAAAGTAGGAACCTTTAACGCCATCTACCCAGTTTAAGACCTTAACCTGTAGATGGAAGATTCGAGAGTGAGTAAATCGGAAGGAAGCGAGTTGAGAAGAATCATAAAAATCGAATTACCGTTTGAAACTTATTGGAGCATCCACGAGAAGTCTCGAGGCGAGAATCGTCGGTCGCTTCAACGGAGAAACAGAGAAGAAGGAGGAGAATCAGTACTACGGCTGAGCATCGGTGGCTCGGCGGATCAAACGACGACATGAAGCAACCGACGGAGTGAGTGAGAGAGAGAAGAGGAGATGAAGAGTTGCGGGTTAGATAGTCTTTTATATTCGACTGTCGACTAAATGTTTCGACTAAAAATTAATTATAGTTTGTTAACTATGATAGTTACTTAATAATAATAAAAAAAATCAAAATAAGTCTAAAAAAAATTTATTTTTAAAATAGTAGAAAAATGAATAAAATAGATTTTATTAAATAATGTAAATATACTTATATTATTGGGTTAACTAATTTATATTATTTAGAAATGAGGTTTAAAATTAAAAAAAAATTAAAAAAAAAAATTTCAAAATAATAGGTTTATTTTGATCATTTTTTTAAGATCAATTTTTATGACAAAAACTTTAAAAATGTCTACTTTAAAGATTTGTTCTAACAAAAAAAAATTAAATAAAAAGTTTTTTTTTATTTTAATATTTTTTAAAAAAATTTAAACTTAACTCTAAAACTTTAACCCATAATTTTAAACTTTAAATCGACGTAATTTTTTTGTTGTATTCCTCGTAATAAAATTACAAAATGGGATTGATTCGTGTTATTTTGCTCAAATTAATTAGCAAACATTGATGAAGCTAATATCATAAATTTAATATCAGTTAGATGAGTAATGTGTTGTTATATTATTATTATATCTTATAAAAAAGAAAGAAAGAAAGGTCTGTTTAAGTTAAAGGAGCACAGATCCATTCAAAGAAACTCCTCTGACGGTTTTCTCACATCTGCCCAAATCTCAAAGCTCCTCTTTTTCTCCATCTGCAAAAAAAAAACTGTTACTCCTAATCTCGTTCCCAATCCAAAGTTTTGTTCTTTTGGTCGGAGGAGACATGGCAGCAGCTCCTGCCATGAAGATCGTGTTCGGTCTATTGACATTTGTCACTATCGGAATGATCATAGGTAACTACTTCATCTCTCTTTCTATTTATAGCCTACGCTTTAAAGCTAAACCAAAAGTGCTTGTCATTACCCTGACTCTAGTTCTAAATCTGTTCTGTTTTTTTTTAATCCAGAGACGACTAAAATTTTTGACTTTTATGAGAAACTGAAACGGCTCTTTTGGTAACTCATGGAGATTGTGTTTCTTGTTTTTTTTTCATGGAATCTGCAGGTGCCTTGTTACAATTGGCCTTTATCAATAGATTGGAAGATTCGTACGGTAACTACCTCTTTTAGAGTATCATTATGTTTTATTTGTAGTTTGAATGTCTTTGATTCTTGGCAATGTCTGTCCTGTTCTTGATGAGTTTTAGCAGGAGATGATGTAGTGAATGTTTTTGTTGTTGTGGTGTCCTTTGATTTTCTCAGTTGCTTCTTGTTTCAGGGACTGGATTACCATCCCTTAGAGGGCTTAGGGGACAGAGCTCCCGTTATCTCCGAGGTTTGTTTTTTCTAGCCACATTGATGCTTAACACTTCTGAAAAGCTTAGCCTTTAGGACAATACTATACTTGCAGAGCTTGTTTTAACGATAAGACTCGTTTGTTTTCAGATGTTTCCCGGTGGTCAAATGACAAAGATGCAGAAATGTTGCGGCTTGGCTATGTAAGTCTTTATCATATCCATTCTGTAATATCGAGTTTTGTTCTGCTAATGTTTTTATTTTGCTTTAGTGCAGGTCAAGCCTGAAGTAGTTAGTTGGTCCCCTCGAATTATTGTGCTTCATAACTTTCTCAGCTCTGAGGTAATTAATCTACACGCCCCTGTATCTTAGTGTTAGAATAATCTGTTACTTAGTTCTATACAACATGTTCTCATATTTCTAGAGTAACATACTCAAAGTATGCTAGGCCTTCTTTATCATTATTCATTCTAGCATGGAATAGTTACCATAAGAGTTAACAAACGGCTTTTATTATTTTGTCTTGCCTTAGTTTCTTTTGTTCTCCTGATTTGTATATCTTCAGGAATGTGAATACCTCAAAGCTATCGCCCGGCCTCGCCTTCAGGTTTCCACGGTCGTTGATGTTAAAACAGGAAAGGTACTGCTAAATTCCTATTCACACTTATCTATATTAGAACTCCACTGTTCCATTGTTTCAGCCAAAAGTCTATAGTCCATTCTCCTTATTACTTTCACCCTTGCCTAGGGAGTTAAAAGTGATGTGAGGACAAGCTCTGGAATGTTTTTAACTCACGTAGAAAGAAGTTATCCAATTATTCAGGTAGGTCATTTGTTTTTCAAAGGTGCTTCATTTCAATTTAATAAGTTATATTCCTTTTCCTTTTTGCTATCAGGCAATTGAAAAGAGAATCTCAGTCTTTTCTCAAGTACCAGCAGAGAATGGAGAACTCATTCAAGTCCTAAGGTGCGTCCAAAAGTGCAATCTTACTACTCTTTAGTTAAATCTGATTTCATGAACCAAAATCTGCTGCAGTGCAGATATGAACCAAACCAGTTTTACAGACCACATCACGATTACTTTTCTGACACTGTAAGTCTTCAGTTACATTTCATTTATGGTTCTGATCGGAGCTATAATAGTGTTTAGTTGGAACCTTGCTTTATCTTCTTCTTCTTTGTTGTCTTAGAACAATTAGTATCTTCTTCTTTGTTGTCTTATGCCTTTCCACACAGTTTAATTTGAAGCGTGGTGGTCAGCGTGTAGCAACAATGCTAATGTATTTAACAGATGACGTTGAAGGAGGAGAAACTTATTTCCCTTTGGTATAACTTCTTCGTCATCTTGTGGAGGATCTCTTTCTTATACACATTTGCTGCTTCTCTTTATTATAAAACTCCTTTCTGAAAATAGAAACCGATGTGTATATCTGTCTGTCTCTCTGTTCAAATGCAGGCAGGTGATGGTGAATGCACATGTGGTGGCAAAATCATGAAAGGAATCTCTGTAAAACCCACCAAAGGAGACGCAGTTCTCTTCTGGAGCATGGTTTGTTTCTTAAAATCTCTTTCTTGAGACAAAACATGAATCATGTTCAATCTTCGTCTTGTGTTATTCAGGGGCTTGACGGTCAGTCAGATCCAAAGAGCATACATGGAGGATGTGAAGTTCTGTCTGGAGAGAAATGGTCAGCTACTAAATGGATGAGACAAAAAGCTACTTCCTGAGTAACTTAGAAAACTTTATAAACTAAAAGGAACCACAGTGACTTTATATTGAAAATGTCATAGACTCTCAGATTTTTTGATATACTCTTTTTGACCCTTAAATTTTATAATCTATCATTTACATATTGGATTTGGAGGTGTAATCACTTGTCACCCAACAACAACAAATCTTTGGTTACTATAATCCGAGAGAAGTGTTACCAATGTCACATAGAGACATATATATATATATATATATATACACGTGCCTGTATATGAAAAAATGTAAACCTTAAAAGGAGATACAAAACATATATTAGAGAACTATTTACCGGTTATGAAGACGAACCAACGTTAACTATGGTTGAAAAGAAAAAAGAAACTAAGAATAAAAATCACAGCCGTAACCTGACAACGAGAGACGAGTCTTGCTATAAATCAAAATCCTAACATTAAAATAATTACAATATATATTTATAATCTATAAAACCCACCGTAACAGTAGGAGGATCCAATTGATATGTGGGTTTGGAGGATAAATAATTCATTTAAAACATGATTGAGTTTGTAATATAATAGATTCAATTAAGCTTTTCTTTGTGTGTTTAGCAATGTTTTGATATTTAGAGAAAATGACAAGGAAATTAATTTTAACAATAAGGTATTTAGGAATATTTGGAGAGATTGTATGACATTATAAATTAAGTTCCACAGTAAATCCTAATTTCGAAAACTCTAAAAAGAAAATGAAACCCATTGATGATAAAGGAAAGGAAAGAGATGAGAAGTGGTTGCCGTTAAAGCATATCTGTGTGGCTATAGTCAAGGGTGTAAGTAGAAGTTACCATAATGATGTCGGCTACGTCTTGTTTGCATGAACTCTTATTTGAGAGTGCTACAAAACCCGCAGAAATGGCCGAGTCTTCAGAGTTTATTATATGTATTCTACCTACGCATAAACTATAGAAGCTTTCTTCAACCTTCCTTCTACTTGGAGGCCAATTAATTTGGTAGAGTTGGCAGAGTTTGCCTCCAGTTTCTCTATTATTGATGTCTTAGCCAATTGTACTCCTTTTCTTTATTATTAATTGTTAGCCAATTAATGTTTATTACTAAATGTTGTTATAAAATCTTGCTACTTTCAAATAATATCATTTTATACATCACATTTTAAGCTTCTCTAATTATTTTTCTCAAAAACTTTTTTAAAAAAAAACTCGGCATGTATATATTCCTTTTGTTTTTCATGTATACTCATATATCTTTTGGCATGCTTAAATTTACTGTTTTTTTTTTTTGCATTGGAGAAAAATCCATAAAAATTCACGAACGAATTTTCATTTGCTAATAAAATACACTAACTATTTTGGATCATCATTTAATACACAAACTAATTTGTGTTACCTATTAAATACACAAACTTTTGAAATTCACAGATTTTACACATTTTTTTAGACGGCGTTAACTACATTTAACGGAATGGGCGACAGCGTTATTGTTTAATTAAACACGTGTTTAGCTTGCATAAAAATTTCCTTAAAATATACTAACTATTTTTTATTTGCTAATAAATAAACTAACTATTTTGGATTTCCGTTTAATACACGAACTAATTTTTTTCCTATTAAATACACAAACTTTTAAATTTGAGCACTTTAACTATGTTTAACAAAAGATGATGTGGATAAACTGTGAAAAGCACACTCACTCTCAGTCAAAACCTCTCAAATCAATTGAACTCTAATTCAAATTAGTATCGATTCGAGTGTGACACCATAGTTTGTTCCAACCTTTTTTATTCTCCATATTTTGTTTCTTTTTTCTTCTTCACTTTAGTTTTCTTTTATACGGTTTCAAAGTGAAGTTAATTTTCATGTCATGAAAAAGGACAAAGAAAACTGTTTAAAATCGACTTCGATTCGAAACGATATAAATGAAAATTAAAGTGAAGAAAAAGAAAAAGAACAAAATTTGGAGAATAAAAGAGGTCTAACCAGATTATGGTGCCAAATTCTAATTGATACTAACTTAAATTAGGTTTCAATCAATTTGATAGGTTTAACTGAGAGTGAGCATGGTTTTCACAGTTTCACCACATCATCTTATGTTAAACATAGTTGACGTCTTCTAAATCGATGTGTAAAATATGCAAATTTAAAAGTTTGTGTATTAAATTGGAAACAAAAATTAGTTCATGTATTAAACATGAATCCAAAATAGCTAGTGTATTTATTAACAAATAAAAATTAGTTTGTGTAGTTCTTTATGCAAGTTAAACATGTGTTTAGTTAAACAATAACGCCGTCGTAATTTCCGTTAAATGTAGTTGACACCGTTTAAAAAATGTGTAAAATTTGCAAATTTTAAAATTTTATGTATTTAATATACAACACAAATTAGTTCGTTTATTAATTCGTGTACTTTTAAGAATTTTTTCCCTTTGCATTGCTTACATTTATGATCCATATATTTTCGTAAAGGTTTTTTAGTCAAAGCTAAATTCAATGATACAAACAATAACATGCAATGGTCAAGTCTTTGTGTATAAAATAGAAATACATAATAACAAAGTAACATTTTTTGAAAAACTCCTAGAATTTGTTTTTAAAAAAATCATAGAGATTAAACTTTTGGGTGAAAAAAAACGCAAGAGTATTAAATATTTAGTGAAAAGTAGATTGTGATTCAAAAAAAAAACTAAATGTATCAATTTTTAGCAAAAAAACAAAGTATAGAATTTAATGCATGACAAAATCTGAGCTTTTGTTGTTAGTACTTTTCAATATATAACATTATTTATTTATTTTAATATACATAACTGTGATTTTAACTTTTCCAAAATTAGTTTATTTTTTTGTTAAGGAATCCAACAATGATTTCTCCATTCAGTGTTGCATTAAATTTTATCAACTGTGAAATATTTTTCCCTAAAAAATTAATATCAACATATATGAAAGATTTAATTCTGGTCAAAATAATAATAATAGAGAGGATATTAAACTGAGACTTTTCCTGACAAAGAGTATATAAATAGAAGAGATGTTAAAACAAAGTCCACAGAAATAAAATTTAAAACATATGATGGATATCAGAAAACCATCTATCACTTTCTTTTTTGTAATAACATTGGTAATCTCGCTATCTAGCTACAACACTTTGGCCGCATCCGGTATGCTACTTCTAACAAAATATTATTTTTGTTATTTTCAATGGTCCTTGATTATTCTGAAAGCAATAGTCGAATTTTTTATTTTTATTATTATTTCTAAATGAATCGGCAATGACCATTTATATGTATGTAAGTATACTGTATACATGTTTTTTTAAAAGAAAATGTATTAAAATAGCTTTGTATGGTCTATAGATAATTGTACTCTTGACTTGGATTGTATTTGTGCAGTGATTAAGTCAGCCAATGGTGATGTTTGCGATGTTCCATGTGTGGTTGGAAAGTACGAGCTTTTCGAATGTGCCCATGACTGTATGGTGGATGGGTTCAGTACAGGGTATTGTGATAAAAAATCTCACAAATGTTGTTGCACCAACAAAGGGATTTAATATCAGGTCTTTGGAAAATGTATGAGGCTTCAGTTATGAAGTGTAATGCTGAATGAAATAAATCATATTATATATTATGGCTTTTATAACTTAATACTCCCTCTGTTTCTAAAAGATGAATGTTTTAAAATTTTCACACATATTAATAAAACATCTAAAATTTTAGTTTCCAATATTTTAATTCTCACAATTATTATTTTCCATAAATTTTAACAAATAAGATTTTGATTAACACTTTGAAATTTGCATTTTACCATTAATTCATGCTTTGAAAATGTAAAAAATGTAACTTTTTGAAACAAATTTTTTTCTAAAACATGTATCTTTTAGAAATAGAGGGAGTAATTTATTTCGACGTAGGTATTTTATAATCTGAATTATTAATTACTCATTATATAGACAAAAAGACGCGTTTAAACTGCAAATTACTTTAAAATTCGACAGATTGTTAATGTTACCTTTCAATGTTGACATAGAATTCATAAACCTTTCAATGTCGACAAAAATGCAGTCTAAAATATAGTTGACGTATATAGAAATTTAACAAATGTACTAGATTTTGACCCGCACATGCGTGCGGATATTTGTTTTAACTTTTAAAAATATATATAATATATGTTTTTGTATATCAGTATTGTGATATTAGCATTGGATTATTATTTATATTGAATGTTATTTTGTTTATATTTATTTACTAAATTATATATAATATTGAATGTTGCTTTGTATCTTCAGATTTTTAACACATATAAAATTATTAGTAATACAATAAGTAAATAACTATTTGAATTGATATGTATTTTTATGTTAATTTTATATTATTTATGTATATTAATATTTAAAATTTTGAAAATAGTATATATAATACAAACGGACTACTTTTTGGACATGAAAAAATTGATATGCTTTAATATTTATGAATGGTAAAAATAATTTTATATCATATTATTTCTATTAATTTATATATATACAATAAGTTTTTACTTTACAAAGGAATTTATTTGATATATTGTCATTTGAAACAATCAGTAATATTGACCATAAATAAAATTAATTAATTTTATTTTAATTAAGATTTTATTAAGACTAATTAACGATAAATATTATGATTAGTTAGTTTTTAGTAGCATTATTGTATTTAAAAATATTTTAAGGTTTAATTTATATTGGTACTTTAACATTAATAATATAGATTTATAGATTAAACCCACAAAATAAAAACTGAGGCAAAATTAAAAAAATTATGCAAATGTCACCCACATCTATTATGATTACACAAATGCATTATAGGAAAGATATAAGTGGGATATCTTTTTGATAAATAATGATTTAGATTTTAAAGATATATTAGAAATTATTAGATATGATGAGATTTTGCAATATTTAATTATTTTAAAAATATCAATTCAATGACACAAATTATAATTAATAAAATGAATCAGATTAGTTCTAAAATGTATTTTAGTTTTAATATAATAGATATTTTGCGCTTTTTTCCCTTTCCAAAAGTGTCAACTATAGATGTCATGAGACTCATGACTTTTACTGAGTATGTCGCTGTGAAATGCAAAATAAATCGTTAATAGGCATAGTTACACCATTCATATCTAATCTATTAAAACTGAAGTACAAATAAGAAATAACCCTTAATTTTACTTAATATTTACAAGTAATGCCACTGATATTATCTTTCTATCCAAACATCAATTCTTAACAAAAAAAAAATAAAGTTTGGCTAAGCCCATTAATAACTTTTGTCATTTGAATTGAAACTTCATAAAATATTGTATATGTATTTTCCAATTTTATAATAAAAACAGAATTATACATATATATATATATATATATATATATATATATATATATATATATATATCATTAAATTAGTTTTATTTTTATTCATATTCATATAAGCTACTCAATTATATTTGAATTATAAAAATGATAATAATGTTAATAATTTTCCATTATAATCTGAACTTATTCATTTACAGTAACAAAATCATGTAACTTTTCATAACAATTTAATAACTAAAATACATACTAATATTTATTATAAATGGTTATATATACAAACATGTATTATTCATTTGTACGATATATATATCTAATAAAAATAAATTATTTAATTTATAAATTTAAAAATAATCACCATATAATACATATACACAATTAGGTCTAGGACGGATCAAATATCCGGGATATTTTAGGATATATGGATTTGGATATGCATTCGTCGGATTCGTAAAATTGTTATTCGGATATTCGGGGTTAGGATATTCAGAATAAAATCTGAATACACGCGGATATCTAGATCTTTCTTTTTTAATTAAAAATAAATCAAAAACTAACTATTAACCATATATTTAGTCAATTTAAAATTATATTTTAAAAAACCTTAAATCATTAAAATTTAATAAAATTAAAATTTTAGTTATTTTATATAAAAGTATATATAATATACATAGATAACTATAATTAAATTATATTTAATATCCGGATCCGGATATCCATACCTAAAATTTTACTATCCGAATTTATACCTCGATTAGTCGAATCCGTAAAATCACTACCAGGATCCCCGAATATCCGTTTTTCGAAGCAGATGGGATCCCGGATCGGATAACGGATATCGAATATTAAATTTCAGTCATATATACAATTATATCAAACAAATTGCTTAAAATATTTAACATTTATAAAAATAATACCCGCGCGGGCGCGCGGATCAAAGGCTAGTATTTCATTATAAACAAAGTACTTTTACAACACAGTTAAATAAAAACATAAAACAACTAAACCATAAAAAGTGCTAAGCAATAGATGACAAAACATGAACTGAATGCCAAAGGAAGGGCTCGAGACTGCGTAGATCTAAACCCAGGCCCTCCATAAAAGAAATGGCTCTTCCACTCATCTGTATATTTAGTCTTGATGTTGTAGGATTCGGGGTTCGTTACAATTTTCTTAAAGTCTCGGATCGGCTGCAGACTATTGTTGTTATCTATGAACTTGAGGTTGCGGACATAGCTGCTTTTTCCAAATCCTTCTTTGGGGAAGTGGCCAGACCCCATTTGAGTTTTTGTATGGCGGCTGAAATTTTGCAAGTTTAAGATTTCACCGCCCCATTCTGCGATGGTTGCGTAATCAGCTAAAGTTGTGAAAAGTTCTTTCGGCCAGTAACCTACCAATAAGTTACCGGGTCCTAAGCTCAGCCACCAGTTCCCATATTTACGATCCTATCAAAATATGAGAAATATAAATGTTTAGCAACTGAAATGTATATAATTTTAATAAGAAACATATATATGTAAAGCAATGGGAAATAGAAACGGACCTTCCATACAAGTATGGTAATCTCGTACTGATTGCCTCCAAAAGAAGAAGTGGGAGAAATAGGACCACCAAGCACAATGCTGCTGCTAGTTTGTATAAAACCAGAGCATCTTAGGTTGTAACATCCGTTCTTATACGAATCACTCTGTAAGATGTTACATTATTGTTACTAACATGCATAATAAACTAATTCAAGTCAGTGTTATTCTAGATGGTTTTAATTAATGCATTAATAGAAGCAATACTAGTAATATATTGGTGGGTGCCTTAAAACTCAGTAAAAAGTTAACAACTGTTTTTTTCTATTTAGTGTAAATATTTTTAAATCAAATACATAATGATGATTAAACATTAAAGTAAAGTGTAATTGTAAGAGTTGTAGAACATCCAAATTTTGTTTGTAATTTGGGTCCTAACTCCTTTCTTTTATCAAAGGTCCTAACTCCTAAGATACTATTTCGAAGTCAAGTATGTAGAGTTAGCCCTGAGAGGTCCAATTAGTTTTCGGCCTCCAAAAACATGGAAATCAAAATGTCATGGCCCATAATTGAATTTAAAGGCCTTAAGCCCATTTTTACTGATTTCTGTTTAGGGCCGGGTCTGTAAGTATGTGTTAATTTTGAATCTTATTATTCATTTATTTACGTTTTAACTCCATATGTTTCAAAATTTTCTTTTGATATTTATATTTATATATATTCTTGTAGTCATTTTCTAACTCACGATGTAAATATACGCCAACGACAGAGTAGTAATCAAGTTTAAAAACATATTACACTATTTAACATATTGATTTTGTTGATTGACTTGTAAAAAATGCCCTTTACATAAATAATATAGAATTGAGTTTTTAAATGTATTTTAAATAGTTAAAATATATTTTAAGCTGACATTATTTTTTCCTTATCAAATCAACAGATCTTATTAATTACTTAATGTAAGTTTAGAAAACATATTTTTACTGTTCAAATCATACCCCAGTAATTTACACTCCACGGTAATAATAATATTTGTATCCACTCCTTTAGTATTTTTTTTGTCTATATGTTGTATAATATAGATACTGAAAATTAGTATAATATCAGCAATAACCTTATAATGTTACTCATGTATTTTTTCTTAGTCACAATACTCTTTGTTCAAATGTTATTATGTTTTATAATATAAAATGAGATAAAACTGATAATTAATAAAAATAAACTTACTGTCCAAAAAATAAATAGCCTCGTTCTGTTATCGCCATACAACGTCGGAAGAACCTAAATATATGAATCATACAACTATGTTAGTGTACATATATATATAATGAAAACTATAGAAAAATTTATCACAATCAAAATTTAAACCAACCTGCCAGCCAACCTCTATGGTGTTGAGGTCATTAGTCTTATATTTTCCCGAACTAATCCAAATCTGAGATATAGACATCTCCTTTCCCTCTATCGCCGGATCCCACACATTAATCGTGGCTTTTGCTCCGTATAGTTCTGGTGGACTTTTCTGACTTATGATGGCATACTATCATTCCACACCGTAATACGTAATAAGATGATTGCTTGAAGACAAATAGGTTGTCAAAAGAAGCTAATAAACACATACAAAAACTCAGTGTACGTAGTTTTAATTTCAACAACTTTTGAGTTGCTTTTTAGTTATAAAAATCGGTTGAATTTTTAGAAAACCAAGAACCAAATGAACCTGAAAAATCGGTTGAGTATTAACCAATCTATCTATACCTCATGTCCAGGAGTGTAACTGGTGGTGTCAGACGCTGTCCCATCAATCTTACTGTTACTGTAGTTCCGTACTGGTACGGTTCCTTCCGGACAGTTGGCAGTACTAATATCAGCTTCCCATGTTTGGAGTTTGCTTTTCTTATCTGATTCGACTGTCAGAGGAATTTCAGACGGCCATTCCTATTTTTTTTTCTCAAAAGCCAAAAATATTATTATTTTATTGTAAAAAACATTAACATGGAAGTATAAATTAAAAATAACAAATCAAGCGAACCTGAAGTTTATGATGTTTTAATAAAGTGCTTTTAAATGCTGGCTGCTTCATTTTGTCGATACATTCGACATCATCTCCATCCGAAGTCCGTTGAAGATAAATTTCACAAATACATAAAAGATTAGTATAATTACCTTAAATAAGTAACAGCACTGTTCAAAAATTATGTGTATGATATATGGGCATGTGGATGCGGTGTTCAAACGGGGTAAAGGAAAAAAAAAGATAATAAAAAAAAACAATCACGCAGCTATTTTTCATTTCATGAGTATTTGCTCTATATTTTTTTGGTTGGAAACACATGCACATACGATGATGAGGGTAAAATAATCCAAGTTTAATAGCTTACAAATAATTTCTACTAGTTTAATAGTTGATATAACATTATAACTCGGTTGTTTTGTTATTTTTAAGGCAAAGAAGTTTAGGACAGAACTGGATCAGCAACAAAAACCATAAACTAAAGTAGAAACCTTAATAGTAACTGCATCTTTGATGATGGCTAGAAGAAGGATGAAACGTAGAATCTGCGAGAAATCCATTGTAGAATCACAGCGATCGCTCTCTATCTTCTTCTCTCACAGGCGATCTCTGGAAGCCAGCGTTTTCTCTCTCTCGATCTCTCGCGTGAACTATTTTCTCTTTATGTTTTGATTACTCTCGCTCTCTTCTGTTTTTAAAGAGTTTTTTTTCCTGAGTTGACGAAAGAAGAACCCCATGCAAAGAAGGCATGTGTTCATTTTAACGACCAAACAAGAATGGTTTCTGTTTCTGGTAAGTGGTAACCGTGTGACGTTCAAGTGGAGAATTTATACATGGGCCATGTACATCCGTTCTTTTCAAAAGTTTAGAAAACAATGGATCCAATGAATTAGGCTAAAATAAAAATAAAAAGTAATATTCATGGAAGGCACACCAGCTCCATCCGCAAGCTCTAAGAACCATGTGAGCAACTTACAAACATCATAAGTTCAAAAAAAAAACTAACAAACATCACATATATAATGACAATGATATATGACCAAAGAGAAGAAGAAAGTAACTGGATACATGACTCATCATTTTATGTCGATTTATACTTATTGCTTGATTTCGAACTTTATAAAAATGTTCTTGTTTAATTTCACACTTGATTTGCTCTGGCTTATTCCTTTTCTTTATTGTAAAGTACTAAAATAGATAACTCTCTCGTTCCCTTGGAAACAGAATGTTTTGGGAATAGATTACTCGTATTTAGATTCTCTTTTCCTCACCTATAATTAATAATCATGCTTTAACAAAAAAAAATATCATGTCTACTAAGAAATACCCTATTTGGTCTACAACATAAAGTAATAGTTTAAAAGACAATAATCTAAAACTTCAACTTGATCCACTCCATAAACCACATACGATTTCATGATATTTCAATACTTATATGTTTTGTAGACGTTAGAAAATGCAACATCTACATAGGCTCCACTATAAATAATTAGTCCACATAAATCACAAGTTAGTTTACTCCTCCTAAAGTAATTCATTTTTGTTTGCAAAAAAAAATTACATTTAAGTTTGTCTACGATACTATTAAACATGTCTACATTACCTAGATACTTAAATTTTATCAAAAGAAAATTAAATTAAACAAATATTAGTTAGAAAATTTCAAACTCGGTTCACTGTATATAGACATTTTTTAACTATAGGTCGTAAATTTAACTTGGTCGATGATATAACTAATAAACTAAAGATATCTAAAAAAAACTAAATAATTTAGAATTGATATTCAAGAAAAGCTAACTTCATCAAACAAAACAAAATGCTTAAATATGCTTTATTTTGTAAAATAGACGTCCTATGAAATTTATTACTTCCCCAGTGACAAGATTCAATTTGTGAAGCAATTTTTTATATAAAAAAACAATTACAAAGAATATATTCTTTTGAAGAATAGAGAAGATATTCTTTTGAAGAATAAAAATCTAGAGTGTAAATTAAAAGGACAAGGAAAAAAGGAAAGAACGAAGCGGAAAAGTTGTCCCTCATAGTTTTGGATCTGGTAAAGAGACTACGCAATAGCCATAGCTCAAAACAACAAATATTGCACATTTCTCCCAACTACTTCACTCTCAATTCTGGTCATGTTTGCTATTACATCCACTACTACATCTACATTATGTTCATCTTTGTCTACACTAGTGATGTGAATGTTCCTCCAAGAACCACTTAAGGACCTTACTCACTACATCCGCCATTTTAGGTCGGTTTGTTTTTCTTAAAACTACAATTCTGTAATTTTTAGTATTTCTAAAGCCACATCCAACAATTTAACAGTAAAACTTTGAAAGTCTTAGATTAGATGACGATATATATTTAAGTGCTAGCTCAGATGACGAATCATATCATAATGTAGATCAATTGGTATAATATAATCGTCTCGTAAGTTTAGTGACACAAAACATTATGCCATTTGGATTCGGTTAAGTCAAGTAAATTTGATTAGGTTGTTGGTTACTTTAACGGTTTAACAAATCTATATAAGACTAACCGTTTAGCAATTGAAAGCTTTGGCCTATGATAATAACGTTGAAAAAAACGACCAGAAGAGCGAGATCGTCGACTATGAACAACAACAACCAGCATCAGCTTCTGAACAGCTTAGTTTCTAATTAATCAACTTTAATAAGATCTACTTAGTGTTGTTTCTATAGTGTATCCTAAAATTAATTTGGTTTCCAGATAAGTGTATGTTGTCCCTTAGATATTGAAAAAAAAATCCCCAATAAAAAATATTCGAAAAAGAACAACAGTTGCAACTTATACGTCAAGAAGAACATAGAAAGAAAAAGAACAACACTTAATGAATTATTCTTGATTGATTCTCCGTTTGAAAAGTAAACATGAGAGCCACTACAGGGAAAAAAATTAATATTAGGTATCAAACAAGACAAGAGTATCGTTAAACAAAGAAACCACAGACATTTATTTACCTGCTTAGTGGAGTCAAGTAGGAACCTCACGACCGAGCAAGTACGCATTCATTACCTAGAGTGCCTTCAAACCCCAAATGATCAAAGGACAACAAGAGTAAGAATCTTGCATATCTATAATCTATCCATAACTAAAGACACCAACCAACTAGACTAATGAATCCGTGGTACCGTCCAATATCTATTTCATGCATGTGATGGCTTAACATACGAGAGTGAACAAAATTATCCAAACTTATATGCAGTCACTTTGATATATCTGAACACGTGCCGAGTCTAATTTAATATATGTTCCGATAGTGATTCTATATGTTTATATCACCAGTATCTAATCAGTTGAGGAAGAAGCAGAAAAGAGATATCAAAAATAGTAAAGAATAACGTTTTTTGTTTCAATAGCATTCTCTACCAGCGTCACATCTTTACCTTTAGTGCAAACAATCCTACATGTATTTTATCTAGGCATAGAACTATAGAAGCTTTCTTCAACCTTCTTTCTACTTTAAAGCTTGGCAGGCCAATCAATTTGTTCTAGTGTTGGCAGAGTTTGCCTCCTCTTTCTCTATTATTGATGTGTTACACAATTGTACTCCTGAATAGGTAATAAAATAAAATATTGAGATTTGAGAGAGATAAGCACTCAAGTTGCAACCGGTTATGAATCTATAATGAGTATGCTTGACTTATATAATCAAAATCTTTTTTTTTCTGTGTTCTTTCTTTTTGAACTGAGTCCTTAGTCTCTTTTTCTTCTATACTTTCTTGGATCATCTTTTGAAACATATCATATCATTCATCATCGCTTCTTGCACGCCCCACAAGTGCATCTCTCCATCCCCTTTTCTAGTGACTGCACATAATAAACAATCAACGAAAATAAAGCATTAACTAAGAAAATATATACAAAAAAAGAGCACTAAGCAACTATCTATGTTTTGAAATCTCATGTTCCAATTGTATGGCTTTATTGAAAGAAGTCCAACTCGAGTATTTCTTCATAGGCTAAAAATCTAAGGTTAACCTCAAACATGCAGAACCTAACTATTTGTATGATATGTATACACATAACCATCTATTTATATGTGTATGTAGAGAAATTATCTATGCTTCTTAATGTACTTAGAGCGATTTTATATGCAATCACCTGCTTTAAACTCCCTATCTATGTCATGAAATTTTATTCCCGTAATTGTTTCACCAAAAATACCATATTTTGATTATGACTTGATTAAAAAGTAGCATTTTCGTTACTCCATATATTATAACTAATATGATAATCTTTACTTCAGTTTGAGATAATGTCTTATAAATCGAATTTACAGAAAGACGCACCTCTACTTCGTGTTGTAGACATTTGATATGCTCAGCAGCCAAATCCAACATATCTGCATAGCTCGCTTGCTTCAAAAAAGAGATAGAGAGAGGAACCAAACATTATTTTTAGATATATACAGAATCTTCTTAATTAGACCTTATAAAATTACATAGAAATTATAATTTATCTCTCTCACATTGTCTATATTGGGCACCAGTTCTTGTAGCTTCTTCAGCTTCCCGCTTATTCTCGTTCTTCTATCCTATAAAGAAAACTTGATCATACTCTTGCTTTCTTTGGGTTTCACATATAATTCTCTTGTATGAATATATCATTACTCATGTAATGACAGTAATATAAAATCAAAAGGTCACAACTAACCCTTTCAGCTATACTACGTGGGTGTGTCGCACATCCACGCTTGGCCCTAACCCTACAGGGGACCGAACCCTCTGGGATGTTCATCAAACTCTCCATTCTCGCCATTTCCAGAGACGTTTGTGGCATGCTAAACTAAAGAATCAGAACCATACCAAACATCAGTTTTAAAGCTTTATATTTGTGAAAATATTAATTAATCAATAGTAGTACATCCTCTAAAGTATCTATATGTAGTAGACAACACCACTCAACATACATGAACTTGTGAGTTGTAACATACATTTTATTGGCATTTATTCACTTGAAATCCCTTTTGCTAATTAACTTTATGGAACTTTTATCCGTTTTATAGACTACATATTAGATAAAACATTACACAAAACCACTCAGCACAGTATAATATCATTTATTAACATACAACTTATAAATATATATAAGATCAATCATAAACGTTATCCAAACTTAAACGATAAACACGCAAAAGTACAAAAGACACTCAACTTTGGACATGCAAATTTTCTCCTTTATCTAAGAGAATCCAAGCATTATGAAACTTTATTGCATAGAAAATTAAAGTATTGAAGATTCATACAACATAAAATACATATAACAACCACAAAAATATTGAAATACCTGAGTTTCTAACGTGAAAAAGTCAGTTGTCTTGGACCGTTTGCCAGGTTCATCGATAGTGAAACTGATATGGGAAGATGAGCTGTCCCAATTGTTATTATCATTTCCAAAACTCATACTCGACGATGCTACACCGTTTATAGCAGCCGCTTGGGCCTCGGAGATTCTAGGTAGAGAGTTATGTTCTTGATGATTGCTACTACTCCCGCCGGAGAATCTCTGCTAGCTCCGACTTCAACCTAGACGGCCCTCTCTCTTCTCCTCCTCTTCCTCCACCGTATCCTCCGTTTGGCCACCCTAGAGAAAAACCTGTTCCCCCTTCCATCAACAATAGCTTGTAACTGTCTCAGTATTTTAATAACCAGTATGATATTTATAAATATATACAAAATAGAAGAGAATGGGCCGTGTCCGAGATTCGAGGACCCCTTCCTTTGTCTCTATTTAGATTTTATTTATCGCCAATTTGACAGAGAATAAAGATTCATAAAAATAATCTTACAAATATTCACTATTCGAATTCCAAACTATTATTAGCATTTGTTCTATATAATAATGCAAGAGGGGTAAACTTTCTTGGGGCTCGCACATGTATTACAGTGGAAAATAAACCGGATGGATGCAATGAACCAGAAGATCAAATTGCGCAAATAAATTATTACTTGCAAGTTGCAACCAAATATAGTAACAAATCTATTATTTATTTTTCTTATAGAAAAAAAATCATTTCTTATAATAACAAGTAGGTGTATCCAAAAATAAAAATAGTGACTATGCTGAAGCCATGTCAGCAAGGTGGACATTATGGCTGCTTTGTTAGAAGAGAAAGAGCAAGTGGAATGGATTTAATATTGCCAAGTGGACTATACTTTTTCAATGATTCGTTTTTAACATATACTTTGAGCAAGTGCATGTTTTTATAATACACGATATTTGCATTAAGTTACATTATTAAATTATACAACTTGCCTCTCCTGGAAATACGTGTTTAGTTATTCATGCATGTAAAATGTATTAAGTATATTAGACCAAAAATGTATAAGTATATTATACAAACATATTTTCAGTATATATATGCAAATCAGATCAGATGGATTAACTATATATATATGCACGGTTTCTCCAAGCGGAAATGAGAGAAAATTTGTTGATAAAATGGATAGATTGATTAACTATACCAACCAAACCAAAATTGAAGATAAAAAAAATAAAAGTAAAAATAAAAATAAAACCAACCAAACCAATATTTTCAGTTAGGTTGTTGATATTATAAATGTTAATTTATTGGAAAAACAAAAGTCGTATGCCTTTTATATGTGGAGGGAAACCAATAGACAAACTCAAGCCATCGCAACCAATTCAATGTTACATAGGTTTGAATTCCAGGAAGTCAAAATTACGTGTTAGACAAATTTACTTACCAACTCGTCTATATCAATAAAATTTTATTTAAATCGTATGTTTCATAATTTCATAATTTCTGAAACATTTTGCTTCAATACTAAATAGAAGTACTGATCAATTTTAGTTAAAATTTATATTCTAATTGGTACAATAATAATTATATACATATATATATATATATACTCTCTATGAAAGATATAAAGAATAGTAATTATAATCTTATAATGTTACGCCAATGTATAAGAGTGCATTTTAATTTGCATACCGTCCACTATATTTCAAAATTTACTCGGGAAAAAAGTAAGAAACGCAAAAAAAGTTACCGTCGGGATCAGTGGGGAGATGTTGGTCATAGAATCCAGCCGGAGAGCTTCTGTGTCGGAACAAAGGAGAAGAAGCTGCCGCGGCGGAACCTCTCATGGTAGATGTTTCTCCTGTTAAGTAATGACCTAGCCCGATGACGTTGGGATTGTGCTGCGGAGGAGGAGGAGGTGGTAGAAGATTATGGTGAGTTTGAGAGCCAAGGGAGGAGAAACCACCGGAAGTTTCATCATATGGATTGTTCTCGGCGTCTTCGCCGCCGTCTGGAGCGGTGGACTTGGAGGGAGGAGGAGGAGGATACATAATTTGTGTTTTGCTGGAGGGGAAAATCTTGAGGAGAGTTTTCAAGAAAGAAAGAGGTTATGAGTAGTTTAATTGGTTAATATAATAATGCAAGAGAGTTACTAAATGTAGTTAGGGATTTTATTAAGTTAATGAATTAGATTAGTGAAGTGGGGACCAAATTAGAAAGGAGGCACGTGCAGTAAGTGCTTGTCCGCTTAACGAAGAAAGTCTTCTACTCACGGTCGTCAACGCATGTGCACCTCACGTGGTTGACAGTTGGAGATTTTTGACGTTTTTAGTTTTTTCATATAATTATTCATTTGTGGAAGTTTGTGGAAGATGATTGGTTGGAGATTTTACGTAAAGAACTAAAGATGTTAACTTTTTATTTATTTGGTAAAAGGTAATGAAGAAGATTTAACTGTATCTAGTGTAGTTTCTATAAACATATATTTTTTTTAATGTTCTTGATGGTATCAATATTAATTAACGAATGCGATCGTGGTATATGATGAAAATTGGTACTGGTTTCTTTTTTTTAAGAAAATCGTTAAGAGTTTTGAAATATAATTTATATGAATCTAAAATTTTTATCAAAAAAATATATGAATCGTGGTATATTTTTATCAAAAAAATATAATTTATATGAATCTAAAATTTCATACACAAACATGATTGTTGAGAATAAGTTATCATCGATTCACATTCACAATTATTGGGTTACGATTAAAAATCAAACGAACAACACAAAGCCCAAGATTGTTACTAGTACTGTTTACATTACAAGATCCAACATTGTTGTATTTAAATGGGCCGAAATAATAGGACAGTCCAAATCATAAGGGAGACGGATAAAGACCGATACTTTTTGGGTTGGATACTATTAGGTCTTTTTAATACTTTCACCAATCGGCTCTTTTTAATAGGTTAGCTGAGAATTTTAAATTTTAATTTCCTTGATTAGAAGGGGTGAAATATTAAAACTCAGTTTATTTTTTCGTACAAGTTGGATGGACAATAAGACACAGAATTTGTAACTCTAGACCTCGTGTCAATAGACACCACACGTCAATATAGTTAAGCATGTGTGTGTGTTTGCTTATATACAAGAAAATATACCAATTCTATATGTAGACACATAGTTAGTTGGTAATTTAGTCTCATTTTCTGATACTTCTTTTTTTGGTAAAACCAGCCAAACCAAAAAAAGATATGACATCTATTTGGATGTTAGATAAACTTATATTTGTTTATATAAGTTGGTTAACCTAATCATATTTTTTATCTACACACTGATATATGGGTGTGTTTGCATCCATTAAGAGATGTCATTGGTTATTTGATAAAGTCACTTTCAACTCCATGACAACTAGATAATTCTAAGTAATAAATTCCAAATGTGCATATGTGCTCAATTATTTTCTTATTTATACCGTTATTGAAAAGTTTGCGATGACTAAAACAAGTGATATCATTATACCAATGATCATTACCAAATCTCGTGTCCTTGACTGCACAATGACGTAGTATATTGTATATATGATGAAAATTTTCCGCCGGTAAATATATTAAATAAGTTAATACTATATTTCAAGGATTTTATTATGTTTACATTCTGAATCAATTCATAAACGCACAAAGTAATATATAGATTTAATCTTTTGGTTTTTGGTCTACCACGATATTTCTAGCAAATTAACATCATGTCCCGCCAGATATATTATCTATTTAGCTATTACAAATTGAATTGCCAACATTGATTTTAAAACAACACAGAAATTAATAAGATCACATTGGATGTAAATGAGATTTATAGATATTGCGAAAGGTACAAACCAGTAAAGAATCGAATGTAAATGAGATTTATCTTAGATATTTTAATCATTAGTTAAAAACTAAAGCTTCTATAGCATCGTACTAGAAGTCTAGCATCCTATTAAGATAAGTTTAACTTTAACTTCAGAAAGGAAGTCTACTAAACCCTTTTCACGCCTTTTCGTGCAAAGCCACGGAGGAGACATATACATATTGATACTACTATACGTAATTGATTTTTTATTTTGCTTCCACCACTTGATACGAAGATGAGTATACTGTGGTATGAATGGTGAAGTTAAATAGTCAAAAATACTCAATTATGAATTCAAATAGTAAAATAATGTATATAATTTTTAGAAAAGTAATCTAGATGTTTTAACGTTAAAATATTTTAGTTAAAAAAGTTTAGGTCATTTACTAAATTGAAAAAGCTGTGCCATAAAAATTTAAAAAGGTAAAAATAGAAAGAAAAAAAAAAGATAACGAGCATTGAGAAAGACAGGTTAATATGGCAAACGAATCTGGAAATAATTTATCTTTGGTAGTTCACCTTTTCCTCAGCTTTCTGACAACTGTAAGATGCTGTATCGTTTTGTTAATTGGAAATTAAAAACCTAAATAAGCTCTGTTAACCTGTCATTTTCCTACTTTTTTATCAATTTATTTTCTCGTATTAGTTGACGGGTAAGCTTTCAAGTAACACGAGACTCGTAAGCAGATGAGTGATATTTTTCTTAAATTTATTTGCACTATAACGATCGTGTATGTGGTATTAGTTATTTACTAATGCTTGGACCCATTTTAGAAAGAAGAATTTTTTTTAATGATTTGGATATATTTCTTCTGTTTTAATATGATGCATATTTTAGGTCTTTCACATATTAATAAACATACAATAATTTTTTTTTTTGTGATTGTTTTTTTCTAATAAATTTAAATCAATAAAATTTATTAAGTATAATTATTTTTTTGAAATTTGTAATTAATTATTATTCTTTGGCAAAACATACATTGAAAATACAAAAGAATATATTTTTTGAAATGTTTTTTTTTTAAATATGTAACATTTAAAACAGATCGAGTATTAATTATGTAAAATAGTTGCACACGTAACAGAGTACTAATTACTCTCTTTATAGGCGCTTACTTTAAAAGATTCATTTACATTGATAGTTGAATCAACATGATTGTTTTCTTTAATTTTTTTTGGTAAAATTATTCTGTTTATTGCCTATAAATATCTTATTATCGCTAATCTCTTCGTCCTTTTCAGACGATAAAATAAAAATACATGATTCACAAAAATACATAATAGTCAACCCCATGTGCGCAATTAATTCTTAGTCGTTTTATCTACGTAATTCTTGTTATACGTACTAGTACATTTTGGAACAAAATATACGTAGTACTATTTGTTTACAACTATATGAGTAGATCATCGTAAATAACGTCATGGGGCTTTCGTGTTTTACTTTGGATTATTTGCTATATTTCCTGATTAGTGAAGGATTTTATTCGTAGAAATTTGTGACAGTCTAACAACATCGACTAGTTAATCTTAAAAACATGTCACTTGTCAGTTAACTGAGCTTAATTAACGTATGCTTATCATTATTGCAAAGAATATTCATTGAGACGATACCTACCCATAAGAGCATCTTACTAGGAGCAAATTCCAAGATGTAGCAGTTTAGTTTACGATATAATGCATCCAATAATTTAATTAGAATAATCACAAACAATAGTGAAGATTTTGTTATAATAATTATCGCAAGAAAACATGAATTAAAGTAAACCAAATGGCGACCAAAAGAAAAGATGAGACATATGAGGACGGCTAAGTTAGTTGTTGGAGGCTGCTGTCTGAATTACGCCGCCGTGGGGTCCTCCGACCTACTGTTAATATCACCATAAGAAAATGAATGCTTATGTCTTATGCTAGTTTGTTTTACTTTTGCTTTTGGCAATAATGTTTTAGAAATGAAGGTTTTCTAGAATCCTTTTGTCTTAAAATGTAATTTTGTAACTTCATCAGCTTATTTTTGAAGTCGAATAGGTACAATAGTGACAGTTATGTAAAAGATACTCATAGATATACCATTATCTAAAAGTGATTTGTTAAAATATGACTTCTTACTATTTTAAGACACTAAGAGAATGATTAACCCTAAAACCCTATCTGTGGCTTTTTTTTGTCTGATTTTTTAAAAAAATAGAAAACAAACCAATCGCAGACCGCCACGTGTCAGTGGAACCCGTGAACAGTGCAAGAAATAATTTTTAATTAAGAGTTTTTAGAATCTGTTCTTAGGTATTTGTGGGTCCTCTCCCTTAAGAACTCATCTAAGAACATTGGTTAAAGGTGCTCTAAGAGCAACCACAATAAGGGTTTTTAACTCTGGGTATCCCAAAATACATATATATATATATATATATTTATATTATTATTTAATTCTAAAATTTTTAATTTCATGGACAACTCAACCAAATTATTTTTGCATAGATATTTTGGGTTAGATTTTCCGTAAAATTAAGAATCACACAATTAAATATTAATATAAATATATACATACATATATATGTATTTTGAGAAACCCGGAGTTAGAACTCTTTGTTAAAAGTGTTCTTCTAACAAATTTTCTATAAAAAATAAACTTTCCTTGGCTCTTCATAAAATAGTTCAGGGTTATTTTAAAAAATCTTTGGTTTTGTAATTCTGGAATGTGATTCTTCTACAATACTCTTATACTAAGTGTCCATTTTGTGTAAGTTCTTAGATTTAAAAGCGAGGCTTGTGTTAGGATGAGACTACAATTCAAATCATACAGGTTTTGAAAGAATCGGTATAATTATCTCCTCTAATTATTCGATTTTTGATGTGACTTCTACTGCAAAGACCTTTTTACCACTATACTGCCTCTTTCATAATCTGTAGAATTTAAGACTAATCTGATTTTTGGGTTATAAATTTAACATGCTTCACGATCTTGGCAACAAAAGTCAAGTCAGCCAAAGCAAGTTACCCGGATGAGACGGTGGTGGCCTTAAGAATGAATTGACCGTAACGCGGCCATGTGATGCTATAATTAGACAATGTGGAAGTGAGTATTAAAGTGTATCTGTCTTCACTCTGCTGTTTGAGCACTATCATTCCAACATTTTGTTTTTTACTAATTGTCGAGACATATATGTTGCCACTTTTGCGTTTCAAAAATACCATTTTATTTGTTTTTTTTAAGTGGTGAATATATGGGAAGATTTTTCGCATTTATGTATTCTTTCTTTTCTATATTTCGTATAATATAGTCTAGAACGTATTTTTTTGTGGTTCATTAGAATATTAATGTGGTGAACTTAATATATGAACGTATCTTGTGGGCTTATACAGCATCTTCCTTTACAAGTAAAAACAATAGTATAAACCCTAAAAAAAACTAAAGCATATCAGTGCCAAGAAATACACAGTCTGTCACTAACAAACTCTTAATAACTAATTAACTATGCTGTGGTAACTGGTAACTAATGTCAAATATATACATATGTATATAGATATAATAAGACTTATAAGGTAAACCAACATACACACATATATATATATATATATATATATTGTCAGTTAATCCATCCGTGCATGTAAGTAATGTAAACATTGGTCGACTTATGATGTTGATTATGTTATTTAAGTTCAGAAAGTGTCGGTGAAAATTATCTAACTTAAAAGATATACTTGTTGTCTTTGTTGAACATTTTGGATAACCGAATCGATCGAGTTGCGTTTTGCATACTCAAAATAGCTTGTAAGTTGAATAACTACTGTTAAGTATGTAATTGACATTTGGTTTACTTAGATGATCTAGTGGCATATATCTATATAGAGTTTAATAATTTATGAACTGGACATCATTACGTGTACGTCCACGCGTATAGTTTGGGATGAAAGTCGCAAATCAATAGGTAGGTACTACTGTATTTTACTTAACTACCGATTGTCAAGTCCTAATTTATAGCAATAAACATTGACAATTAATTTTTAATTACTAAATTTAATAGTGTCAGCTGTTGATGAAGAGGCACGAGGCGACTTCGGATTTTACATCATATGAAAATTTTGACAGTTTCCTGTTTCATAATTTATGTGAGATCAATCTTGATTAAGGTTTTTTTTTTTTTTTTTTTTTTTTGATTAACATGGGGGTATTCCAGGTCCATGGAGAGGACCAGACTAATCCCCAAGGGGAGGTGCAGCCCACGGATAGACCCTCTCTCCGGGTATTCAAATGGGCCCTAAAGCATGGGCCCATATCCGTGTAAGGTGACCAGGATAATTGTGACTTAGTTTCGCGCAGCAGGTGGATCGAACCTGAAACGTGTTGGCGTCCCAGTCCCGTCTCCTTACCACTCGACCACAATCACCTGGTCGTTGATTAAGGTTTTTTACATCTTTCTTATTGTGATTACTCGTAAAGAACACATAAACGTTTTAGAATTCATACAGCCAAACATGTTTTTAGGGAGATTTTATTTACAAATTATGCGAATATTTTATAAGTATGTACGAATATATATATATAATGGACTGAAAAAAAATATATATATATATATATAGTGGACTGTTTTTGAGGTCTTTTAAAGGTTTATCTTAAGAAACCATAAACTACTTGAAAACTTTCATTATACAAGCATAGAGACGTTTCGAGCCTATTAAGCTTCAATATGCATTCTTATGATAATTATTGTGCTGCGACTTGTATATTCGTTTTAAATAAGAAATAAAGCTAATCATTGCTTTGAAAAGTATACGAGACACTATTTGACATTTGAATAAGATAGTTTTAACTTTTTTAATTGAAACCCTTGTTAACGACAGGAGAATATACGTACCACGTGGTGTTTACTTAGTTTTCTTTTATTTAACAAGTCTTTTGTCGCGTCGGTTTTTGATTGTAGTTTTCGTTTTGAAGCAATCATAATATTATATTCATACTCTATTATAGAAGTATTATATTCATGTTTCTGTTATAAAAAAGAAATTTTCTATGCAACAATTCCGCTTTTTTGGCAATGTGAAATTTATTGATAATTAAAAGATAGTTCTTTACAATAACATGGTACTAGAAAGGATAAAGAAAAGATGATAACCGAATATATTTTGAATATACAAGTTGCTATATAATAACTTAAAATGAACATAGCCAGTAAGTACGGAAGCCTCCTTTGTTATAGCGACTTGTATAATCGTTTTATCCTTAATAAATAGTAAATGAATTAAACTTGACAAAGTAAATGTAGCGATAAAATAAAAACACTGAAAAAAATCGTGGTATAGATTTAATAATTGTGTTAAGGTAGAAAATGAAATGGGTTATTAAGGTGAGGCGGTTGGACAAGTTCCTATGAGATTAATCGGTTGAGACTCGTTCGGCTTACTAAATATTTCCGGATTATAAAAAAAAAGTTAGAAAATGAATAATACAAAGCCAATTGTAATATGATGATAAGGTAGACTTCTTCTAGTTGATATTAAAATTTTAAAATTGTATATTTCATATAAGCATGATTGGTTCAGTTGATTAGAAACTAATAGACAATTCGACCGCGCTATAAAATTATAATTGAAAGCTAAATCTGTGTAGCCTGTGTTTATGTAGAAGACTTTGTTGTAATCAAAGACATGCTCTGATATATAGTAAGATGAAAATGTGAACAAAGAAAACTGAAATTTGGTATGGCATAGGAAAAAACACTCCTTAAAAACATGTTTTCAGGTTAAAGAAATTTGAAAACTTGTCCAAAAAGGTAAAATAAATCATCACGCATAGCACTGGTTATGGGGGTGCGCAAAAGCTATATTCGTAAGTTTGGCCCTTTCGTAAATTTTACAAGTAATCAAATGACAAATTAATACATGTTGATAAAATCCTCAAAGAAAACATATCAAGATAAATTTTGAATCTAATTTGTCTCTCACATAGTACTTCTCTTGCCTGCACATGATCCCTATACTTGTGTCAGTCTCTGTTCTCTGTACAATGTCTACGGGTTTCTGAAAATATATAAAAATATCGTTAACATTATTTTGAGAAGTTTTCTACAAAGAAAAATAATCAAAATTCTGAACACTAAAGTATTAAATTTTAGCTAGTATCGTATTAAGTTATTATGTAACAAATATAGACTCTGAGTAGACGTTTTATTTAATTACCAGAGTAAAATCATAAGGTGTGTTATGTCGGGTTTTAAATCTTCCAACTTCGAAATTTAGTTTGTTTTTATTCAACTGGTAAACCAGACTAATGAAACATGAAATCAGAAAGAATAATTAATTTACTATACTTCTCTCTCTATATATATTTGTAAATCATGAGCAGTGCCAATAATTTTTTATTTATTTTGAATTTTAGCGTCAAATAATCATAAATCAATGTAGTCCAAAATAAACTTCATAGTTGTGTCATATTGATACGTTAAGAAAACATTTATTAAACGTTTTAATCGAAGGCAACTGCCACCCAGGATTCATTCACAATTAATCGATTCTGGTATAAAACTTGAGTTCCATGAAATATATCACTCTATAATTACGACAGATATAAACTTTGAGTAGGGTTGCCAATTAAAATGACAAACAAAATAGGGTTGTTGCAAGAAAATTCTAGATAAACGTTACCAAATCCTAAAAATAGATTTAAAACAGTACTTCCTGGTAGAGTTCTTTCTTGGCACGCCATTGACTAATGGTTAGGGAACCATAGAACAATTTAAAATTTTAAATGGTCCTAATTGATATAGGGCAGCTAGTCCTATAACAAGTGCAAGGTAGTAATCCTCTATACTGGAACTAATTTTCAAGAAAAAAAATACTAGTACTAAAACCTACATTGATATTTTTTTTATCTTTCGGTGAACATTCATACAATACAGAGAAACTAATTGGCGAATAAAAGTATAAAGCAAACCTATATGTTAAATAATAATTAATAATATTATCATGGTATCAAATTTCCAACACTATTTTTTTTTTTCTGATGTGACTCCAAACTTACCAACGACGACTATGTTACTAATAGAAACTTTTTATCAGATATTCATGATATATATTACAGAAAGTTCGTTTTCCTTATAATATAACATATTACATGGACAATAACTGACCTATGCATGTGAGTAATTTTATGTGCAGACAATTAATTTATCCACTTTTTTAAAAAAAAAAGTTATAATAATAATTTGGTCTAGAGTAGATTATGGATATCCTTGGTGTATTTTTATTATTTCTTTTTGGAAAAGTAATGTTTATTCGCCATGTGCTTTCTTGCTTATTCTTTGTAAGTTCTAACAACCATTCAACTTTAATAATTGATAGAGTTAAAATTGTAGATATATCACACTTTTGCAAAAAATAAAGAACATAATGTAAATTTGTTCATTAAACAAAGCACTAATAGAAACCGGACACGGTCAAATATTTAGTAAATGTGATTTCAGGAAAACTATATAAATAGTATATGATTAGAACCACACATATGTGTATTTTATAAACAAGCATTATTCCAACTAACTATATTAGCTCTAGCTAATTGACCAATATATAGCCTTTTTTTAAATATATGTGTGATTTTTCTAAGGACAAACATATGATATAATTGATGGCTGGCTATCAAAGAAATGAAGTACATTTTTTCTGCATCTTCTTTTTGTAACAAACATTATTATACAATTTCACGACATAAATTATTGTTTATTTGCACGATTTAATATATTCGACCTAAATTTATGATTGCAATTTCGTAATTATTCCCCGCTTTTATGTTCATCTTTACTTCTGTCTTTTCTTGTCTTGTACATATAGCAAGAATCTGCATGTTTGTGTGTTACAGCATGATTTCAAAAAAAAAAAAAATCTAATTTACTTTTTAGTTGGAAAATTCTAAACTGAAACCATATTAATCTTCAGAGATCATGTGAGAGAACCCATGATTTTATTAGCCAGATAAGGTTTACAGGTAGCCAACAATGACTATTAAATTACAGTAGAGAAGGTTCTGAACCTAATCCTTAACTAACAGAATAATTTGATTTAGTTTTGAATTATTATATATATATATATATATATATATAATTTAGTTGCCATAATGCCATTAATTTAATTTTAGTCTATTATACCATAAAGGCACGAGGTAAAAAGGTTTTAAATTATTAAAAATAAATAAATAAGTTTTTAAAAGGTTAAAATTATTGTGTTTATGTTATTATTTATACAATGTTTAGGCCTCACATTAGCAGCCCAATCGTACGACCAGGAAAAAAGCTGCAATGTCACTGAGTTTAATCCCACATGCTATACTTCTCATAATAGAGATTTCACATGCACTCTATAATTACTGTGTGAAGCGAGTCGACGTGGTATTTTACACCGAGTCAGTCACAACACGCGACCTCGCATGTATTATATCACATTTATTTATACGTCACTAATCAAAGTCGTTGTTGTTAACTTAGTCTATTGTAGTTTAGTTTAATTTGAACTTGGTATCATAACTCGGTTTCATCTTCATAAACAGCTGTCTACCTATTGATGGTGAAGGTTTATTATGTCAGCCATTTTA
The DNA here is from genome assembly GCA_905132885.1 of Moricandia moricandioides. Taxonomy (NCBI): domain Eukaryota; kingdom Viridiplantae; phylum Streptophyta; class Magnoliopsida; order Brassicales; family Brassicaceae; genus Moricandia; species Moricandia moricandioides. Next base: position 128,428 of record CAJHQQ010000243.1, read on the forward strand.
AGACATTTGACTTTACTCATGATCCAACATTTTATTTACTTTCTTGGCTTGATTATAACGTTTTATTTACCTTTCTTTATATGTTTTACCTTCCATTTGTATAAATGAGAAACATGTAGGAACGTTCTGGCACCATATTGTAATATGCATTAACGGAAAATTTGTGGTCCTCTCGTCACCCAAAAGTTCCACGCACCAACAAGTTCAATTTTATTTTTCGTGTAATCATTTTTTTCCTTCTTAGATACTTTATAGCTTCATTTTTTTTACATAAGTTTAACATTTAGAGAATGTCGGTAGATAATAAATAATATTATCGAAAATGATTGTGGTAGATGTCATTGTGATTAACATAGCTTAACAAGCATCAAATAGTAGCATTTATTTTAAAGAATGTGTGACTAAAAGTTAACAATTATCAATCAGAATTTTGGCTTATTTCAATCGGGTGGTTGAAGATTAGTTTTCTAAGACAGTGGAAATTTCCTGATCTTTTTTCTCTTTAAATTATAAAACTAACAAAACCAATAATTGCCAGCTAATAACGAAATTAAAATAACAAAACAATAGAAAAAAGAGACGTAGATATTGAATCGGTCCCTTATGAACAAAGGCCACCTCAAACGACTACGTTTCTCCACTATAAAACCAACTCTCTTCCATGCAGAAACACAAACAATCACTTCTTCTTCATCTCTTTAATCATTTAAACATTTTCTCCAATTTTTCTTCCTTAAATAATTTGGAGAAAAGCCTTAGTAGCCGGTTAAAATAATCCGGTGAAAACAATGGCGACTCCGGCATGGAGTCATGCCAAGGGTCAATGGGTAGTAGCCATTATGGCGTTACTTGTTGGCTCGGCAATCGCTACTGAACCTTACTATTATAGCTCTCCTCCACCACCATATGAGTATAAATCTCCACCGCCTCCAGTTGCATCTCCTCCACCGCCTTATGAATACAAATCTCCTCCCCCTCCGGTTAAGTCCCCTCCACCACCGTATGAGTATAAATCTCCTCCTCCTCCTGTTAAGTCTCCTCCACCACCTTATTACTACCACTCTCCACCACCACCTGTGAAGTCTCCTCCCCCTCCTTATGTCTACCACTCTCCTCCTCCTCCGGTTAAGTCTCCTCCTCCACCGTATTACTACCACTCTCCACCACCACCCGTGAAGTCTCCTCCCCCTCCTTATGTCTATCACTCTCCTCCTCCTCCGGTTAAGTCTCCTCCACCCCCATATTACTACCACTCTCCACCACCACCCGTGAAGTCTCCTCCCCCTCCTTATGTCTACCACTCTCCTCCTCCTCCGGTTAAGTCTCCTCCACCACCGTATTACTACCACTCCCCACCTCCTCCGGTAAAGTCCCCACCACCACCGTATTATTACCACTCTCCTCCTCCTCCGGTGAAATCTCCTCCACCACCATACTACTACCATTCTCCACCTCCTCCGGTTAAGTCTCCTCCACCACCTTACTACTACCACTCTCCTCCTCCTCCAGTCAAGTCTCCTCCACCACCATACTACTACCACTCTCCTCCTCCTCCAGTCAAGTCTCCTCCACCACCATACTACTACCACTCTCCACCTCCTCCAGTCAAGTCTCCTCCACCACCATACTACTACCACTCTCCTCCTCCTCCAGTCAAGTCTCCTCCACCACCATACTACTACCACTCTCCTCCTCCTCCAGTCAAGTCTCCTCCACCACCATACTACTACCACTCTCCTCCTCCTCCAGTCAAGTCTCCACCACCACCTTACTACTACCACTCTCCTCCTCCTCCAGTCAAGTCCCCACCACCACCTTACTACTACCACTCTCCTCCTCCTCCAGTCAAGTCTCCACCACCACCGTACTATTATCAATCTCCACCGCCACCGGTCAAATCTCCTCCACCTCCTTACTACTACCACTCACCGCCTCCCCCAGTGAAATCGCCACCTCCACCTTACTATTACTCATCTCCACCACCACCACCAAAGTCATACTCCCCACCATACTACTATTCATCACCACCACCTCCGATGTCATACCCTCATCCTCACCCACACACACATCCACTGGTCTTCAAAGTTGTTGGTAAGGTGTATTGTTACAGATGTTATGACTGGACATACCCCAAAAAGTCCCACGATAAGAAGCATCTCCAAGGTAACTAAGTCATCCCCCACGTGTTCAATAATTAAATTATAATGTTAGCAAATTCCTTAATTAATGTACGTAAAATGTTATCTTGATGCTTGTAGAATGCTAATAGGATTTAAATAATTAGCATATATGTATTGTAAAGTAGTAGTTGCATGTGGTCGATATAATTTTATTAGTGGAGAAGAGAAAACGAGTAAGTCAAGAAAAAGACAAGAATCTGTTATTGACAAACAATCCAAAGAGATCGAACAAACAAAATCGATTTTGTAGATATACCAACTAAAAGGACATCAAATGATATTTTAAATTTTAATAATTTGTTTTTGCCATATAGGTGCTGTTGTGGAAGTGACTTGCAAGGCCGGTGACAAGACAGTGAAGGCGTACGGAAAGACCAAAAACAACGGTAAATACGCAATCACCGTTAAAGGATACAACTACCGTAAATACGGTGGCGAAGTCTGCACGGCCAAGCTTCATGCTCCGCCTAAGGGATCGCCATGTAACATTCCTACAAGTTACCATATGGGCAACAAAGGTGCAAAACTCCATGTGAAATCAAAGACAAAGTACGAGGTTGTGCTTTATGCGAAGTCCTTTGCTTATGCACCTAAGAAACCTTACGGAAAATGCCACAAACCGGCTCCTTACCATCCCCCGTACTACTACAAATCTCCACCACCACCGTCTCCGGTTTACTACTACAAGTCACCACCACCACCGACTCCAACCTATGTCTACAAGTCACCCCCACCACCGACTCCAACCTATGTCTACAAGTCTCCACCTCCACCAACGCCAACCTATGTCTACAAGTCTCCACCTCCACCAACGCCAACCTATGTCTACAAGTCTCCACCTCCACCAACACCAACCTATGTTTACAAATCGCCACCACCACCAACTCCAACTTACGTCTACAAGTCACCACCACCACCGACCCCAACCTATGTTTACAAATCACCACCTCCTCCTCCTACTCCAACCTATGTTTACAAATCACCACCCCCTCCAACGCACACTCCTACACCATATTACTATCACTCTCCACCACCACCAGTAAAATCTCCTCCACCTCCATATTATTACCACTCACCACCACCACCCGTCAAATCCCCGCCACCTCCATACTACTACCATTCTCCACCACCTCCAGTCAAGTCTCCTCCACCACCATACTACTACCACTCCCCACCTCCTCCGGTCAAGTCTCCTCCACCACCATACTACTACCACTCCCCACCTCCTCCGGTCAAGTCTCCACCACCACCATACTACTATCACTCCCCACCTCCTCCAGTGAAGTCTCCACCACCACCTTACTACTATCACTCTCCACCTCCTCCGGTGAAGTCTCCTCCACCACCTTACTACTATCACTCTCCACCTCCCCCAGTCAAGTCTCCTCCACCACCATACTACTACCACTCTCCTCCTCCTCCAGTCAAGTCTCCACCTCCTCCTTACTACTACCACTCCCCACCTCCTCCGGTGAAGTCTCCTCCTCCACCTTACTACTACCACTCCCCACCTCCTCCGGTGAAGTCTCCTCCTCCACCTTACTACTACCACTCCCCACCTCCTCCGGTGAAATCTCCTCCTCCTCCTTACTACTACCACTCACCTCCTCCTCCGGTGAAATCTCCACCTCCTCCTTACTACTACCACTCCCCACCTCCTCCGGTGAAGTCTCCTCCTCCACCTTACTACTACCACTCCCCACCTCCTCCAGTGAAGTCACCACCACCACCATATTACTATCACTCCCCTCCTCCTCCGGTGAAATCTCCACCACCACCATATTACTATCACTCCCCTCCCCCACCGGTGAAATCTCCTCCACCACCATATTACTACCACTCCCCTCCCCCACCGGTGAAATCTCCTCCACCACCATACTACTACCACTCCCCTCCCCCACCGGTGAAATCTCCTCCACCACCATACTACTACCACTCACCACCCCCACCGGTGAAATCACCACCACCACCATACTACTACCACTCACCACCTCCTCCGGTGAAATCTCCACCACCACCATACTATTACCATTCACCACCTCCTCCGGTGAAATCTCCACCACCACCATACTATTACCATTCACCACCTCCTCCCGTCAAGTCTCCTCCTCCACCATACTATTACCACTCACCACCTCCCCCCGTGAAATCTCCTCCTCCACCATACTACTACCACTCACCACCTCCACCGGTGAAATCACCACCACCACCATACTACTACCATTCACCACCACCTCCAGTGAAATCTCCTCCTCCACCTTACTACTACCATTCACCACCTCCTCCGGTGAAATCCCCACCACCACCATACTATTACAACTCTCCACCACCACCAGTAAAATCTCCCCCACCTCCAGTCTACATCTACGCTTCTCCCCCACCTCCTACTCATTACTAGGCTCAACAAAATTTCCGCATTATTCAAGTAAGTCCCAACGCTCCAACACTTTCAACATTCTCCATATCCGTTTTATACAACTTTGTCCTAAAATCTCAGTTTTATCGACACAGGTTTTCTTTTTAAAAATGAAATAAAGGAAGGGTCCAAGTCAAAGATGAGAAGAAGTGAACCAAATAAGGATCATCTAGTGGAAACCATGAACAATACATCTCCAACAAAGATCCACATCACTTCCTCTTCTTCAATGTCGCTCATCTTCCACTTCTGCATTATCATCTTCACGTCTTCATCAAGTCGGATTGTTTCCAAGACCCCTTTTAGATCGTATCATATAGTACTCTTCTTTGTAACCTTTTGTTATCGTTATTTATTTGTTGTGTATACATTTTCTAAATATTTTTTTACATTAATGTAATGAGTGAGGTGTTAGCGAATAAAAAGTCCAGTTTCGTGTTTCATTTTAACGATATTTTCTATTATTAAAACTAAAACATACAAGTTTTTAAAAGACATTCTGGTGAGTTGGTCACACGACATATCGTTTCTATCTGTTGGTACAGGCAGAAAGTGATCCTTGCTTCAAACGCTGGAAAGTGAAAGTAACAACATCTTTACGATCTTATTGGCTTATTAGTTAACTGTGTTGCTGTGTTAGTCAGAGAATCACTTTCGCTCATCTAATTTCTACCTGTTTTTTTTCGACATTGACTACTGAGCAATACAATTTGTGAAAAACACCGATGAGAAAAATTAAAATACATTTCTAGAAAATTATGAATTTTGAAAAAATTGTTATCAAAACTTAACCGAATAATATAGTTTGTACACTGTTAAACAAAAAAAAAAATCGAACCAAAAACACATGAAAACCGGAACCAAAAATACACGTGAAGGGGTTGTAATTTGGGCTTTGAGATAGTAATAGGCTAATAGCTGAGTTGAGGCCCATTAACAAAACGTATTTGCCCAAGCGTTTTAGTCACCGTCAATTTTTTTTTTTGTGTGGGTGGGAATATGATACTGATAATCATTTATCTCTACTAATTTAAATGAAACTATAAACTTTTTCCTTCCTTTAGAAAATTAAAAAAAATCATTATATCTTACCAAAAATGAAAAGAAGCATATATTTCTATTTCCAAATTGTATATATATTTAAATAAAAATACATAATTCCACTTGAGATTCAGCTATAAAACGTGGAGAGACCAAAGTAATAATTGTGTTAAAAAAAAAAAACGAAAATGAAGAAAGAAACAGCTGTGATCATTGATCTTAAATAAGAGCGTTCCCTCCTTAATATTCTGCGTGTTAATCGCGCTGTCTTATCATTTTATTTCCACTTTTTACTCTCTCTTTTTTTTAAATTGTTTTATTTAAATTTAATTTATTGAATGTTCTTTTCTGGCTGCTGTGTGCTTCTTCTCTCTCTCTCTAAACCCGAATTTTTAGAGAGAGGATTGATTGATTGATTGATTGATTGATTGATTGAGAGTGGTAAAAGCTGAAACGTAGGAAGGGAGGAAGAGAATCACGTTCTCTCGATTCCTCAATCGCTCTGTATCGGCGTTTCTTCTTCTTCTGTGGCCTCACAGATCCGGCGATTAGATTCTTGTCAAGTTTACATTCGCGCAGGTTCGATCCAGCTGTTTTGGAGATTAGATTCATGTCTCCGTTTCGATTTCATCAGATCTGTGTGTTTTCATTTTGAATTATCGGTTGAATTGATCGAGCTTTTTGTTGAATGTGATTGATTACCATTCTATTAGGCGGATGGTCAATAGGGATGAGAGTTTCTTAAAATCTGTGGAAGCTTTGATCGATTTTGATTGAGTCTGCGTTGTTTTGAATTGATTTATGTTAGCCTCTTACGGTTTGTGCATCCCATTGAATGAGCTTTGTTTCTTTTTCTCTTCTTCTATCTATTTGTGGTGATATATGATTTGTTTGATACAGTTGACAGCAAAAAGGTGAAGTTTTGCAACAGATTTTCGTAGAGGGCATTTGTTTAAGAGCTTACTTATTCCTTGAACACATACAAAGATGAAGAAAGTCTTTGGTCAAACTGTCAGAGACCTGTAAGCACTATAATGCCTGGAATTGAATGATTTTTCTCAAGGCCAATCGCTCTGTGGTTTATTCATTTTTTTTGTTAACGATGCTTGATTTTATGTTTTGTTTTTTTAGCAAGAGAGAGGTCAACAAGAAAGTGCTTAAAGTGCCTGGAATAGAACAGAAGGTAAATGATAGTCTTTGCTTCTTCTCTTTTTTTTTTTGTTCTCATTGAAATTCTGCTCAAACTGAGATTTAGGAGCTGTTTGAGTTGATCAATTTCGTTACTTTTTTTCCCTAAAACTAGTAATTATGAGTAGTTCAGCTTATCTTGGTTGCATTCCTCATGTGGTTATGGAATTTGAAGCGAGATGTCCAGCAAGTTTTATGTTTCTCACTTTTCCTTCTTCCTATTCAGGTTCTAGATGCTACTAGCAATGAGCCATGGGGTCCTCATGGATCACTTCTTGCTGATCTTGCGCAAGCTTCCAGAAATTAGTAACTACAACCACCTTTCAACTGCTCTATTTTTATTTGTGTAGTTATGACATTGCACAGGATGACAAAAATGTTACTTCTCTTGCAGCCATGAATACCAGCTGATCATGGGGGTCATTTGGAAACGACTTAGCGACACTGGAAAGAACTGGCGACATGTCTATAAGGTAAGAATATAAATACCGTTTTGGCTTCTTCCCTGTTTATATTACAGTCGAAGTGAATGATACAATTTCCTGTTGGTTTACCTCCCTATCCACTTCAGGCTTTGACAGTTTTGGAGTACATGGTAGGCCATGGGTCAGAACGTGTTATTGACGAGATTCGAGAGCGTGCATATCAAATTTCGGTAATGACCGCGCTATACATTTAAGTATTCAGCATCAAAAGAATCTTTTCGTGCTACATCTCAGCAGTTGATTACCTTACATTATATCCATTTTCCATGTGGCAGACATTGTCCGATTTCCAGTATATTGATTCTGGTGGTAGAGATCAAGGAAGCAATGTTAGGAAGAAATCACAGAGCCTGGTGGCGTTGGTCAATGACAAAGAAAGAATAGCTGAGGTCAGAGAGAAGGCTTCTGCTAACAGAGATAAGTAAGTTTGCTTGCTTGTAATTGTATTTTTTTTTCCCTGAATTGCTGTAGCTTCCTCTGTGGGCTAGCCTCGCTGGGCACTTGTTGAATTTCTGGTTGCTAATGGTCTTGCAACTGTTATTATGCCGCCTAGTAGTTTATCATTTTGTAGTTGTGGCATTTAAAAATATCAGCTCCTGACGTTTGAAAAGTTATTTATTTCTCAGAGATAAAAAGTTACACATCTTTAAATTCATTTAAGAAATGCTCCAGGAGCTGAACATATCAACCTGATAATATTCTTACAACAGGTATCGCAGCTCGGCACCAGGTGGGATGTATAAGCCTTCAGGAGGATATGGTGACAAATATGATTACGGATCCCGGGATGAAGAGCGAAGTAGTTATGGAAGAGAAAGAGAATACGGTTACAGAGATGATGATAGAAATAGCCGTGATGGAGATCGTCATTCCAGAGACTCTGAAGACCGGTATGGGAGAGATGGTAATAGGGAAGATGATTACAGAGGAAGGAGCAGAAGTGTTGATAACTACCAACCTGGTTCGCGAGGTAGGAGTTCAGAAAGGGAACGGACGTTTGAGGATGATGGCCATTCATCAAGGTATGTTGATTTGGGGTTTCAGCATGCCCTTAGACTTGATCTAAAAGAAAAAAACGAACAATTTGGAGATTTAATTAATACCACTGGATGAAATATTTTGTTGCCAATGCTTAGTAGTAATTAATGTCAAAAAACATGTGTCAGCATCTTCTTAGCTTAATTCCTCTTATACAATGAATCATTCCTCTTTATCGTGTAGGGGTAGTGGTGCACGAGCTGATGACAATTCTCAGGATGGGAGGTAATTCTGATGTATTTTGCTGAAATTTGGGCTTTTTAGTGTATTAATCTGTGTGGACTTATGTCACTCATATCTTCTTCCTTCTGAACATATGACAGAGGGCAACTCCAGAGGAAGTTTTCTGAACAAAATATTGGTGCTCCACCTAGTTATGAAGAAGCTGTCAGTGAATCACGAAGCCCTGTATATAGTGAAAGGTGATAATTTCTACTATGCAGATTCATAGCTACCTTGGTTTTATAGGGTCTGATGAATCTTTTTGTTCCAGGGATGGTGGGGACACCCCACAACCACAAGTTGCTGCTCCAGGAGCTGCTTCTCCTCCTGCCCCACAAACTGCTTCTCCAGGAGCTGCTTCTCCTCCTCCCCCACAAGTTGCTGCTCCTGGGGTTGCTTCTCCTCCGGCTGGAAGCAACGCAGACAATAAATCTTCTGCTTTTGCTAATGAATCTTCTCCTCAGAAATTTGAGGCCTTTGATGAATTTGATCCACGCGGTGCATTTTCAGGTACAGAGGTCTCGAAGTTGGCATTTCTTTAGTTCATAGTTTTTTACATCTGTAATTTTTTTCTTAGCCGTAAAAACTCCTCTGCTCCCTAGAGATTTTTCATTGTTCGTTTGGTTTGTATATTTTTATCCCATAAAAATCTGTGCTTGTTCTGAGTGTGAGCTTTGTGCTCCGTTTCTTTTCTAGCTGGCCCTCCAGCATATGCATCTGCAGACAATGTTTCAGCTCCTTCAACATCTGCTCCTCCTGCCTCAAACAATGTTGAGATGGACTTACTTGGCTCCCTTGCAGACGTGTTTTCATCAAATGCATTGGCCATTGTCCCGTCTGATTCTACGTCTGTTGAAACCAATGGACAATCAAATGCTCCATCGTTTTCTACATCTCAGCCATCAACTCAGGTATTGATACAGGGCTTAAGCAGTTAGTTGTACTCGGAGATTATGACTGTTTCTTATGAGGATACCTTTTTTTATTTGTACAATTTTGATTATTAAGAATTCTCTCCACATTGTACAGCCATTTGATGACCCATTTGGTGACTCTCCTTTCAAAGCCTTCACTTCAACGGACACTGACTCAAACCCACAGCAGAGCTTTGGTGCTCCTTTCCAGGCAGCACCACCAGCCTTCACCTCGGAGGCCTCACACCCTGATACTGCTCAAAACTTTGGCTTTGGGGACTCATTTTCTGCTGCTGCCAATCCTGAACCTGCTGTTCAGAATGTCCAACCTCCATCCAACTCACCAGATTTTCCTCAAGATCAGTTTGACACATCTCAGAGTGACATTGATATTCTAGCTGGCATTCTCCCACCATCTGGTCCTCCAGCTTCACTCCCACAACAATCAGGTGCATCAGTACCAACATCTCAGTTTCCTCCCAGTGGAAACAACATGTACCACGAGGGATTTCATCCTCAGCCAGTATCTGCAGCTCCAAACATGTCTGGACAAACTCCATTTGGGCAAGCTGGTCCTACAGCTTCACTCCCACAACATTCAGGTGGCTTACCAACATCTCAGTTTCCTCCAAGTGGAAACAACATGTACGATGGTTATCATCCTCAGCCGGTATCTTCAGCTCCAAACATGCCTGGACAAACTCCATTTGGGCAACCTGTACAACAATATAACATGGCTCCTCCTCATTCACAAAATATGACTGGTGCCACGCAGTATCACAGTGGAGGCTTCATGCACCAGCCTGGCTCATCCAGTTACAATCCTGGAGCAGTAACTTCGCACCCTACAAGCGAAAGCTTCCTTCCACGACCAGCGGCTACCACTTCATCGAGCGCACAGACTCCATACGCTAACCCCAGTGGACCAGGTGGTCAGTTCATGGGACACCAGGGTCATGGAATGCCGCCTTCCCATGGTCTACAAAGAACTCAATCGGTGCCTGTCAATATGCAAGGGAACAACAATTTCATGGGAGACATGTTTTCACAAGGTGGACCGACAAGCTTGACGTCATCGTCCTCTCATCAAGATCTCACACCATTAACAGGAGCGATTGAGATTGTTCCTCAGCCTCAGAAAAAGTTTGAACCAAAGTCATCAGTCTGGGCAGACACATTGAGCAGGGGGCTTGTTAACTTTAACATATCTGGACGTAAGTAACTGAAAAATCGAAAAATCCCTGTTTTGAGCAAAATTTCTAACATCTTTTTCTACTTGTGTACAGCTAAAACAAATCCATTGGCAGACATAGGAGTCGACTTTGAGGCGATCAACAGGAGAGAGAAAAGGCTAGAGAAACCGACAAACACACCAGCACCAACATCGACCATCAACATGGGTAAAGCAATGGGATCAGGAACTGGCTTAGGTCGTGCCGGTGCAACTGCTATGAGACCTCCACCAAATCCAATGGTAGGATCTGGCATGTCAATGGGCGGGGGTATGGGTGTTGGTGGATATGGAGGTATGAACCAAAACCAACCCATGGGTGGTATGGGAATGAGACCAGGCATGAACCAAAACCAACCCATGGGTGGTATGGGAATGGGAATGGGACCAGGCATGAACATGAACATGGGAGGAGGATATGGTCAAGGCTATCCGATGCAACCACAAAACCAAGGGATGGTCCCTGGTCCGAACATGCAAGGCAACAACAACAACAACTATAATCCGATGATGGGTCAAGGCGGTTACAACCCTCAACAATCATATGGGGGTGGATACAGGTAAAGATGAAGCCAAACACCATTACACATTAGACTCTCCACTTGTAAAATCAAGAACGGCTCCCTTCCTCTCTCTCTCTCTCTCTCTCTCTGCTTGTTGTGAAATTTATACTGGTGACTGGCAGACCTCCCTCGGGTCTCTCCTTTTTGTTATATGCGTATTATAAATTGATATATACACATTTTCTTCTTTATCTTCTTTTTTTTTTTTTGGGTTTCAAGTATTGAATGTGTAAAACATTTTTCATTCACGGAACAAATAAAATGTTTTCTTTATCTCTTTACATGTTTTATAGACTGTCTTTCTTTCCAAAAAGACCTGGATTATGAGTTGATATACTCTAGTGGTGTGACTGCGGTTATGATGTACTCGTGATAGATGTGACTCTTGCAGAGTATTCTTAGACCAGAGGGAGCTGTTATAATTAGGGACCGTTTTGATGTCCTTATCAAAGTGAAGGCTATAATGTATCCAGACGAAGAGAGTAATTTTGATCATGGAACGATATTCTTGAGAATTTGTTAGTTTGGGTTTAAATTTGGACAATATAAAACTGAAGGGCGGATTTGGACGTTTTAAAGAACTAATGGACACCCGGGAAAATAAAAAACTAAACGCTTAACGACGTTACGATAACGGTGTCGTTTAGTCGACTTGCCGAGTGGAGAGTCTTAACGACGTCCGATCGCACGTTAGACTCATATCTACTACTCTCGCGATTCGTCGTTGAGCTAAAGCTGCTGCGAAGTTCCTCTTATGATCTCTTTCTCCTTCGAATCTAATAAGCTTCTTCTAGGTTGATCGAATCAAGGTAAGGTCTTTCGATTTCGTTGCTGAATTTAGAGTTCAACTTTTCTGATCGATTGCTCTCACATTGAAGTTGAATTTCGTTGTTTGTTTCAATTGAATTTTAGGGTTTAATAGGTTGTTGATTGGTCGTCACTCAACAAACCCTTTTTTGAAATTTGGATTCTTTGATTGGGTAGATGGAAGCTCTGTCCTCTCTCACATTCAAGGGCTCTGTTATGGAAGCCATAATTGAAGCTAAAGGACAGAAGAAGCTTTTTGTAGTTTACATCTCTGGTAAAGTTTCTTCATTGAAGAGGGTCTTAATCATACAGTGATCTTGATCTTAAAGCTTGATCTTTTATGCTAAAATTGGATTTGCTTGGAATTTTTAGGAGAGGATGAAGATTCGGATAAGTTGAACAAGTTGACATGGACTAATGCATCCGTAGGTTTCTCTTCGCATTCTCGATTACATTTGCAACCAAAGGTCATTGTTTCATTCATAACATTGTCGTGTGATGCCTAGTACAGGTGGCAGAGTCGCTGTCCAAGTATTGTGTTTTATTGCATCTCCAAGCTGCAAGTGTTGACGCCACGAACTTCTCGGCTATATGTATCCTTTTGTTTTTGTGAGAGAACTTGAGATATCTGGTGTAGTTTCTAAAGCTGTTTCTCTGGATTGTGTATAGTAAACCGGAGTGTTTCAACACATGTAAGTTTGCAATACAAACCGGCCGGGAAAAGTATTGATGCTTTTGACAAGTCTGGAGCTCTTGTGGTAGAGTAGAAGATAGTTTAAGAAGAATGGACCTTAACTAGGATCTATACATTTGCCTATAATCATTTTCCAGTTTATCTCTCTAGCTGGTATAGCCATCTAGCACTATAAATTTGTGTGATTTTCTTGAGGCAACAATCTGGATCCTTACATCACTTTCTAGACCCTTATTCAGCTGTTCCTTGTATAGCTGCCATTGGATTCAGTGGTACACAAGTTTGGAAAAATGGTAAGTGTATTTTTAGACGTTATAGATAAGCACACATGCTCAAGTTTGATTTTCTTCCCTGCCATTTTTCAGAGGGATTTATTACTGCGGAAGACCTCGCATCCAGTTTAGAGAAGGCGTGGTTGGGACTTCATATCCAGGTACGTGGTAGCTGCTTCTGTTTCACTTATGAAGTTATTATGTTCTTTGGTGTGTGTGTGTGTTTTGCTTACTAATGCCTTGACATTTCTCATTTCCAGGAAACAACTGCAAGTATCTTTTCAGCAGCACTTGCATCACAAAACTCAGAGCAACCTACTTCTAATGCTTCTAATGTTGTATTGCCTTCTGAAGGCGGTACTTCAGATGCAGTGGTTGCATCTCAATCAACTGGAACAAGTGTCCAACCCTCAGAGAGAAAATCAACAGTGACATCCGCATCAACAAAAGAAATCAGTGATGGCACAGCTGCAATTAAGGTTGTCCGTAGAGCTGAAAGTATTTCCACATTACTTTGATTTTGATGTTGTCTTACATGATGTGCCGTGTTCTTAAACAGGTCAAACAATCTGCTGAACCCAGTAATCTGTCTTATACTACCAGTAATCAGCCAGCATCTTCTGTAGATGAAACTAATGCTAATGTCGGACATGGAGCAACAGAGACCGCTCCGTCTGTTCAGTCAGAAAAGGCGCCCATTCGTCGTGCAGCCCCAAAACCAGATGATAGTACATCCAAATCTTCTACAGATAGAAAAAGGAAACAAGAAACCGTGATAAACAAAGCTGAAAGGGATATTAATTTACCAAAACCTGTAGGTACAAAAGAGATTGTAAAGCCTAATGATGAAGGAGAGGATGAAAAAAGTTGGAGACGATCATCTGATGTTCATTTAAACATTCGTTTGCCTGATGGTGCTAACCTTCAAGAGAAGTTTTCTGTAACGAGTACATTGAGAATGGTCAAGGACTATGTGAACAGCAATCAAACAACCGAACTAGGTTCTTATGATCTTGCTGTTCCTTACCCCCGTAAGGTTTATAGTGACCAAGGTACGTCAAAATCTCCAATGCCTCCAACAGATTTAGAATATTTTTGTTAAAGAACATTCTACCTTATAAGCCAGCCTCTTCTTGATCTATGATGATCTCTGCAGATCTTGATAAGTCTCTGTCTGAGTTGGGTTTGCTCGGTAGACAAGCACTTATAGTGGTTCCGCGGAAAAGAGCAACCGTCTATCAAAGAGGACCATCTTACTCTGAGTCTAACAACAACAGCACAGACACTAACAATGGCGGTTACTTTGCTTACCTTAGAAGAGTACTCTCTTATGCAAACCCATTTTCATATTTTGGCGGTGGTAGTGCCAATGCATCAAGCTCTGCTCCAGAACCTCGAGGCAGTATGGAGTACGGTGAGCTCATAGAAACCTTACTAATGAATCAGAGTCATGTAATTGCATAACTCCTTTTTTTTTGCCTCTAGTGCCGGTTGCGTCCAATGCAGAGCAGAGAAGCAATCTGGCTCAAGCAGGCTCAGAAGGTAGGGGAAACGTTAGGAACAGGAGACCAACTACATCTAGGATTGGAAGTAACATCCATACGCTGAGACATGATGAAGAAGACGCTCCGTTTGGTGATGGGAACGCGTTTTGGAATGGAAACTCAACACAGTATGGTGGTGAAAGCGGTGGAGACAGTAATGATAGGCGATGAAAATGAGACAGCTTGAACTCTGTTTGTTTCTAGTGCAACAGAAACAGTTCGGAGTTACTGAACTCTTCGTATACTTTACTCTCTGTGGTTGACCAGCTACAATATGTTTCCTTATGTTTCTGTTTTATCAGTTACTCATATAAAACTCAAAACCTAAAAGATAAATTTCAGATGATGAAAATCTATTTAAAAGAGAAATATATATATAGAAAATTATACTAGATTTTATTATTGTCGTTTTGGTTAATCTCGGTTCTAATCGTATAAAACATTACAACCTCTGCCTTTAAAAATGTATGGTTATGTTGAACCAAAAGTGTATAATCATGTATTTGACATCACCAAAAATGTATATATATGTGATTTCTAGCAACACTTCTCCTAGGATGCGTGAGGTAATTAAGCACGTTTGTTAATTGTGTGTTCATGTTGTTCTTTTTACAAAATTTTCTAGTTCTAACTTGTGTCAAATCATTTTCAAAGATCAATATTCAACAGTTCTACATTCATTAAAATAAGTTCGAAACATTCTTGAAAAATAATATTAAGAATATGTAATATTCTATTGTTGTTGCGACCTTAGCCACACGTTGCTCTTCTGTCTTTCTCCCATAGCTTTTTGCACTCCAAGAAAATCATTCCTCCCACGTCTGTCTTCAAAACTCAATATTATAATTGTCCAAAAATGGGATGTTGTTGGGTTCTATTCTTGATCAAATGCCTCTCTGTCCCTTCCTTTTGACGCTTTCTTTCTTTTCTTAGCTGTTGTTGTTGTTCTCTTCTCTCTTCTCTCCTCCTTTAATCTCTTATGTTTTTGTCTTTGTGTTTTGTTTCTTGGTAGCACCTCTCCCTTGGTCCCTGCCTCTCATTTTGATTCGTTTCGTCCTCTCTGGTTTGTTTGCTCGTTGATCCTTTCTTTCTCTTTGCATTTTGCGTCATGGATCGTGACTTTCACCGTCGTGGTGGTCAAGTGGTAAACATCTTTCATCATTACATATGTCTACATTTTGTTGTTGCATAATTAAACCTAGGCTGCCTTTTCATAATGTTGATGTAACTTGCAGGCGAATGAACGTTCATCGAGCAGCCGCTTTGTTCGGTTAGATAAACCGAGAGCTGTAGACGATCTTGATATAGGCAAGAAAGGGAAGATGCGTAAGTGGCTATGCTGTTCTTGTCATGTCCAAGAATCTTACCACCCTAAAGCTGAACATAACCGATCCAAAACCCCTCCTACACGCTACCACGACTACGGTATATCGATCTTTTTCAACTACTGATGAAACCTATTAGATTCATGACCCTTATTTTCTCTAAGAGCTTTTGGTCTGTATTTTAGGTTTGATTCTTTGCTTGTTATACAAGTTAAGTACCTTTTGTTGATGTTCTTTGCTTGTGTAGGACGTAATGATAAGAAACCACCACCTCCTGTAAAGCCTTCTGTCTTGAAGGAGCCTCCTCCTATTGATGTACCTACAATTTCATTGGCTGAGCTCAAAGAAAAGACTGAGAACTTTGGATCAAAGGCTTTGATTGGGGAAGGATCTTATGGAAGAGTGTACTATGCAAACTTTAATGATGGGAAGGCCATGGCTGTGAAAAAGCTTGACAATGCATCCGAACCTGAGACAAATGTTGAGTTCTTGACACAGGTCTCCAAGGTTTCAAGGCTGAATAATGACAATTTTGTTCAGCTTCTTGGTTATTGTGTTGAAGGCAATCTCCGTGTCCTTGCCTATGAGTTTGCAACAATGGGATCATTGCATGACATCTTACACGGTATGAGAGTTTCATGTTCAAACATCAATGTATAACTTAGGATGGAGATTGATGTGTTTGATGTTAAACAGGTAGAAAGGGAGTTCAAGGAGCACAACCTGGTCCAACACTTGAGTGGATGCAACGAGTCAGAGTTGCAGTTGATGCAGCTAAAGGATTAGAATACTTACATGAGAAAGTTCAACCTCCTATTATACACAGAGATATTCGTTCTAGCAACGTGCTTCTCTTTGAAGATTTCAAAGCTAAGATTGCTGATTACAATCTGTCAAACCAAGCTCCTGATATGGCTGCTCGTCTTCATTCCACTAGAGTTTTGGGGACATTTGGTTATCATGCACCAGAGTAAGATAAGCTCAGAACGTTCTTGGTTCTTAGCAAGTTAAAGAATGTAACTCTGTTGTATGTATGAGGGTTTGCAGATACGCGATGACAGGACAGTTGACACAGAAGAGTGATGTTTACAGTTTTGGAGTTGTGCTTCTGGAGCTTCTAACCGGGAGAAAACCGGTTGATCATACAATGCCTCGCGGTCAGCAAAGTCTTGTCACTTGGGTAAGTAACTTAATGTAATCTTTTACTTTCTTGAATTAACCAAGTCTCTTATTGGCTATGTTTTCTTCAGGCTACTCCAAGGTTGAGTGAAGACAAAGTGAAGCAATGTGTTGATCCAAAACTCAAAGGAGAGTACCCTCCTAAAGCAGTTGCAAAGGTATAAACACTAGAAACTTCATATTCATTTGTATAAATAAACTCAGTGAACATTACTTGAAGATAAATTCTTATGTGTTTGATTGTAAACACAGCTTGCAGCGGTTGCAGCCTTGTGTGTGCAATATGAATCAGAGTTTAGGCCAAACATGAGCATTGTAGTAAAAGCTCTTCAACCACTCTTGAGGTCTTCAGGCACAGCTGCTCCTCCTCCCAACCCTCGAACTTGATTATCTTCTTTGTGGTTCTTCATTCATGGCTTCAAGGTTTCTTTTGTTTCTCCTTTTCTGTTTACAAATGGTATGTAAATGGGTTATTAAGGAAGAGATGGTGAGTAGGAACATGGATTTGAGTTGATGGAGATGGATTTGTTGTGTTAAGCGTTTTTGATGGATAATCATCTAAAAATTGTTTGTTCTCTTACTATATAAGTTCTCATTCACAGAAGATAATCCGAATGTACACACTTATAACAAATCTTTTTTGATTCATGACTTCATAATAATGTGTCATAGTCAAGTTATTGAGACATTTTTACTCTTAGTATAGTATCTTAAGTGACTCTTTGAAGAGCAAAAGCTACAAAATATTGTATATAGTTATGTTATATGGTTCTGCTTCAACGGCAATAGTTAACCTATCCGTGCATCATATCATCATCCACATGCTTTACTATTATCTTAAAGATAGCTGGCAACATATCTTAGTTAGCAATGTTACTTAACTACAAGGAGCTACATAAAAGACGATACAACATCAATAAGCACATAAGACATCATGTTTGGATATATTCATTTTTCGTAGATTTTGTTCCTCAACCAGTAGCTTTGTGGACAGAGAATGGAGTTAGTCAGACTAAACTCTTTACATCAAGCAGATGTTTTCTTTTGATTGAAAAATATATATCATAGAGAAACGGAAACAAAATGGATACAAAAGAGATGTTCTGAAAAATACATATGCTACTACTATAAAGACTTGTTTTTGCTTGGTTCACTATCTTTGAAAGAATACATGTTTACTATAACAGAAAAAAAAAAGATGTTCTCAATGAACTTAACTGATTCTTTAGGAATTGCAGGACAGCGAAGGAATCAGGTCTCATGAAGTTTATTGCATTGGATCCAGGTACCCAGTGGAATGTCCCCTGATCTCTAAAATAATCTTGGCCAAAAGAATTCTGCAAACAAAGTACATATGCATATTTAAATATGGGAGATTCAAGAGTATCTAATCTTTAGACTGAGAAGACGGTGAAGTTGTACAAGAGATGTTTTTTACTCTTACAGTGAGAGAGTTTTCTTTATCTTGGAAGAAGTGGCTCTCTGTCGTCTGATTCAACACGGTGACTAGCCTGCATGCATACACAAAGAAGAAAGATCAAATATGTTCAGCTTAAGTCAGAAAATTACAAGAACCAGATTTCACTTCAGATGAGAATGTGTGTGTGTGTTGTTCACCTCTTCATTGGCTCCTGCTGCCATGTTGATAAATGAGTCTTTAGCCCTATAGGAGATAACAGAGGAAGAAAAAGAAGTTAAGACGGTGCAGATGAGTCTTCATTTAGTACATAACAATGACGTGATGGAAACAATAATGATCCATATCATTGAAGAACACACACCTATGACCATCCTTTGCATTAACTATTTCTAGGTTTCCGTTTTGTTGCTCATCCTTCACTTTTGCAAGGGGTGAAAAGAACTGCATAAAGTATAAGTAAGAAAAACATTAGCGATAGATAAAGTAAGCTAAGTGATACACCAGGGAGCGGTTTGTATAGATTACCTGATGCATTGAAATGAAAACTATAGAAATCCCCAGAAGAAAGTTCATGGTTAACACATGTCCAAAGAGTGCTGCAGATGCTATGCCAGTAAATATTGTGGCAACCGTAGATGAATATTTCTTCAAAATTGTATCTGAGACCATACAAACATTGAAGACAATTTAAGATAAAAATATCCATCAAACAAATCTTACTGCAAAGTCCAAAAATTTCAACAATCTGTTGAACCACCCTCAGGAGTTCATCAGAACTAATCAATATATGAGATGAATTTTACAAAACTTGGTATTGTTTTACCTGCATATTTGAAGAAAAAGGAGGATAAAATCCCTTGTGCTGCGTTGTTCAGTATAAGAAACATGGTAGCCCTAGAATGTCCTTGTAAGATGTCAAAACTGCCAGGACCTGTTGACAGTGGCAAAATTGTTAGCAATGCGTCTAACAGGATTTCAATATTCATCATATTTTTATCTGCTGTGTTACAAGACCCATACCTTTATATATAACAGTTGCTAGTATTCCAAGGAAGTTGAATATTGCACCATAACCATAGAGGAACAAGTTCTGCACCACAAAATTAATGTTTTACTCTCAGAACACAACATATATATACAAAAACAAAAGATGAGGAAAACGCAGGAGAGGGTTATGGTCCTAGAGAATGAGCGGTGAACCCTAAGATGAGTAACCACATTGCTAAAAGAGGTTACTAGACCTTGGAACAGAGCAAGTTCAACAACACGAGTCAAAAGTTCTGTTCTGAACAGTAAATAACCACACCGTTAACAAAGCCAATTAGACCATAAACCAAAAAAAAAGAACTCAGTAGAAATGGCTACTGAGATACACAAGCTGTGATGGTCATGACTTTTCCAGTGATGTGGCTAACAGTTAATAACACAACAGAATATATAGCGTTAAGCCTTTGACCAGCAGTTACAAGCAACGGTCAGTACAAGCCTTCCAATGTTACTAGAAGGCTCTCACTTCTCCGATGCTATATGGAAAAAACTATGTATCAGGATTAACTAACCTGAAGATAAATACTTGTGTCATACTGGCTCTTTAGAGCATACTCGTTGTAGACAGATGCAAAGGATGGGACAGTAACCTACAAGATGCAAAGAGTATGTGAATGGAATCAGTTACGTAATAAATTTGCAAGGAAAGTAAATGAAAGAACCAAAAAAGTGTAACTTACAAAGATAAAGGTACAGATGTATGCACCCATAGCAACTGGAACAGCCATAGTAGTAGCACCTTCAGGAAGAGAACGCAGCTGGTTTACACTAATCCCTATCAGCAACAGAGCAAGTGCTTCCCACTACAACAGAAAGTCAAAACAAACTCAATTCCATTAAGGTCAAAAAGGAATGTCCGTAATAATGTCTGATACCATTGAAAAATCACACATACAGACAACCAAATTGATTGAACCTGACCTGTATGATGGAAAACCGTCGCTTCATTATCATCTTCAGTAGCACAGCAATTACCAGAACCTTTAGATTGCTGAGCATCTTCACAGTAGCAGGATTGAAATATAGCTGTCACAGCAAAAAAAAAAAAAGAGAATTTCTGTGTGAAACTAAAACATAATAAAGATAGAATCAGATAGTAGATTATGTTATTATTTCTAAGCAATTGTTCAGTCAGCAGACTCAAATATCTATCACTAGAAAGCAAACATATTGCACAATGTCAAGCAGGACTTGTGGAACTTTAAAACAAGAAGCACGTGTACCTGCATTGTGAACTTAAGATAGTTATTAATGGCATACAACCCTGCTGGAACAGCGAGAAGCACATTGTTCCGAGCTGCCTGCGATATAGGATACTGTTACTGTAACTTGCACTGTTAATAATAAGCAATTAAACTCAAAAGTTTTGACTATCAAATAGATCTAGTAATCACTTAATATCGACATTTCAAACTATAATGCTTTGACAACCAGATATATAACATATACATAGCTGATAAGACATTGAGCCCAAGAAACTATCTCTAAATTAGAGACTATGCCATAAAACAATCCTAGTACAGAAACTTTTACAGTATTTCCCAATCTCTTAACTGCACGAAGAGGTACCTGGACAAATGTGGAAAAGGATAGTAGAGGCTTCTCTCCAACCTTTTGGTGCCTGGCCTACAATATTACCACAAAAACTTAAACTAAGTATTAAAAATGTCCCCGCTCCTACTGAAAAACAAGACACGCGTGAAAGAAGCAATACCCAAACCCAAGAAACTGTTCTAGTGCAGAAGAAAGATCTACCAGCTAGTTCTAGATGCAAGAAATGAGTTCCAAAAATAGATATGATATAGCAAGAGCTGAAGGCAATTCAGAAACGTACCTGAATCAGAAGCATGACAACTGCAAACATAACCTTTGCGATCTCTGTCAAGAAGTTGACGCTAATAGGACTGAAGTTGAACTTTCCATCCACTTTAGACATGTACACTAATACAGGCTGTAACGGCATCACAAAAATAAACCTTTTTAAAGAAATTTGAACAACAAATGAAGAATAAGTAATCAGACAAACATGTAGTAACATTGAAAGATAACATTACCTGTAGACCAACAAGCATGCAGTCACCGACCACCAAAAAGACATTGAGAGCTCGTTGTTTAGAGGAAATTCGAATCTTGCGGTTGTCATAAGCCCTAGCTATAGCTTTTATACTCCTTGAACGACATACACTACACTCAGCCATCCCGTTCTTCATCGGCCTCACTATTAGCTACACAATGGAAAAAACAACAGAAGCATTCAAAATGACAAGTAACAAGAGTGATCTCGGCCATCAGATCTCAGTATCCGTGATAGATCTCAAAACCCATAAGATAAAAATGTAAGCTTGGGAGCAGAATCAAGCATGGTAACATTGTAAAGATCACATCTTTATGTAAGCTTGGAGCAGTATCAAGCATAAACGTTGTGGTGACATTGTAAAGATCACATCTTTATGCACATAAATCAAACTAACGGAAAACATTAGGGACCCAGATCGATAAAACTAACCTTAATGGACCAGTAAGATCAGCTCAACAGAGCATTCACAAGCCCAAAACCTTCTAGAATTGGATACTCTCTATCTCAATGAGATCTAATTTACAGAAACTCAGAAGAATCTAGAGAACTCTCATCAAGCTTTAGCTCTTGGAGAAGATGCGAGGAATATACAGAGAGAGAGAGAGAGAGAGAGAGGAAGAGGAAGAAGATGAATCCGTCGGTTGATTGATTGAAAGTGCGTTCTTATTCTCTGGCACGTTTTATTAGCGTTTCTTTGGAGGAACAAAAACAGAACAGCCACTGGCTGTTTCTTTCTACGGTGACACTTGGTGATTGTGACAGACCAATAACATTTGAGCGTGAGTGGTGATAGAGGTTTAGTTATGGTGACGTGTCATGCGGGTGATGGAGGGTTTGAATCGGTTATCGTAACTATTGAATCCAAGTTTTGGCTTTTTTGGTCAAATGTTTCTTTCGCTTGGACTTGTTAGTAATTTTTAAAATATTTTATTATTTAATAGTGGTTCGTCATTTTGTTTTTAAGTTTTTTTTATTTAACGTAAACACCAACACTAATTGATTTTGTTGTTGTAGGAGAAATCTAATCATAGGTTTTAATTAATTATGAAGCATAAGGTTAATTAACGCATGCATTTTATGAACTGAGAGCTTAATAATTGATTTTGTTGTTGTTGTAGGAGTTACTATTTGATTAATCAGAGACTTGAAGATTAACGCATTCATGAAATGGGAGCTTCATAATTTTATTTTATTTTTAAACTGACTGAGAGCTTCATAATAGCTTGTATATAGTACTTCCGCTATTTTATTTTATCTGGTTTTTAAGATTTTGACACAATAATTTAAAAAACATAAAACTTAATTAAGTTTACCTTTTTTACACCAAAACAACCAACAAAAAGTTATATTGGAGAATACAAATAGTCATACAAGTTAAATAGCTTTAAATTTTTGTATAGAAATTTGAAAATATCATTTAAATTAAAACAGAATTTATGCTTCAGAGGGAGTATAAGTTTTGATTCAGAATGTTCCAATCCATGAGCTGAAGGCAAAAAATAAAGGAAAGAAAATTAAGGTCTAATCAAGCTTAGTTTTGGAGCAAGCAAAAAAAAAATGAAAATAAAGCTTATATTCGAGAAAAAAACTCAAGATAATAGTTTAATTAACATGAGAATGAAATTAAGGTTATTATTTTGTGATGATACCTAACAAATGTGTATGACGTGACATCTACGGCATCATCTATATTTTTTTCTCCTAAATTCAAGATGCACACAATTTGCATGCACTTCCTTGTAACCAAATACGCCTCCAATGAATCCACTCTTCACACTTTACAAATGTTGCTTGCAACTGTAAATGAAATTCATTTTGTTAAACTTGTAAATGAAGATTCACGAGAGCATATTCACCCATTCATATCTCATAACCGACTAAATTAAGAAAACCAACATAACCGAACTTAACCAGGCCGAGTAATTAATTAAGCCGTAATCACGATTTAGGAGATTAAAAAAAATCTAAGTAAACAAAATTAAAAAAACAAACACGAAGGACTGTGTCTGTGTGCGAATTTGTTTTGCAGAACTCGTTCATCATTCATCGAAGCCTTACACGACATAGAAGAGAACGAGAGACAAGAGCTGGTTCGGATTCGAACCATCGACCTTTCTACTATCAAACACCTAATCGATGTTCGTTTCTTCACCACAGCTTTAACCAAACCAGGTACTTCTCCTTCATCAGACACCACCATACCTGTCTCCACCGTCTGCTGTAATCCTCCAATTTGTCTTCTAGCTGTCTTAATCGATTCATCTGAGTGTTGTTTCGATCATATCGACACGAAAAAGGAACCTTCTTTCACCCCAATTCGATTGAGTAGTAGGGTTTACGAATCAGTCACCTTCTTATCTATGCCCGGTTCGATTCAATTCGATAAAGACCAAGACTTTGCTCGTAATTCATTTCACTGTGATTGAAAGTCTCAATCTTTAGAGACGAATACACCAATGGTGGCATTTGCTTTTGTGAATAGTCTTAGTCTGCGAAGCATATGGCCCTTCTCACTCTTCACCAATGACATAAAGGAATCAAAGGAGCTTGTTAGGAGACTCTCACTTCCCGAGAGTACAAAGAACTTTGTCTTTGCCATCAGAGTCCCTGAGCATGACTCCACTATCTACATTCTCTCTGCTCAGAACTTATCTCAGAGGTCAGCTACTGACGCTGAGTGTCTGATCCGCGAACTTCGTCCTGATGCTGTTGTAGCTCAAGTGAACAAATCAGCTTTTGGAGAAGCTCAAGTTGAGGAGACTGTGTTAGGAAACGGGTCTAGTGACTCGATCCCGACGTCTGCTTTTAGAGTTCTTAAGCAGTGTTTTGTAGATAAGGTTAATAAAGAGAAGTACGAGAGTGTTGCAGGGATCTTGGTTTTGAGGGAGATATTCGGGACGAGTTTTAATGGACATGTGTTGGCTGCTAAAAGAGTGGCTTGCGAGGTTGGTTCTTCGTTTATGGTGCTTGAGTCTCCTTTTGTTAATATAGCTGCTATTGAAGGGTCTTATGAAGAAACTGAGTCAGGAGGGAAGGTGCAGGGTTTAGCTAATAGTCTTGTACCACAAAACTCAAGCTCTGCTATGTTGTCAGGTTCGAGGAGGTTTCTGATAACTAATGATGTTCAGACCCAGATGCTGAAACTGTTATCTTCGCATATCACTCAGCTTAGTAAAGAGCTTAGCCCATTAGGCTGTGTTGCTAATGGAGTTTCTAATAGCCATGAGGTTCCACCGTTTGCTGAATCCATTTACTCCTTACTTGTTGATCTCCGTGACATATTTAATGATCTGCCATCCATTAGGAAAGCTTTAACCAGTGCTAGAAAGATGTTGTCTGATGTAGATAGAGGGGAGCCCATGGATACAGATGTTCTTTCTGAAGTTTACCTTTTCCAGATTGCAGTTGAAGGTCTAAGAATTGCTTTGAACAATGCTGGTCGGTTACCTATCAAGAAACGAACCGAAGCTGGGTTTTCAGAGCTCTCTTCTGAGGATAAATCTTATGCACTTATGGCGGATCTTCTTCGTAGCCAGGCTAAAAGGTTTAAGAACATAGTCGCAGTAGTAGATGCAAGCAACCTCGCAGGTCTTAGAAAGCACTGGAAGACGTGTGTTCCTCAAGAAGTCAAAGATTTGTCTGAGCATATGGTACAGGATTTTGATAACGACGAGAGTAGTAATGACTCAAAGTTGAAACGTCTGTTATCTGATAAACCAGTAGTAGCGGTTGGTGCAGGAGCAACTGCTATCTGGGGTGCTTCATCACTGTCCAAGGCTATCTCTGCTTCTCCTTTCTTCAAGATTATAACTTTTAAAGTCCCAGCTTCATTGAACCTCTTCTTGACACATACCCACAAGGCAATGACATATGCATTTACCAAAGTGGCGTATCCTTCTAAAGTGATGGCCCCTGGCTTTGCTAGCTCTGGAGCCAAATCAACTTCTTTGGTGAAAGCTTCTTTATCAGCTGAGAAAATCAGGGCAGTAACACATAGTATTATAGCTTCAGCTGAGAAGACGAGCTTCTCTGCAATGAGAGCTGCATTCTATGAGATAATGCGTAAAAGACGAGCAAAACCTATTGGTGCCTTACCATTGGCAACGTTTGGAGCCAGTCTTTCAACTTGTGCAGGACTGCTCCTCTATGGAGATGGGATTGAATGTGCAGCTGTGTCTCTTCCTTCAGCTCCTTCGATTGCAAAGTTGGGTCGAGGGATTCAGAACTTGCATGAGGCGTCTCTAGAAGTGAGAAGTAGAGAAAGCAACAGGATACAGAATGCAATCGAGGCCCTTAGGCAAAAGCTGAAGAAGTTCAGACTTCAATGAATAACAGAGTTTTTGACTTTCATTAAAATCTTTTCTTGTAGCTACTGTATGTATATATTTACATGTTCTCTCTTTTGTAGATGCATGTTTCTTGTTGGACTACACTGGTTTGGTTTGAACATATATAATCTCTTGATGGTGACAAATGTTGCTTTCATTAGGAAATATTGAATATCTTTGTATTTACAATGTACTCAAAATCTTATGATTCTTTTTGTCATATAGTTTTAGTTTTCTTCGTTTAAAATAAACTAGAACTTAATGTACGGATATTTGTTTAATAAAATAGATAATAAAATTAATGCAATGATTGCATAAATATGATGTCAGTTGAATTTATAATATATAATAGATCGACAGTTTTTAGTTGTCTATAATTTGTTGATTGCTTATATTGTGGTTGGATATAAAAGCAATCAAAATGATATATTAAATAATGTATTCGTCAATGAATATTTTTAACTATAACAACCATTTTTGAAGATGTATTTAATTATAAATTGAAATACTAATTATTATATTTATGAATATTAATAAATATGTCTTTCCGAAATAAAATGTATTTTAATAATATAGATAGATAAATATGTCTCTAATTTTTTTATATGCCAAATTAATTTTAATTCTATGTTCATTTTTGAGGAAAATATTAAATTAAAATTTATTTGTTGTAAGATATTCACCATAAAATTACTTAACATATATTTTAAAATAACTCTATATGTTTTAACAAAACCATTTATAATTTATATTTTGTATTTGAAATGAAATAATAATACATATGAATATATAACGTTTAAAGTTTATAGTCACATTTTAAATAAATTTCTTGAATTTAAGATAAAATTTGGTTATGAAATAATTCAGTTAGAAGATAATTGTAATTTTGGTAAGTTTGGTTAGAAAATAATACAATAAAAGAAATATTTTAGCTAACAAATTAAGATTGGTAAGTTTAAATAGAAAAGAATCTAACAAAACAATTAATTAATTAATTAATAGTAATTAAATAAAAGGGAAATTGTATTTATACCATAGGTTTGATACCACTTTACAAATTTACCTTTAATAAATGACTATTTGCAAAAATACTTTAATTTTTTTTGATGAAAATAGACTTAGTTAATTTTTTAAAATATTTATAAAAAATTTAGAAATCCAATCATAGCCCTTTAACACTAAACCCTAAATAATAATCACTAAAATGTAAACTCAAATGTTAATATATTTTTGATAGTGTGTATTTTTGAAAAGTGGTACTTAACTTATGCTATTTTGGCAATTTCTCTTAAATCAATGGTACAATTTAATAAATATTAAGTATAAATAAGACTTAGTTTCAAATGATATTTCAGTGTTAATAATATAGATTATTTAAAATTAAGCAAAGTAATTTCAATCTGGTAAATATTGTTTATTTTATTCTAGATCTTCTGTTATAGATATTTAAAAACATATGATAAAATGATTCATCTTGGATTCACACTTAAAAAACACAACAACATTGTCCTGAAGCATTACAATGTCCGGAAACACTTTTATTTTTCGTACAATAGCCATTGCACAATGCATCTCCATCGTAGGGATGTTGCCAATTACAGGGTGACGCGAGGCCGAAGCAAAGGGTTGATTTTATTTCTCCGTAACCTATTTATACAAATAAAAATTATTAAATCAATATATATATATATATATATATATATTAATCAAAATATTTAAAATTGAGGTTTAAATATAAACCATTATCTGAAGTAACATCGTTAGCTATGGTATGACAATGAACAACCGATCCGAGGAAAAGGATAGTAAAAATAAATGTGATTAAAATCTTCATTGTGATAGCCATTTCAAATCTTTAAATTTTTAGATTGAGTTTAAGATATTCTCTTTAACTTCTTATGATTTTTCTTCAAACATTCTGATTATATATAAGAACACAAACATACAGTTTAGGAAGTATTTTATTAGTCAAATATAACAAAAACTCTTTATTTTTATTTCTATAAAGATATTTAGTCAACAACAAATACAAAGAATCTCTTATAGATTAATAGAGAATCAGTTTTTTAGGTTGTAACATTGATTGTTTTTGTGTCAATACCACAACTTTTTCAAGTCAATATAAAAAATATATAAGTTATTAGAATTATTACAAAAATGTCATTATATATAATAAAGTGGTCCATTTCTTAATTAAATGCATAAAAAATCTACTTTCATACTCCCTCCGTTTTTAATAATTGACGTTTTGGGAAAAAAATTTTGTTCCAAATTATTTGACGTTTTCAATTTTCTATGTAAAATTTATTAGTAATTAATGTTAGATGACCAATCATATTATACCTTCTATTTTATTATTGGTTGACTTGTGGTTAGGTAAACAATTAATGATATTTTTGTTTAAAAAATGATAAAAAATTAAATGTTTCTTAATCTATGTGCATAATCCTAAAACGTCAAATATAAAAAAACGGAGGGAGTATTCTTTTAAATAAAAGCTATGGTGATGACAATTAATGATATTAAATTTTACAGCACTTAAAGTGATTTACAATAAATATTACAATTAATGCTATTAAATAATAGAGATTTGATAACAATTTGTACATTTTCTATCATTTTTTTAATTTTTATTATTAAACTAAAATAAAAATAAGATTGATTATATAATTAAAAATTAGGTTTTTTATTTATATTTTTAATTTGAATTTTAAAACCGATTTACTGAAAATATTAAAAAATCCACATTATTTTTTTATCAATATTTTAATTTTTTGTTATGAAAAACAAATAATCATAAAATATATAATATAAAATTGCATTTAATAGATATTAAATATTT
Source organism: Moricandia moricandioides (assembly GCA_905132885.1). Taxonomy (NCBI): domain Eukaryota; kingdom Viridiplantae; phylum Streptophyta; class Magnoliopsida; order Brassicales; family Brassicaceae; genus Moricandia; species Moricandia moricandioides. Next base: position 157,241 of record CAJHQQ010000243.1, read on the forward strand.
TTAACATTTAGCTCATAATTATACAAAATTTTAAATTTTATTCATATTTTGTTTCGCTTGGGCGAAACGCATGTTATTGTCTAATTATTTAATGTTTAGGTTTAATCTTTGAACAATTGTGTTAAACCAATTTGGTAAACACAAGCAGTCAAAGAATTGACTAAAGAACTGCGAAAAATATTATAATAGATAGCTAAATTTAGTGTGAAGATTTAAACGGTTATACCGACCAACAAAAAATTACAAGTGACACTAGAGCATTTCCACTATGTTTTTATTAGAATAATTTCACAAAACTCTAAGTGGATTAATAAGATCTTATTAGGTGTACGTGCGTTAACAAGATCTCAAATTTGAGGAAATTTTAAGTTTACCAAAAAAATATTTTTTAATTATATTTATAAATGATAATCATTTTCATAAATATATTAAATTGTGATGGAAAAAATAAAATAACTCTTCTATATCATCAATAATTACTTATAAAACATTAATAACCAATCAAACCATCTAAATATTAAACTCTTAACAATAATTACTAAACATTAAACTCAAATGTTATAGTGTTTTTGATTGAGTGTATTTTTGAAAAATGGTAGTCAACTACTGGTACGTTAATCAATTTTTCCTTAAGTATAGCCGTATAGGTATATAGTCATGTGCTTTTATAGCAATGTATTGTTATAGAAAAGTATATGCAATATTTTATAAAACTAACAAATAGATGTTCCGATAGATGAAGAAGGTCAGTTTTCAGAGCTCTCTTCTGAGGACAAATCATATGCACTCATAACAGATCTCCTTCGTAGCCAGACTAAAAGGTTTAAGAACATAGTTGTTACAGCCCAGAATGGGGGTCGTCCTGATGGTGGATGGATGGGCAAATCGGATCGACCAAGAGATGATCGATTTATCGATATTGCTGGAATCTACCTTGCAAACCTGAAACAAATGGAAAACAAATGAGATGCGGTTTATGCAATGAAATAAACAAAGAAAATAAGCAAATAAAAAGGATAGATAGGATGGATTTAGGCTGCTGGATGTGTATCACTCTCAGCCTAATCAAAAGATGATCGATATGGAATGAGATGGTGCTTTGCTTGCTGGACGTGTATCACTCTCAAGCTTGGCAAACGAATGGGATGGAAGTGAGGATGGATTGAGGACGCCACAAGACTCTATGGAATGGAGGCTTGATAAGTCGTGGTGCTTTGGAGCTGATTCTCACAAACTCTAAAGACTTAAGACAATAGTTTTAAGAAAACTAGAAAACTGGAAAATTCTTATTGCTGGAAAAATTGGTGTGTTGTTTACAATGGACGACTAGAGCTTATATAATGCTCAAGTAAAGGACTCTAGACAAGACCAAACGGCCATATAGAAGACAAGGAAAGAAAATAACTTGAAAATAAAGTTTGGTCTTCAAAGGAGTGATCTTGGGAGATTTTATGGCTGTTGGAGGTGATTTGCTTAGCCATAAATGGGAAACTTGATTCCCTTTGAATCTGGACGGTTTGAGAGGATAGGATAGCTTCCTGGGAACCCTCTTGATGGCTTGGAAGGTCTTAAACTCGTGCAAGAGCTGAAGAAGTAGCTGTTGGATTTTTAAATACCATGGCTCCAAATATGGTAAGTTGTGGTTAATGAGGATTCTCCTAATCCTCTGGTTGCTGGAGCATGTTAGGACGAAAAGGAATTCTTTTAAACCTTCTGGATGGATTAGAATGTCTTCTGGCTCCCAAAGAAAAGCTTGGTTCGAGCCAAATCGAATTGGTTGGAAACTTTCCCCAATTGATATCGGTTTGATCGGTTTTGGATAAATGAGCACAACTTCTATTTCCCTTGACCAAATCTCGTGATAGTGGGCTTCCTGGAAAGCTAAGAAACTCCTCTTGACTTCTAAATTTGGTTTTGCCTCGGGCCGGATCTTTATGGGGCTTAAACCTTCTTCCAAACTCGGGTCCAAAATCGGGTACTCGCAGATGAATGGGCTGGGAAAACTCCATCTTGTAAAATCCATATCTTCTTGGTCCGTGGGTATTTTCTCGAAATTCAAAGCCTCAGTTCTTCCTTGATGAGTAAGCCTTCTTTTAAAATTGGTTTCACGCCAAAATGACTTCGGGTTGATGAGATATTCTCCTTGGATTGAACTCATGTCGCTGGAACCTCTACACAGGTTGGTATGGACAGTTGGGTGAGGTTCTGGACGAGCTTTTGGTTTGTTGGCCGCAACATTCCCTCCCCCTTGTGAAGGTTTTGACCTCAAAACTGGGTAACCTGCACCAAGATAGAGCAAGTCAGCTTTCATTCTCTTTTGAGATTCCAAAGTCTTACCTCGGTATTGTTTTGGTTCGGGGATGGATTGTGCATCTGGTGGCTCTTCTTTGAAAAGATGTGAAAGGATCACGCCTATGCTTTGGTTATGGCCATTGCATCTTTTCTGGAGTGGATGGTTCTTCAAATTTTTGGTGGCCACGTTTCTGATCTTCATTGGAGTTGGTTCTCCTAGCAACATAAGATCATCCGGTGGGATGTCTTTGAAACTTTCTTCTTTGCAACCTGAAATAATCTCAGCATTCTGGACAAAAAGCAAGTGCATTATATCTGTGTTTGGACACTGATAAACATAATTTGAAATTTCCAGACTTACTTTGATAGCTTCCACAAGTCGAAGAATTATTTTCTTCTTTGGACAACTTGTTTTTGTTTGCTGCCTTCTTTGCAACTCTTGTCCTTGGTTTGCATACTCTTCTTTTATTTGTATTCCTGGATCAAACCTTTTTGGCAAAGACAAGTGCATGATGTCTGATTTATTAAGTGATAAGGACGAATTCAAACTATAGACATTTACCTTGCTTAGGCTGACTTTGAATGGCACTGGTTCAGCAACTCTTTGTACTTGTCTAGTACCATTTAACACCATGGTTGTCACCTCTTTATTTGAAGCAGTGTACTCCCTGGTTCCTGAACCTATTTCACATACTCTTGGACAAGACAAGTGCATTAATCTTGTCATGGAGTTAATAATAAAATTCTGGTCTAATGTGAAACATACCTTAGGTGTTAGCATTTGAACAAGACATTGTTCAAATTTCGATTTCCACTTGTGTGGTGGTTCATGACTGATCTTATGGTCTGGTTCCTCCCTTTGAACCTCAGTAAGCTTATAGCTTTCATTCATGCTCTCTATATCAAGAACACACACGTCAGCACTAGTATCTAAAGGTGGTGTTAGACACTTACCTTGGTGGGATACTTTTAGGACTGGTTTTGCTTCTTTAAGCAACATGGACTGCATGGTGTCTTGAACCAACTTCTGGTCCATCACAAGGATTACGTCTGGTGGTTCCTGTCCTTTGCATTCATGCTCCTTAGTTCCTGTTACAACAGCCTTTGACAAAGACAAGTGCATGAAACTAGAATTTGGAACAAACAAATCAGATTGAACAAAATTATCACTCTTTCTCGATAATTCAGTTTCTGCTAGTGATGTTTCTGTCAATATTTTCTTAGATGGACAAGTAACATCAAAGTTTCCTTTCTTATGACATCTATAACATGTCTGATCTTTTAAATTTTTTGGACTAGAACACTTACCTTGTTCAGTGTTTCTCATGCTTGTTGGTATGGACAGATTTGTGCATTGAACCTTCTTGTGGTCCCTTGAATGGTTTACTACTTTTGGCTCTTCTTCTCGGGCCATATGTTCATCACGACCTGTAGTAACATCCTTGGACACAGACAAGTGCATCATACCAGTGGGAGATGAATCATAAACCAATTTATCAAGTATAGGACTTACCATAGCCTTTGCTTGAATTATCGGTTTGGCTGGTTGTTCTTTGGGTCTGGCCAAAGTGTCTTGGCTGATCAATTTCTTCTTTTCCATGGTCTTTGGGACCTCATCGTGTGGACATTGATCATAGAAACCAGTGTGCTTCTGGCTTGGCCGAATCTGGTCTTGTTGGATCAAGCTTCTATGGCCTTGTAGTTGCACAACTTTCTTTGCCTCTTTAGACCCATGGTTTGAATACCTCCTTGGGTACCTTTCTCTAATATCTGGTGTTGGAAGTGAGGATACATACTTCCTGATCATGGCATACTTAAGATCTTCCCACGTTCTGATAGTCTTCCCATGACTCTTCCACTGTGGGCTATCTACACCTTTCCACCATTTGTATGCTCTTCCGGTTAGTTGCGAGATGGCATGAGCTAGCCTGTCAGTCTTTGGCACACCATGGTATGAAAACCAATCATCCATGGTTCTTTCCCATGATAGATAATCATCTGGCCAGTTGCTTCCTGAAAAAGAATAAACCTTAACATCGTTAGCACATTCATAATCATGATAAGAAGGAGTTAAGTATTCAAGAGTGTAAGAAGCTGGTTGTGGGGTGATCCATGTCGGGTCTGGTGGCTTGGGCTCAACATATGAAGCCTCTGGTGTGGTCACAAAACTTCCTTTTCCCTTTGATGGTCGTTGTCCTTGCGCCTTGCTTCCACCCGAGTTGATTCTGTCATTCAACCGAGCCAACTGTTTGTTAAGCTCTTGAATAGTGGCCAATTGTTGGGTCAGTGTGTCCATCTGAGTTTGGACGTGTCCTTCTCCTACCATTGCTTCCTGAAAACACTACTAAAGATCAAGTGAAGGTATAGGGAAGTTCTGGTCGTGCAAGAACTGGAAATAATGCAACTTAGACTAAACAGAAAATAATATGCAATGCTTGGACCGATATGATATAAACTATGATAAAAAATGATTTTATTATTTTCTTTTCTGATGCAGGGGATGATATGCACGAAATATATCAACTAATATGGCATAAAATTAACTAGGATGCTTGTCTTTTTTTTTGATTTAAACTTGATATGCAAGGGAAAAATATGGAAACACTTAAATTGCAGATTTTTTTTTTTTTTGGCAGTTTTTGATTATGGAAACAAAACAAAAAGGGAACTAACAAAACTTTCGAAACTAAATGAATCTAAACTGAATCAAACACATTTTTCTTTTTCTTTTTCGTGGTTCCTAATATGAAGAACAGCAAGAACACAAAAAAAATCAGAAACAAAACTTGAAATAAAAAGACAGTTTTTATGGGTTTTCGGTTTATGATGCAAACAAATGCAAAACTAAATATGTAGATGCAAGGATAGATATCACCTGAGTCAGGAAGTTTAGCTCTGATACCAAAATGTTACAGCCCAGAATGGGGGTCGTCCTGATGGTGGATGGATGGGCAAATCGGATCGACCAAGAGATGATCGATTTATCGATATTGCTGGAATCTACCTTGCAAACCTGAAACAAATGGAAAACAAATGAGATGCGGTTTATGCAATGAAATAAACAAAGAAAATAAGCAAATAAAAAGGATAGATAGGATGGATTTAGGCTGCTGGATGTGTATCACTCTCAGCCTAATCAAAAGATGATCGATATGGAATGAGATGGTGCTTTGCTTGCTGGATGTGTATCACTCTCAAGCTTGGCAAACGAATGGGATGGAAGTGAGGATGGATTGAGGACGCCACAAGACTCTATGGAATGGAGGCTTGATAAGTCGTGGTGCTTTGGAGCTGATTCTCACAAACTCTAAAGACTTAAGACAATAGTTTTAAGAAAACTAGAAAACTGGAAAATTCTTATTGCTGGAAAAATTGTGTGTTGTTTACAATGGACGACTAGAGCTTATATAATGCTCAAGTAAAGGACTCTAGACAAGACCAAACGGCCATATAGAAGACAAGGAAAGAAAATAACTTGAAAATAAAGTTTGGTCTTCAAAGGAGTGATCTTGGGAGATTTTATGGCTGTTGGAGGTGATTTGCTTAGCCATAAATGGGAAACTTGATTCCCTTTGAATCTGGACGGTTTGAGAGGATAGGATAGCTTCCTGGGAACCCTCTTGATGGCTTGGAAGGTCTTAAACTCGTGCAAGAGCTGAAGAAGTAGCTGTTGGATTTTTAAATACCATGGCTCCAAATATGGTAAGTTGTGGTTAATGAGGATTCTCCTAATCCTCTGGTTGCTGGAGCATGTTAGGACGAAAAGGACTTCTTTTAAACCTTCTGGATGGATTAGAATGTCTCCTGGCTCCCAAAGAAAAGCTTGGTTCGAGCCAAATCGAATTGGTTGGAAACTTTCCCCAATTGATATCGGTTTGATCGGTTTTGGATAAATGAGCACAACTTCTATTTCCCTTGACCAAATCTCGTGATAGTGGGCTTCCTGGAAAGCTAAGAAACTCCTCTTGACTTCTAAATTTGGTTTTGCCTCGGGCCGGATCTTTATGGGGCTTAAACCTTCTTCCAAACTCGGGTCCAAAATCGGGTACTCGCAGATGAATGGGCTGGGAAAACTCCATCTTGTAAAATCCATATCTTCTTGGTCCGTGGGTATTTTCTCGAAATTCAAAGCCTCAGTTCTTCCTTGATGAGTAAGCCTTCTTTTAAAATTGGTTTCACGCCAAAATGACTTCGGGTTGATGAGATATTCTCCTTGGATTGAACTCATGTCGCTGGAACCTCTACACAGGTTGGTATGGACAGTTGGGTGAGGTTCTGGACGAGCTTTTGGTTTGTTGGCCGCAACAATAGTAGCAGTAGTAGATGCAAGTAACCTCGCAGGTCTTAGAAAGTACTGGAAGACTTGTGTTCCTCAAGAAGTTAAAGATTTGTCTAAGCATATGGTACAACATTTTGATAACGACGATAGTAGTAATGACTCAAAGTTAAAATGTTTGTGATCTGATAAACCAGTGGTAGCGGTTGGTGCAGGAGCAACTGCTATTTGGGGTGCTTCATCACCGTCCAAATCTATCTCTGCTTCTCCTTTCTTCAAGATTAGCTTTTAAAGTCCCAGCTTCATTGAACCTCTTCTTAACACATCCCCACAAGGGAATGACATGCATTTACCAAAGTGGCGTCTTGTATTTACAATGTACTCAAAATCTTATGATTCTCTTTGGCATATAGTATAATTTTCTTCATTTAAAAATATATATTACTACATTTAAAAATAAATATTTTTGTATTTACAATGTACTCAAAATCTTATGATTCTTTTTATCATATAGTTTTAGCTTTCTTCATTTAAAATAAATATTACTCAAATTTAAGCAAACTAATTTCAATTTGGTAAATATTATTTATTTTATTCTAGATCTTCTGTTATAGATATTTTAAAAACATATGATAAGATGATTTCATCTTGAACACATACTTACAAAACACAACAACATTTTCCTTGAGCATTACAATGTCCGGATTTTTTATTATTTCTCTTACATTTGTCGTTGCATATTTTATTCCCACTGGAATACCGCATTTGCCAAGTACATGGTGACAAGTAGCTGGAGCAATTCTCAAATTCAATTTCTCCATAACCTATTATACGAATACAAATCATTAAATCAATATGTATATTAATTAATCAAAATATTCAAAATTGAGGGAGGTTTAAATATAAACCATTATCCGGAGTAACAACGCTAGCTGTAGTACGACAAGGAACAGAAGATACTATGAAAATGATAGTAAAAACAAATGTGATAAAAGTCTTTTTTGTGATAACCATTTTTAATCTTTAAATTGGATTGTGTTTCAGATTTTTTTTATTATGATTTTTCTCACACATTCTGATTATATACAAGAGAACAAACATACATTTAAGACGTATTCACTTAGTCAAATATTAAAAAAAATCTTTCTATCTATTTTCATAAATATATTTAGTGAAAAAAAATATAAAGAATCTCATATATCTTAATTGAGAATCAACTTTTAAGTTGTAACATTGATTACACTGCATATGTGTCAACATTACATTTTTTTTTGAATCTGATGTTCTTAAGTGTCATGATATATAATAAAGTAGAACACTCATTATTCATCCCTTATATATTAGTAATTGAGAATCATCTTTTAAGTTGTAATATTAATTACATTGCATATGTGTCTACATTACAATTTTTTTTTTGCAATCTAATGTTCATAATTGTCATAATATATAGTAATCCATAATAAACTGGATCATTCATTAATTAAATGTTAAAAAAATCTACTTTATCTTTTTAAAAAAAGAAAAAAGTCATATAATTATCTAATGTGATTTTCAATAAATATGACAAAGTTTATTTATTAACAATTTGGGTAATGATATGGGGAAATTTCATTTCTATTATAATTTTAATACCAGTTTTTAAATTTACTTTAATGAATGACTATTTTCAAAAAATACCTTAATTTTTTAATGAAAATAGACTTAATTTTTTTAAAATATTAATAAAAAAATTAGAAACTCAAATAACATTAAATCCTAAACAATAATCATTTTTACAATGTTAGTATATATTTGATAGTGTGTATTTTTGCAAAGTAGTATTTAACTTATGTTATTCTTAACAATTTTCTAATGATATTGAATAATAAATATTTAAAAACAATTTTTATATCATCCATCAATTTTTTTAACTTATATTACTAAATAAATTAAGCTATTATATTAATTATATAATAAACTTAGTTTTAAGTATATGTATATTTTGAATATTTACGATTATAAATCACTAAAATATTAAAACTTTCACATTTAAATTATTGTGATCAATCTGATAAAGTTTATTTATTTCATAAAAAATATTGATCACAATAATTTTAATGTGAAAGTTTTAATATTTTAGTAATTATCTCATACTTATCTTTCATAACAACATTTGTATTTAGCACAACTATTCACACAGTTGAGTAAAAGTTATTAAATCAATATATATAGAAATGAAAATTGATCCTACAAATAAAAGTTGGGGTATGAAGATAAACCATAATCTGGAGTACCAGTCCTCATTGTGATAGCCATTTTTAAGATATACTGAAACTTTTTAAGATTTTTTTCTTTAAACTTTTTTTATGATTTATGATACGAGTTAATTTATTTCTCTGTTATTTCAAAAAGCCCCAGTCAATTTCTAAATTATCAGTTTAGGTCACCTCTCTCTCGCCAAGGATCCTTTCGGATCGTCAAATCCAGTAACCAAAAAGTTCTCAACTTTCATCAATTCGATTGCTTTCCCGTCTCTGGGTTTCAATTTTCTCGAGCTTTAACGTAACGATCTCTCTGATTTGATGGCAGTGGAAGATGATTCGACCATAGAGCCTCGCGAAGGCACTGAATTTGAATCCGAGGAAGCGGCCAAGATGTTCTACGACGATTACTCCAGAAGTTTAGGGTTTGTAATGCGTGTAATGTCTTGTCGGAGATCCGAGAGAGACGGAAGAATCCTTGCCCGGAGATTCGGTTGTAATAAAGAAGGTCACTGTGTTAGTGTCCGTGGCAAGTCTGGTTCTGTCCGGAAACCAAGACCGAGTACAAGAGAGGGTTGTAAAGCTATGGTTCATGTTAAGTACGACCGGTCTGGTAAATGGGTCGTAACCAAGTTCGTTAAAGAACATAACCATCCGCTTGTGGTGGAACCTCGACAGGCTCGTCAGACTTTGGTGAGTTGAGTTCACTTAAAGTTATGTCCTTTTTGTGCATTGTTAAGCATAAAATGTCTGAAACGGTTTTGGTGAGTTGTCTAGGATGAGAAGGACAAGAGGATTCAAGAATTGACGATAGAGTTGAGAAACAAGAAAAGGCTATGTGCAGCGTATAAGGAGCAGCTAGATGCGTTTGCAAAGATTGTTGAAGAACATAGTAATCGGATGTCGAAGAAAGTTGAGAGTGTGGTTGAGAATTTGAAGGAGTTTGAACATATAGAGCTCGAGCTATTGCATAGTAAACAAGATCTGCCCTTCTAAGCCAACTTTAAATCTGTGCTGCTTTGTATATTCTTTCTTTGAACCTGTTGAGCTTCTCTCAGATTGGTTTAGTGTAATCTGTATGTTGTTGAATCTTAGTGTATGAAATGTAATATGAGAAACTGTGTAACCATATAGATAAAGAAAACATGAATGTTCACATACAAATCAGGTCTCTCCACATGATTTAGCTGCTTATACAGTTCCCTTGGTCTACTACGTAAGTACATATACACACATATCACATATGGATTTACACGATAATTGTATTACTAATATGGTATTAGTCTAAAGGTTTTCACTAACTTTACGTTTTAGATGTCCAATCATGAACGTGAAGGATCAAAAATTGATGTTGAATACGAGTAATATATAAGTGTGTGGCAACTTTCATTTTTGAACTATTTTTAGATGTGAGTTAGACTAATTACTAATAGAAAATGTTAAATAATCTACTAAAGAACACTAAACCATATGAAATGAGAAGGTGAATCTTACATAACCTTAGAGAAATCCTAAAAAGGAAAACAAAATTACACACTTGATGCATCGTCACAAAAATTATTTACACATAGAAAACAAACAAATCAATAGAATAAACACACACACATACATAGTCTCTTGTGTTAAAACCTAATTAAGGATCAGTTACTGCAGCTAATGCCACCACCTTTCATCATCTGAAGAAACTCTTTGTAATTAACTCTACCATCACCATCAACATCCACTTGCATAATCATCTTCTTACAACCTTCTAATGTTTTACCTTGCTTGAGTCCCAACGAACCCATCACAGACTTCAACTCCTCCACAGTGATATACCCATCACCGTCCTGGTCAAACACGTTAAACGCGTCTTTCATGTCCTCTTCCTCTGTGTCCCCATCCTTGTGATGCTCATCGACAATGGAGCTGTAGAGAGACTCGAACTCGTCTATGTCCACGCATCCATCACCGTTGGCGTCGATGTTGTGGATCATCTGAGTCAGGTCTTTGTCTGGTATGTAGATTCCAAGATTCTCTAGTGAGTCGTTGAGTTCTGTTTTGGTGATCCGACCGTCCCCGTTCTTGTCGAAGGTTTGGAAAACACGTTTCAGCTCGGAAGGGTCTGTTTTTCTCGTTGAAGCAGAGGAAGGTGACGGTGGAGGTGGAGAGTTCTTGTGGAGAGTTTTGTCGAACCAAGAGAGAGTGAAGAGAGCTCGCAGCTTCTTTGGTACTAAAGAGAGGAGAAAAGAGTTTAAGAGATTGTAGAGAAGGAAGATTCTCATCATAACTGTTGGATCAAACTCTGTTTTTTAGATATATGATGAAAACAGAGAGGAGATATGAGAAACAGAGAGCTTACAAACAGAGCTTTTGTGGTGGAGAAAGAACTTGGTAATTGTTGTTGTTTTATAGATGGAGAGAAGAGAAGTTTATTTACTATAATTAAATAATATATTTTCATGAGAATTAAATAATATAGTTTTGGGATTTTTTTCCTTCATTATTATATGGCCGTTGAAGCTATTTTTAATCAACATATACGTTACTCTTTAACGTTCTTAAATTTTAACTTTCTTTTTGTGTTTTGAAGAAAAGTAAACAGAAATGGGAACGATTTAAAGAGGAAAAGAACACGAGTAACACGACTAATTAACAAGTTCAAAAAAAAAACACGACTAATTAATCAAACAAAGGGAATGAAAGATTAGTCTAAACATGAATTCTCAAACATATTTTGAACAAAATGTTTAAAACTTAAAAATAAAATGTTTGAAACTCTAGAGACTGATCAAAATGTTAGTAACCTAGCGATAGTGTAAATGGATTAGTTCTTTTGTATTCTGAGTTTAGGATATCTTTTAATTTATTTATTTTAAATGATTTCAAATTTTAAAGAAATTGGGATCTAAAATCCAAAACTTCTAGAATTATTAAAGAAAAAACTTGAGAGATTCATAGTCTTTTGATTCAATTCGAAGTTATACATATATTGTTTGACCTGAAAAATCATATCATCTACTTAATTATTTACAATACGTTGAACATCACTATTTTTTTTTTTTTATAATCCAGAGTTTATGCCCTGCACGCTGCAACCCGCATGTGAATTCCGCAGTGGCTGGGATTTGAACTCGTGATGACGGGCACCTCAGCTGAGGTTCCTTTACCACCAGACCACGAGGCCCAGTTAGAACATCACTATTACTTTGGACAACTTAAATTTTAGAATCTTTTAAGTGTGTACCATATTAAACGAATGTTAGTGTATAATTTTTAATGAAAAAGATGTTGATTTAGTAAAAAAAAAAGGTCACTCGATCTTCTTATTATAAAAAAAAAAAGAGTAAAGAAGATGCAGAAAACGCGTGAAGAAGGTAGGGGTGAAGTTAAACATATACATCGCTTTTGTGTTAAATTATAAAGTAAGTAAATGTCCAAAACGCGTTGTTATAATGGTTGATGTTTGGTTCCTGTCCCCATTTGGTTTGGTTATTTTTTATGTGATAAATGTGCCTGGTCTTCATTGCAGTGTCGACTTTACACCTCCAACGATTCTATTTTAAATTGTCTTTTTAAGCCTCTTCTCTCGACTGATGTAAATAGTCGCTCTACTCGCTACGTCAACAATTGAATGTCAACTTTCCAGAATTAGCAAAAGAACTAACAAGTGAATGATGAAAACTTAACGGGTCTGAGAATCCAAAGAAGACATGAGGGACCAAAAGTTAGGTTATGACCGTTGGATCGCCTCATTTCTCGAAGGTTGTCGCCATTCCATTGGCTAACTTCTTCTACGTGGAGTGGACCTACTTGCTCAACAAACATTTATCACTAGGGATTAATAGTAACATTTAGTTTAAAAAGAGCTGCTAGAGTTTTGTAAGAAATGAGTTAGTAGTAGTCGTTGGAAAGTAAACCAAAAGAAGAACTAATCATAGGTGTTGTTATAAAAATAACATATATTGATGTCAATTTATGAGACTTCCATCAAAATGGTAGTTAGTATCAAACAAGAACTCTAAACTTGCATATGGCCAATACTAACGTTGCAATTTTTTTCTGAAACTGTGAACAAGAAAATAAGAATTAGAGTTAACATTTCCACAACAATAAAAAGGAAAATAACTAGTGGAGCTTGTCTAAACAAACAAAAAAATAATAGTTAGAGCATGAAGATTTAAACTGATCAGTTTTGTTATTAAATTAATGTAATAGTACTATAGTTTATAATTAGAAATTATCATAGATTCTCACGGGGTGTCGTATAACTGGCCGTGATCCAAGGACACTTGACTTTGTGAGAAGTCTCATGGGACTTCATATGGTTGTCATCCAGCTCAACTTAGCCAGCTCTACATATAATTCATACCTATAATTGTCATCATCTACTTTATTTTCTTATTGTATTTCACTTCATTTCATGTTTTTTTTTTAAGAAAAATCATTTTCCCCTTTTATTTGACAAACACTTACTTTTGAATTTTGTGTGTTTCCACCTTTACTTTCGTAGATGCAAATTGCAATGATTCTCAGTAGTGGCCGCTCCACTCTTGTTCCAATTTGGTAATCATCCCACGTAACTATAGATACCATGTTGATGCTTTGTTTCTAACGTCTACAACAAGTATCCAAATACAATAAGTGTACGTTAAAGACTTTCACTCGCACATGATTTTGGCATTTTGTGTGTGTTTACGCAATCAACGGGTTAATACATAAATAATTTGGGATTCCTTAATTACCTACTAAAGTCTAAACACACATCACATCTCCAAACTGTTATACGCGGTTTTAACTTTTTTTTAGCTTAACCTGCATAATTATATTACGCTTACTCGCTATACTATTGTGAAAAAAGAAACATTTTTATCAGGGTAAGCGAACAAACAAACAATAAGTAATTATTGGGGTTACAAGGATAACTAATGCACAGACATAGTGGAATAGATAAAATAGGTTAATACTTAATAGTGGTAAAAAAGTGCCCACACGCAGGATCGAACTACGGACCTTCAGTTTACAAGACTGACGCTCTACCACTGAGCTATACGGGCTTTTGGTTTTCTCTTTCTGTTTAAATATAATATTCGTCAATGGAACAAAGAGATTGCAGTCATCGGTAGAGATGGACCATCATCATCGGAGATCCGATTTTCCTTCTTCTCAGAACCGACGTTGTTCATTCGACATTGATAGATCTTATTTCAGATATTTTTCGACCTCAGAAACGACACAAAGTACGAGAAACAGTGAAGGAACCTATCTCTCCGACCAAACTCCACTTCAGTTAAGATATAAAAAAATATGATTTTTATTTTCTTTTAATTTGTAATAATAAAACGAGCTTGGAAAGGAAGTAAAAATCTAATCTTTTGATCTCTTTTCATTCTCCTCCTCCTCCGTGAGCATCAAGGAGAGATCTTTGGAACGCAATCAATTCGAGGCAGCGATGAACGGAACCCACCGTCACCATCTCCTCCAGCTAGTCTTATCATGCCGTAAGATCACGGCGCAAGTGACTCAACCAGGAACCTCCACCATCATAGCCATGGCTTCATCCTCCGAGCAGGAGTTCCTCGCTCACAGCCGCGCCAATCTGTACCGTTTCCCTCGTTCCAACAACTTCTGGGACTCGAAGACGGCTTCTCGCGTCGGCGAGAAGCTTGGTCTGCGTCTCAGAGAGCTTGGTGTCGACGCCGTCTCCATTGATGCGGAGGAAGAGATCTCACGACCTGTTCACCACCGTAAAAGGGTTTTGCCCTTGTTTGACTCCGTTCGTCGCAGTGGAATCAGAGTCGATGGTACTGACCAGCTGAACGATGTCATCCCCAGAGATTAAAAGTTTGCGAATTTAAACATTATTTTCTTGTAAGAAACATATGATAACATCATTTGAAGGTTTTGTCTGAAATGGTTTTGATGGTTACTATATAATCTCTGCTACATTGCAGTTTCTGGAAAACTTATTAGCTCATACAATCATACCAATGCTAAACTGTTAGATGTTAGCTTCACTGATCATCCACAAGACCACATGTTATGTACAAACCACTATGTTTACTTGCAATTACAATGTGTAATATACATTTTCATCCATTAATCTATCTGTGTATACTATTACTTACGCAACTAAGCGAAAACCAAAAGAAACATGTATAAGCAAAGAAGATTTAAGATTGTTGTACTTCTTTTGAAAAAAATGAAGGAATCAATCACCAAAATGATATAAACGGAGGCATGTTGATAAAAACTTCAATGATATTGCATTACATTATACAACAAGAGAAGTGCTTTTGTATTTCAATTCTTATCAAACTGATGCAGCTGCAGAATGTCTGGTCATGAGTTTGAGTTCTTCTACACTTACTTGAGGAAGAACTTCCAAACGTCTCTGTCTGTAGTTTCTTTAATCAAATGAGCTCCTAAGATAGTTTCCTCATCTACCAAGTTCCTCAAATGTCTCGCTCCACTGTTGAATCCCACATACTGCTTCTTTGCAGCCAAATACACCACACCGTAAGGCGGTCTCAGGCACTATAACAAGGACAAAACAACCAATCACTATAACAATGAAACAACCACCGAGTCAAGAGAAGGATCTAAAAAACGAACCTTCTTGATGAGAGAATATAGTTTCTTCAGAGAAGTAACCGAGTAAGGGATCTCAGTCATTAGTATAACATCATACCCACATTCTCCTCCTTGATCAGTCTCGTTGGCTCTTTCCCAAGCTCTGCTTCCCGAGAGCTTCCTTGACCGCCTTGAGAAGAAATCTTGTTGTCCTGTAATGCTCCCATCTTGGCTGCTACATCCGTCCATGAAATCTTCCTCTGAGAAACTCAAGCTTATTGCCTGGTTAGCAGCTGGCTCGAAGACATCGGTTCTTATGATGGATAAAACGGTTGGGAGCTCTTCCCATTCTCCTGCATAGAAACGGACAGATGCAGAGACGGCTTGTCTTGATGGTGTGAGTGGGCTCTCTGGTTGACGGCTTTGCCTGTCACGAGCTTGTTCAAGGTTTGCAAGAACGTTTGGGATGGTTGTACATCTTATAGTTTCTGCATTTAGGTCTTGAAAGTGAACTGAGGAAGCACCCTAGCAAAAACAGATTAGATTATGAGAAATGGGACAGTGAAAGCTATCTTCTAGTCTAGGTTTACTTACTTTCAAGCAGGCAAATATCCCAGGAACTCCATAATTGCAACCTAGCTGCTCAAGTCGCCATACAAAGGGGAAACAAAAGTGTTAAGTCAGAAAACACAAGGACTTGGTTGGTGATTATAGGAGGAAGTACCTCAAGGACCCTTTTGCCTCTGAAGCTAAGCTGTCCATCGCGGATCTCGTTTTTAAGGACATCAACAAGAACAATAGCACTTTCCCAACTTTTCAGGGAACCTACACAATAGTTTGGTAGCTAGATACAGTTTATAACGATACATTAAGAGAGGAAAACATCAGATGCAAGTACATGTGAAGCACATACCTTCATATTTAGAAGGAGCAGTTTCTGAACCAGAGAGACCGATGATATCAGCAACACTTACTTTACCCTGCAAGAGGTTTGAAAAGCCAAGTGGATTGATAAGTTAATTTCTACTGGTTTATACATTATAAGTGGTTGTTAACTTGTCTTTAAAACTGAATTTGTAGTACCTTAAAGACTTGTAAACCAAGAACATCTAGATTCTCCCCTGAATACCTGTGATGAGCTGTTGACTACAAAAAGAAAGAAACAACAAAAGAATTAGAATTGCAAGCTATATATCAAGTCTACTACACACATAATTAGAATTGTTATTTCTCTCAGATTCATATGAATATGTAGTGGTAAATATTACATTGTGAATACGAATATACCCTCGAAGGAAAACTTCTATAGTAGAAAGTTATTAAAACAACCTTAGAAGGTATGATCTCAACAGCTGGTGTTGGAAGCTGCAAATCTTTCTCAGATAGTGTAGACACACCGCCACGATCCTGAGGTAGCAAACCGGGCAAGCATTGCGCAAGCAAAGATGGTGCGCGCATTGTGACTCGCCAACAATGGTAGCAATCTAAAGTTATCAAATAAAGATCCAAGCTTTTAGTAAATGAATAGCCACTCTGAACATCTTTTAATTCTAAAACCTTTAAACCCCAAAACCCTTCAAATAAAAATCCAATCTTTCATGAAACCAAATGAAACTTTGAATAGAGATACACTGAAAAGTAGTAGAGCGACACAGAAGTCAAAACAAGAGCTTTACAGATTCGATACTAGCCCAATTGCGAGATCTACACTACTCTTCAATCCATACTATTAGCAAGGATCATAATCCACAGCAGAAACCATGTTCTTATAGCCAAAAACCATCAACATAGAGTAAGAAACTTTATTCAATTTCATTTCTAAAAAAAAAAACTTATCAAAGAAACAGACAATGAAGATTACTTACAGAGGAAAAGATTTAAGACAAAGCGATCAGTGGAGACGTAACTCAGATTTAGACGGAAGAAAGAAGGGAAACTTGTCTAACACGACGGCGAAAATCTAGGGATGAACAGCAAAGGAGGGTTGAATTTTCAGAGCGAAGAGATCGCTCACACGTTTTAAAGTAAACAACTTTTTTTAAAAAATCTATAGAGGAAGTTTGGCCAACAAATCGAAGCTTCTGTTCAGACCGTCTGGTCCGCTTTTGTATATCTGTCCGAACTATTTTATATTTCTAGTCCCTTCTTTTCTTTGCTAATTCAGGAACTGACCACTTCACTTTTCTTTACTATAATGAACCCACAGTTTTAACACCAATAATATGGGCCGTATAGGCCTTATTTATATGGGCCAACAAATTCTCGGTGTATAAACTGACCTGCTAAGTTTTACAATTATTAACAGTTAATAATTTTACAATTATTAACATTTAATTTCTTGTAGATTAACTCAACGTTAAAAAAAAAACGCTTTTGCCAACTCGTTCAATTAGATTACAATTCAAGATTACGTCATTTCACATGTCATTTTCCAATGTCTGAGCTGATGCTGATCCCTGATAAGTTAGTACTTCTAAGTAGTAGTAATCAAGATAATTACCGTAACTCTTATGTTAATCAACACGTAATAAACTCAGTGACGAAGCCACATAGTCTAAGGGTGGGGCCTGATAACTTTTCAAATTTGCATGTAATTTTTTTTGATAACTTTAGTTATGCCCCTTTGTTTTTAGCAATTCTACTTTTAATTACTTGAGTAAATTCAATCATGTCCCCTATAATTTTTTTCTCTAGCTCCGCCCCTGAATAAACTGTTACATTATCTAAAATGAGTAGATAATTCGAGGAAATCGTGGTTACACGCGCCTTTGCACGCATCTCAAGAGCCACTAGTTTATTTAACAGATAGCCTTATCACACGTGTGCTTCAGCGCGTGAGCGCCACCACAATCATCCATAGAGTGTGATTCAAACTAAAAATAAATAGAGGTTGAAAACGCGAGTATAAATGTATTAGAACACCGCGCGAGTGGTTGTCAATATTTAAGTTTGGTAATAATAAGACAACCTTATCCTAGCTTGCCACGTTGCCAAAAATAAAAACATGGGAAAAAAAAAATAGAATAACTATTATTGTCTTGTAGTCACCGCCGTGTAACTCCTCCTCTCCTCTGTTTCTTCTGTCTCTCTGTCTCCTTTCTCTTTAATTTGTTTTTTTTTTCTCCTCACAGCTTACGTTTGTGCCGCCACATTTTACCATCGGCGACTTCTCAATCTGCATCGGAGTCTCGGGGTTTCCACCAATCGCAATCCGTAAATTTGAAATCTTTATTACATCGTCTTGTTGAGCTTCCGGCGAATCTGGAGATATTGTTTTGTCCGTTCCGTTTGAAAGTGCGGAGCTCTTCACAGATTGAGGAGGTCAAAACCGGTAGTAAAAACGAGTTAAAAGATGACACTGACGATCCCGTCGGCACCTGGGAGCTCAGGGTACTTAGATATGTACCCTGAGAGAAGGATGTCTTATTTTGGCAATTCTTACATTCTCGGTTTGACTGTCACTGCCGGAATCGGTGGTCTCCTCTTCGGCTACGACACAGGTCTCTCTCTCTCTTATTCTCAGGCATTAACATGTTTTAAGGCGTTAGATTTGAGTTCTTCACTGATCCATTAGTGAAAGTTTTGTAATTTGAATTGAAATTAATCTGCATTGCTTGTCTCATTGAAGCTGGTTGTGTCTGATTTAAGAACTTCTCTTTGTACAGGTGTGATCTCTGGTGCCCTTTTGTACATTAAGGATGATTTTCAAGTTGTTAAGCAGAGCAGCTTCTTACAGGTGTGTTTATTGTTTTGTCTGTTTCAAGCTGATAACTTTCAATGCTAGTAGTGATTCATGAAAGAATGTGATTTATTTATTTGTGTAGGAAACTATTGTAAGTATGGCTTTAGTTGGTGCTATGCTTGGTGCTGCGGCAGGAGGTTGGATCAATGACTACTACGGACGTAAAAAGGCGACTATGTTTGCTGATGTTGTCTTTGCCACTGGAGCGATCGTTATGGCTGCTGCTCCTGATCCTTATGTCTTGATTGCGGGTCGTTTCTTGGTTGGTTTAGGAGTTGGTGTTGCTTCTGTGACTGCACCCGTTTATATAGCAGAAGCATCTCCTTCTGAAGTGAGAGGTAGTCTTGTGAGCACCAATGTTTTGATGATCACCGGTGGACAGTTTCTTTCATACCTCGTTAACTCTGCTTTCACACAGGTTAGTAAGTTAGAGATTGTGAACTTATGGCATTTTATTGGTAGCTTGTGAATTACATGTGATTGTTATTTGTTGGCAGGTTCCAGGAACATGGAGATGGATGCTTGGTGTTTCAGGTGTTCCCGCTGTTGTTCAGTTCGTCCTAATGCTTTTCATGCCAGAGTCCCCTCGATGGCTTTTTATGAAAAACCGTAAAGAGGAAGCCATACAAGTGCTCACAAAAATGTATGACATCTCTCGGTTAGAGGACGAGATTGATCATCTTTCCGCAGCTGAAGAGGAAGAGAAACTAAGGAAACACACTGTTAGCTACATGGAAGTCTTTAGATCCAAAGAGATGAGACTCGCCTTCTTTGCTGGAGCAGGACTTCAAGTAAGTTATTGGAAGTACTCCATTTGTTGCTAAAATTTCTGAGCATCTGCATAGTTATGCTCGTTTTTTGCATTCAGTTCGACCTCTTTTGTTCCAAATATACCTAAACCTATCAAAATAACACCAAAACACATACTTTGACTCGATGAAATACTCAAAACATGGGTTAGGAACTAGTAAAAACTCCGAGATATATTCTGCAGTCTTGTAATAGGACTCAAGATTTGATGAAAGATAAAACTGTATTTGCAGGCGTTTCAGCAATTCACTGGGATCAATACTGTCATGTACTATAGCCCTACGATAGTGCAAATGGCTGGCTTTCAATCAAACCAGCTCGCTTTGTTACTCTCTCTCATTGTTGCTGCCATGAACGCTGCTGGAACAGTGGTGGGGATATACTTCATCGATCATTGTGGACGGAAAAAACTAGCTCTCTCAAGTTTATGTGGTGTGTTTATATCTCTCATAATCCTCTCAGTCTCGTTCTTCAAACAATCTGATGCATCATCTGATGGAGGACTCTACGGCTGGCTCGCTGTTCTTGGTTTAGCTCTATACATTGCTTTCTTTGCACCAGGAATGGGACCGGTTCCGTGGACTGTGAACTCGGAGATATATCCACAACAGTACAGAGGCATATGTGGAGGGATGTCTGCAACGGTTAACTGGATCAGCAACTTGATCGTTGCACAAACATTCTTGTCAGTAGCAGAAGCTGCTGGTACAGGAGTGACTTTCTTGATTTTGGCCGGAATCGCGGTTCTAGCTGCTGTGTTTGTGATTGTGTTTGTCCCTGAGACTCAGGGGCTAACGTTTTCAGAAGTTGAACAGATTTGGAAAGAGAGGGCTTGGGGAAATAACAGTGGTTGGGGAAGTAGCAGTGAGAGCAATGACATGGGTGGGTTGCTCGAGCAGGGATCTCAGTCTTAAAGATCTTGAGTGGCTCATGCTCACACGTTATACCAATGAGTAAACCAAGATTGGTTCCGGTTTAGCTCAGTGATGTTGGAATTGTAATGTGTTAGGAACTTGTGTTTGTTAATAATCAATACGTTTATGGTCCACTTTGGATTCCAGTATTTTTTATGATCAAAGCATAGACTCGACAAGAGCATTGAATAGATGAATGTTGATTCACAAACATAAGACTTGTCATATCAACTGTGTTCCATCTAATCTTCTTTCTCTGTTAAATTAACAGATATATGTTATGTCTTTTAGGCACAACATTAATTTGATTTGAGGAAAATAAAGGGAGGATGAAGCAGAAACATTTATTGTATATGGACATGGCAATAACACAAGGGACATCACAGGGCCACAAAGATGTATGATTGTATATATTGTATAATGTATCCTTTTGTGTTGTGTTGTCTTAT
The DNA here is from genome assembly GCA_905132885.1 of Moricandia moricandioides. Classification (NCBI taxonomy): domain Eukaryota; kingdom Viridiplantae; phylum Streptophyta; class Magnoliopsida; order Brassicales; family Brassicaceae; genus Moricandia; species Moricandia moricandioides. Next base: position 178,516 of record CAJHQQ010000243.1, read on the forward strand.
GTGTCACCATACAATGTAAGTTTGTGTTTTTGGTAAATCACTTTTTTGTTGTACTTATCTGAAATAGAATACCCTCTTTTAGATATGGTTATCTAGCCTGCAATGAGTTCCATTATACTTTTGCTGTCAAAGTTCTATAATATAATTATCTCCTTTCTAATTTTTTTTATATAGTTATAGTATCAATCTCGTGATGTATAAAAGTAAACTTTAAAAAGATAAAAAGAATAGTATGAGGTAAATGGACAAATGATAATGATGGAAGAGGGGGACCAAAGGAGAACATGAACGTCGTGAAGACCAGACTGGTGTGAAAATGTGGTGCTGATTAGTTGAGCTGAAGAAGAAAAAGGCAAATGGAGACACGTGAGTTGTTGGGTCTCTTCTTTGTCTTTTATTTCTTTAATGGGCCCCTCTTAAGCCTTTTAAGCTCTTTAATTGCTTATCATAAACTGGCCACGTGGCATTTCCCCTGCCTTTTGTCTTCTTCTCTCGTTCACATGTGTAATCCCTTACCCTTCCACATGCGTTTGTTCATTGTTCTGTTCCATCAACCCAATTATTCAATTAACAATTTTTACAAATTAAATAATAATAATCCACTTGTGTTCTTTTTTACATTAATTTGATGGTTTGTTGATCAGGTCAGTAATTGTTATGAATTACGTAGCACAAGTTTGTATAAACAAACGTTACATTAAGTAAAAAGAAATGAGAACATTTAAAAACGAATGTATATAGACATTAGAACTGCTTAATTTACTTTTTTAGTGGTTGATTAGGTCTACTGGTCTAATATATATAGTCAACCATTTGAAAACAAAAGTCTATACCGACCCAAACAATTGTGTTTACCAACCACATTAGTGATAATGCATGGTTTTGGAAGACAACTGTGTATGATATATTACTCTCAAGAACCTTTATTTCACACTCTGGTTACTATTGAAATTATAATTCAAAAGAAAAAAAAGTTTTCTACCAATTCAAATCAACATCACTTACTCAATGTGAAATAATCGCAATTATGTTAACATGTTCGCTGCTCTATAACTACCACAATCATTTGGAGCCTTTCGTTCTATATGGACAACTATACATGAACCTAACTATGTCTCTTACTTTTATATTACCCTACATAGATAGCCACATCCCTTGAAGTAGGAAACATAATGGTATGGCCATGATCATCATGACATGAGTGTCCTCTTATATTAGCATGACACGTTTGTCGCCGCACCATATATCAAAAAGTCATGTTAATTTATTTGTCAATGAAGCCAATTAGCTCATCAAAAGCTGGACCACGATCGTTTTCTTTAATATATTTTATTTTTCCATTAGAAATTTCGAGAAGCAATCTTGTTTTGGCTTCTACACCTTTTCTTCTTTATGATTGTTTATTCTGTTTTTAGCTGTTCACAGCAAGGAGTTATCGAGCAAATCCTTTTGAGATTTGATTGGCTAACCATTTTTAAATTACTATATTGTTCCATATATATTAGCTAAAAAGAGCTATGTATGACTTGATAACCAATCAATACCTAGTATGGTTTAGTTGATTTTATGGATTTTATATTCATATCATTCAAACTTAATTATTTTCTACAATTTAAAATAACTAGATAGGTGGCTATATAAATATATTACAACAAATAAACCAGTTTATGAAATTTATTTTACCTAAGTAATATTATCTCGATTTGGTAAGCGACCTTAAGAGGCATCCCATTGATTTGATTCAGCTCATTAACATTTGTCGATTAGCAAAGATTAAAGAATCACACTTTTAATTTGCTTGTTAATATACACAAAACAAGATAAAAACAAAATGTTATTGTGGAATCTAAAGTTACTTGTCGTATTAAAAATTGTTTTTTAAGTCGTAGGGTAATGTAAAACTGATGTGGCGCATCTCGAGGCCAACGACTTATGGCAGGCCGAAAGTGATTTGTTTATAATTAGATTTGTAATAACTAAATGATCTAATAGCTTAATTAGTCTCCATAGATCCCTGATAAATTAGTAAGTATTTTCTTTGTTTTATAGTTGTTGAGTATAAATGTATTTGAGTAATAATTGAAGCAACCTAACAAGTTTGGAGCAACGACTTCTTGTTGCGGCCGCGAGGAGTTAGATATGAATTTGTGACTAACATATGTAATATAATATATACACCAATCATCATTTTGCAGTTTGATTCTAGATGCATGGACCATGTAAACACTCAATCTTCCTTCCTTCCTTCCACACCACACTCTCCTGCATGGACCCATGAAGATAACTCTAGCTAATACAAAGATCATACTCATAAATTCCAAACTTCTTATATAATTTTTTTTTTTAAAAGGTTGCATGAATTACAAAATTGTAAGGCTAAACTAGTTAGGTCAAGTCCACTATCACTATTTTTTTTCTGGTTTTATATGGAAACATTATGCTATAAAAGTCAGGAGAATCGCTAGCGTTTAAATACTTAACTAGATGGATTAATACTTCAACAATTGCCAAAATAAATTTGTCGGTTTTCAAGTCATTATACCAATTAAGTTTCTAATGATGTGTGATGGTATGTAGTTTCCACACACGCAAGTTAATCCTAGTTTCTAAATTACAGTTTGATTGACAAATAAGTAACTTCGATACGGGATACAATCGCATATAACATTAGATTTATTTCTATTAGATATTCAATTCATTAATGTGTTTAATGTCGAAGTTATAATTATATCAAAACAATGCAAAAAAAAACCTTTTAAAATTATAAGTAATATTAGATACATATAACTATATAAACTTTAACTTATACTATTAGATACATTAAACGATAGCAAATTACATAGATCAAATGACATCACACACATATTGTAAAGTGTTTTTTTTAAAAATATTTTTACAGCTTAAAAAACGGTGGGAATAATTGGCCAAAAGGTGCTATGAGATGACGATTCGTTGATCTAGATTCTAGCTGCACATGGTGGACCCCAATTTTCCGGCCAAACTTAGGCATACACGTTCATGGCAATGATAATGATGATCATCACATTCACATACATACATTAGTAAACCACATGATCAAGAAAGAGACAAAAAATAATTGTCTCCTTTATAAGCACCTCTTCACCTTCTTTCTACCTTCACTTTCTCTCTTCCAAAAAACAAGAGTTTCACAATGTGCGACTCAGACTTTCTCTCTCGCTGTTCCTCATACGAGGCAGACGTTGATTCAGACTCCGACATCTCTACCTCCTCCAGCTCATGCTCCTCGTACAATGCCTGTGGTGGTGAGTTGAAGAAGACCAAGAAGTTAGAGAAGAAGAAGAGCAATGTGTTGTTAGAAGGTTACGTGGTCGATGCTACGGTTAATGATGATGATTTGAAGAGGACAAAGAGTTTAACAGACGATGATCTCGAGGAGCTTAAAGGTTGTGTAGATCTTGGTTTTGGTTTTAACTACGAGGAGATCCCTGAGCTTTGTAATACTTTACCAGCTCTTGAGCTTTGTTACTCGATGAGTCAGAAGTATATGGATCAAGATCATTCCCCTGAGAAGAAACAGCCGATGATGCTTGAGTCTCAAGTTAGTCCGTTAGCTAGCTGGAAGATCTCTAGTCCTGGTAAGCCCTAGTTCTCAAATGTTTTAATATATAACCTTTTTTGTTACATTTTCAAATTTTCTGATTGTATGTAATGTGTGAATAAACAGGGGATAATCCTGATGATGTCAAAGCAAGGTTGAAGTTCTGGGCACAAGCTGTGGCATGCACTGTGAGATTATGCACTTGAGATGATGAAGATTTGGATTTGAAGCATTCAAATGGGAAGATGAACAAGACAATTGATGCAGGAGTGATATCTCTTTATATGCTGTTCTGTTTCAGCATTTTGAGACTGACCTGCTTGAAACACCCATTTGTTGTTGTATGAGTTATGTATGCTCAGGGATGTATAAAAATGCTTAATGATCAAGGAAGATTTTGCTAGGAAAATTTGTTGTAATGCATTTATATATAAGATCAAATAAATAAAAATATTCTTTTGATGAAAGATTGGTACTAAGAACACCCTTGTTTACAAGATAATGATTCACATTGATACTCTGATAGAATCAAATTCACAAGCATACATGTATAGAATCAGAATGAAAAGTGGCTCTCATTCTCAAACTCGGACATGTTTAAAGCTTCTGTTCTCCTGTCCTGCACCAAATCGGTCCACATAATATTCCTTGATTAAAAAGTGTGCCACCTTCAGAAGATTATGTTGCTTCTATCGTACAAGTTCTATGTTTCACCCATGAGCTTGGAGTTATTACAAGCTAACTTCCCCCAAAGAGTTTGGCAAATGTTGCATTCCAAGTTCTAATTACAGATATATGTACACATTCCACATAACAAATTATATAATCTTTATAACTTTTAACCTATGATTGGTTTCTTGTCTTACTCTAGAGAGGGGGAGATTATATGATAGAAATAGATATTTTGCATTTTTAACTCCTATTAATATGTATTAGTTCATATAAAATCTAGAGAATAAAAAGTGGTATCATCACTAAATCATCCAATCATGCCACATAGTGAAAAGAGTAGATGATTTATAAAGAGTGTCTAAAGCTTTATTAAGAAGCAGAAGCAACTTTCTGATTCAGAAACTCGTGGGTTTAGGAGTGAATCCTAGCGTCTTGAACATGAGTTTCTTATTAACCAAACAAGCACCCGTGTGTGTCTTAATGCCAATCCAAAAAAATTATTATTCCCAACCAACCAAACAAAACTCAACAAGATTGGAATATAAATGTATCCAAGAGTATTGAATCATGAAAACCAAGTATAATTTAGTTTCATGGGTCTTCCTCTGGCAATTTAATCTAGGCTCCAAGCGGCAGCTAAGGTCGCCATTAAAGTGACGCCTGCTGTTGACTCAGTTTTAAAATGGAGCCTCTTTATCTTTCACACCATTACCATTACAACGTTACACAAACGCATATAGATCTAACAAACAAAAACCAATCTAGAGATTATAAAACTTTAGTTCATATATATAGGAGAGTGGCTAATGCTAAAACCCTAGCAGTAATATGGTATTTATATATATACGAGAGTGGCTTGATGGATGCAAAAACCCTAGCATTCACTTTTGGATTATTTACCCAGCCCAGTATAAGCCCACTCTTTGGGCCCCTTTGCGTCTAAATCAAACGAACAACGTAAAAGCGAGAGCGTGGGAGTAGAAAGGGAGACGTGATCTATAAGTTACCATATATTAAACATGGAAACTTTTGGACAGGGTGGGAAATAGGGTCATGGGATTTGGCAGAGCAAAGTTACTGGGAGCTATAAAGTAGCTAAGATGTTGGTTGAGAGTATGTTTGACGATTGCGATGTTCTTGATGTTGAGAGTGGTGAATGGATGAAACTGAGGCGACCTCCTTATGTGACCAGTTTAGGAAGACAATCCGTGTGTGTGAATGGATCGATCTATTGGTTCTTTTCGGTTGCGGGCATCGTGTCTCGTTACCATTTACTAGCATTGGATCTTCACAAAGAAGAGTTTCATAAGGTCTCTGTTCCTGAAACGTTGGTCAAGCGAGATACTCAGATTGTTAACCTTGAGGACCGTCTAGCTATATCCAACGCCCGGCCTGATGGTATACTAGTGATATATAGCATGAATGCAGAAGAAGAAGAAGAAGTATGGAGCAAGACTTATTACATAACTCTACCGGAGCCAATGTGTTGCATGCCGGTTTTGGTTTCTAAGCAAGGGAGTCTTGTCTTTTGGAACAATGAGAAGAGAAGGTTGTTCAAGTATTATCCAGAGACGGATGAGATTCGCTGTCTCTCCTTAGATTGGCTCCACTCCGGTCCCAAGCAGGACATCATCCTGGTCATAAAATAAGGAGATCTAGATGCAGATTGGTCTCGACCCCTAGAAGGGTCAAAGTTGGGATCCTTGTGTTAACCGCTCTAGTTATCGTTATAGTTGGTTACATTTTGATGGGTTTATTCCCTTCTCTTGAGGGATTAAGGACGACACACGAGTGGTGGAAAGAAACAAATCAAATAGACACATCAAAAGTAACCGGAGGTAGTCTGTTTGCATTGGTTCTCGTTTCGTTATGTTATTGTTATATTTTCTCAATCAGAGAGTTTGTTCGCTTTTTTTCTTGTGCTCTTGTCTATGCTCTGTTTAACTTTTACCTATGAGAATTGTGGTCTTCCTTGTTTACAAGAGACGTTCTCCACTTCTCCATTTGTAATGAGAAAAAAGAGAAGATGTGCCCGTTTAAAACCAGTTATCTTTTGTGTGTGTTTATTCACAGTGTTTTGTAAACTCTAAAACATATATCTAGATCGTATATCTGGCTGTTACTTATTTGTGTTTGTTAGCTATAATTTTCAACTCCATAAACGATTTTGATAACATATAGACATGCATACAATAAGTTGCAGGACTATTTAAACCTTAAATCACTCACTCACAATGTTTCCAGTTTGAATATTGAAGTATTCACACGAGACTCTACTTTGAAAACACACACCGATGCGTTGCGTATATAAATATGAACTTTAATACTTACATAAATGCTTTAAAGTTTGTGTAATTACATCTTGAAAGCATCTCTACGCCCTAAACAAGAAGTAATACATCCGACACTACGAATAAAGAAAGAATAGAAACCAAGTTTTGTCCTTAAAACTCTAATCGCAAAACGTCTTTTAGTCGTACCTCTCCGTACTTCTGAAACCCACTGCTCAGCCGCCTCGTTCATTCCTTTAGCTGACTTCCTAAGCTTCTCTTTGAAACTGAAGCTCTCTGGTCCCTTCAAGTCGTAGCTTGCCAACACCACTCGTCTTCCGTGACGGTAACATTTTTGTGAGTACCATTCGCTCTGGTCATGATGAGGCAGCGTTACATAGGCGTACATGTACGTTTCTTCCGACATACTAATTATATATAAAAAGCAAAAAGCGATTTAGTGTGTTTTAATTTTTCATAGATATCCTAGTACTAGTATGTATGTATATATATGTACGAGACGTAGAGTTGGGTGAGATTGCGGTTGAACCATTATGAAATTGCGTTCCATAGTGGTTGTTGACTGTGTTGTACCTAATATAGAATGCGCTATAGTTATGTGACATCATGTAGCATATCATGAGCCTCCATGTGTAATTTGTCAAATTAGTAACAAATGAAAAATTGATTAATAAACCAATCATAAAGGCACCGAATGAACTAATAAACCAATCCAAAAAACACTGTTAAGTTTTTAAGCAAAATCAAACTCTATGAACTTAGAAAGGCACCGAATAACATATAGTAATGCATCACTTCTGTTCAATATAAGAAGAGAACACATTATGACCTGCAAAAGAAGGAGATACCATATCATATGGAGTATCAAAGTTGCAGTGAAAGCAGAGAACAATCTCAAAGAAGTTACCTCACACATAGCGAGAGAAAAGATCTTCAACAGAAGTATAAACTGTAAATGTTCAAACAAACATAGATTAATGATCCAAAGCACTCATCAAATGCACTTTATAGTTTCAGATGAGAACATACCAAGATGATGTAGAGTAAATAACCAGAACGAGATATCAAACAGACAAGTAGTAGCATAGCTGCACGGAACACAGCACCACGAGTGCCGAAGCAACACATGATCAGATACATAGCAATCGACTTGTTCTTCCATAACCAAGCGCCTACATCTGTTATGTTTCATACAAAATAACAAACCACATGATCAAATGACATACGTAAATGTTCATGATGTATATGAAATATTCTCTCACATATTCCCTTGCGGAGAAACTCGCCAGCTCTTCTTGATTGAGTCCCATCCTACAAATCATAAAAAAAAATAGTAAGTAAGAGAATATATTACAAATAACTAAATTAGGGCCGAACCTGATGATAAACATTTTAAGTTGTTTTAATAATTTTTTTTTTAACAATATAGAGACCATGCAACTTATGTATAAACATATACCGTTGGTCTCCTGATGCATGTAACTCTAGTCCTGAACTCGACTTGCTGAGGCTGAAGCGGGACCAAACTCTCGAGGTAAGGACATATAGCACAAATGTCTGAAGAGAAGGGATGGAGTTGGTCCGTGTCTTGATAATACTTAAACAACCTCTTCTTGTCGTCATAGAAGACAACATCCCCTTGGTTAGATACACTCAAGGGCGTAAATGACCTAGACTCCACGTCTGGCTTGATACCTATGCTTATGGAGTGAGTCTTGCTCCATGTTTCTTCTTGAGAAACATCCATAGTCCAGATCCCTAGCTCCAATCCACCAAATGATTTCCTTTCCGACATGGCTATGACTAGACGATCACCAACGTTGACAATCTGTGATTCAAGCATGATGCCCTTGGGAAGATGCGGACGTTGAACATAATGGAACTTTTCCGTGTGGAGATCCAAGGCTAGTATCGAGTATACTGATCCGTTGAGAACATGAGTCACGATTCGTAACCAGTAGATTGTACCGTTGACACAAGCTGATTTACGTCCGATATCAATCTTGTAATGACGTGGTTTCCGAAGTTTGCGCCACTCACCAGTGTTGACATCAAGTGTATCGCTATAGTTAAGAGCACCGAATATCCTCACTACTTTGTAGTGACCATTGACCTTGTCTCTACCAAATCCCATCGCACAATACCCGGGGAAATAAGTCGTCCATGTTCCTGAAATTTTATTATATTATAACCATCAATGTAAATAAAAGTGTATAGAAGATCGCATTGACTTCCAAATTTCAAGTGTTACATATATGGATCATCTACTCTTTCAAACTATTTAAAACATTGTGCCTGCCTGACATTTTGAAATATTTCATAATGCCATACGCTCAAATGAAAATTTGTGCCTATAAACTTTTGTAACAAGTAAAATTACCATATAAAATCATGATACAGTAAACAATCTTCATATATCTGTTTAGTTATCCAATTTTTAAATTGTAATTATTGTTTCAATATACATAAATCTCAAAAGAAGTTATGGTTTTGAACATGTGATAATACTCCCTCTGTTTTTTATATTTGAAATTTTAAAAGAATTTTTTTTGTTCCAGATTATTTGATATTTTCAATTTTCTATGTAAAATTTATTAGTGATTAATGATATTATAACTTCTATTTGATTACTGGTTGAATTGTGGCTAGGTAAACAATTAATAATGTTTTTGTTTACAAAATGATAAAAAATTAAATGTTTTTTAATCTATGTGCATAATCTTAAAACATCAATTATAAAAAAACTGAGGGAGTAGAAGATTACCATAGGTAAACTTGGAGTTAGTGCGGCGGTTGACGAGGGAAGGGGAATGAAACCGCTGGAGTTGTCCGGTCGAGGGGTTCAAAACGTTTAAACACTCTTCTTCGGGGATGCAAACCAAACCGTCACAACTCATCGACGGTCGTGTCGCGTCGCAGTGCAAAGAGATGAACTCTTCTCCCTCTTCAAAACGAGATTCGGGGAGGAGAGTGGGTGAGACGCCGCAGTCGCAGTTGTAAGCGGTCAGGATTTTCCGGTTTGATTTTTGAAAATTCAGGTGCTTCTCCACGAACCACTTTGATTCCAGTATCAATTTCCATTCTTTTGACACACTTTTGAATCTTCCAAGAGGTTTCAGTGGAAGCCTCACGAGTAACTCTTCCAGCAAATCTGTGATATTCATTGGACTAGGGTTTTGTTTTTGTTTTTTTTTTGGCATGCACGTGTTTGTTATTTGATAAATTATAAGCAAAAAAATAGATAACATGGTTATCAAAGACATGTCACATGTATATCTTCTTCTTCTAAATAAAAGGGGAAGGCATGCCACGTCTATAATAAAAACCATCCAATCAAAAGACTCTATTTTGACATGTAACAAAGCTTTAGCAGGATTAACGGTGGTCTCTTAACGTGGGGTTCTTAACTTTTCTAAGAAACGTTTCTTAACTTTTAACTAAGAAAAGCTAAGAACCGTCTCTTAAATAAGAACTATAAGAGACGTCTCTTAGCGGGAAAAATGTAAAAAAAAAAAAAAAAATTAAAAAGACAAATTTTACGTTAAGAACCCCACCTTAAGAGACCCGGGTTAATCATGGCCTTAGACAAATTTTACGTTAAGAAAATATCCCCTCTCCACCGGAAAGTCTCCTGTGGCCGACGTTTCGCCAGAACCAGCCGAATCTGAACTATATTTTGGTTAATCCATATTTTATGGGAGGCGATAAACATTGTAAAAGGTTGGCTTAGAGCTGCTAGGATCAAGATGGAGGTCGCTTCAGAGGGTACCAATCTCATGAAACAAGCAGGATATAGATGTTGAGAGACTTCATCAAAGGGACTATTAGTAACTGAAGTACATCGTTACAAAATCATTGTGAGGTTAGACTTTCAACGTGAGCGGAAGAGATAAACTTTGGCAAGTTATTGAAAACATCAGAGAAGAGATATGACTGTGACGCCGTGAACTTAGGTATCAATTTGGTTTTGAGGCAAAACTAACATTGTATAAAAGTGGACGTAGTGATGTCAACTGCACTGAGACTATTTTTTTCATTTTGGCTGACTTTTATTGATAATAGAAACATAAGCTAATGGTCAATCATAATTCATAATAGGACATAAATTAACTAGTAAAATCAGTGTAGTACGAATATTTAGTTATAATAGTTCTAAGAGCAAAATCAACCCTAAGAGACCCTTAGGTTTTTTTTTTTCTTTTTTAAAAAAAAAAATAAAAAAAAATAAAAAAAAATAAAAACGGATCAATCACGGGTCGCCACGTGTCAGTGGGACCCGTGAACAGTGCAAGAACCCAACTAAAAACACCTCCTAATTAAGAAATTTAAGAGGTGGTTCTTAAGGGATTTAGCGGGTCCCACCCGCTAAGAACCCCTTTGTACATACTAGCTATAATTTTCAACTCCATAAATGATTTTGCTTACATATATACATACATACAATAAGTTGCAAGACCATCCGAACCTTAAATCACTCACAATGTTTCCAGGTTGAATATTGAAGTATTCACACGAGACTCTCCTCTGAAAACACACACCTATGTGTGTATATATATATATGAAATTTAATACTTACCTGTGTAGATAAATGCTTTAGGGTTTGTGTAATTACTTCATGAAAGCATCTCTATGCCCTAAACAAGAAGTAATACATCCGACACTACGAATAAAGAAAGAATAGAAACCAAGTTTTGTCCTTAAAACTCTAATCGCAAAACGTCTTTTGGTGGCACCTCCCCGCACTTCTGAAACCCACTGCTCAGCCGCCTCGTTCATTCCTTTAGCCGACTTCCTAAGCTTCTCTTTGAAACTAAAGCTCTCTGGTCCCTTCAAGTCGTAGCTTGCCAACACCACTCGTCTTCCGTCTCGGTAACATTTCTGTGAGTACCATTCTCTCTGGTCATGATGAGGCAGCGTTACATATGCGTACATGTACGTTTCTTCCGACATAACTATATATAATCAACTTAAGAAAACGATTTAGTGTGTCTTAAGTTTTCATAGATATTACTATATATATGTACGAGATGTAGAGTTGGGTGAGATTTCGGTTGAACCATTATGAAACTGCGTTCGCTTGTGGTTGTTGACTGTGTTGTACCTAATATGGAATCTCATGCACTATAATTATGTGACATCATGTAGCATATCATAAGCCATCGTGTGTAATTTGGCAAATACTAAAGAATAAAAATTAAAAAAAAATGTTCAATAAACTAATTATAAAGCTAAACGACTTTAAGTGGTTGTAAATTGAAACTTTACCTACTTGTTGACGTACGACAAGAAAATATACATGTTGTATCGTTGGATTTGGAATGGTTGAAGATTGAAACTGTAATTTTGTGGTATGATTATATGATGATTGTGACTTTCTTGTATGGTGCTTATTGCGTTTATGAATAGTTTAATAGAGATCTATATTACCGATGGGCAAAGAGTTCTCTGAAACGATAAAGAAGTGAGGTTTTCTTTAAGAAGGATCTTTATTTATTTTTTTAACCAAGAGAATAAAACGAATAATTTCTTTATATTAGCTCATGTCTTTCTATTTTTTTGGTAAACAGAAATATAGTTTTTTCATGATAATAATCAAATAGCATCTTTTCTATTAAAAGAGAAGTACAATTTTATCTACCATAAAAAATCATATCGGTCCATTTCAAAAATTACATCTATTTGATTATTACATTAATCTATTAAAAATAAAAAAAATCAAATATTTTTAATAATTATTAAAATATTATTAATAATTAGTTATAATAAAATCTGTTGTTAAAAATCTAACAAGATCTTACTAAGATTTTTAAATATTTTTAAATAAATTCATTCATTAATTTATTAATTAGTAGTATAATATTATTATAAATAAAAATAAAATAAGATTTTATTATAGAAGCAAATTATATGCTATATTTAGAGATTTTATAAGTATAATCTATATATTATAATAAATTGAAATTAATATATGAATGAAATATGAAAAAATATTGAATTGGTACATTAACATATTTTTCAAAATTTATAATTAATAAAATAAAAAATTATCTGCACGGATGTACGGGTCAAAATATAGTTCGATATTAAACAAAAAAATAGATTGGTTCGGTTTTATATTGATGCTAATTAACACAAATATATGGCGTTGGTTGTTTCATTGATGTCATTTTTTTCGAAACCGACGTCAATTTCCCCTAGTAAATTATATTAACAAACTTACGTAACCTTAAAAATCTACTTGAATATAGTCTTTTAATATAGGTTAAATGGTACATATTGTTGGGGAGCTTCTACCCCTCGAAGTATTTTCAAGTTAAAGAACATAATGCTTCTATTTTAGAGTAGAACTTTTTTTATTTATACTTTGGTCTTTTTATTAATATTTAATCATTTTGTTTATAAAATTTTATGTTATTTAAATATTAAAACAACAGATTATTGCGTTTAATTTAGTATATATATGTATAATTTAATTTTTATCACTTAATTGCATAGAAATATATAAACTATTTATTAAATTTGAAGTAAAAATATGATTGATTGAAAACTGAAACACTTGAAGCATATATAATTTTATAAGACTAGCAAAGAAAACGAATACTAAAATTTAAAAAATGCAACATAACACGAAACTAACAAAGATAATAGTGATTCAATATTCCGCTAATTTTTTTTTCAATCCACCAAGATCGTTAAAATACTGTCCAATGAAGTAGGCAGAGAAGGAGTTTCTTAATCATGTTGTTGACCACATCGTTTTTGTAAATCCATGTTTGTTCTACTTAAAATATGCACTAATTTTGTGAAAATAAAATATATGAGATCCAATAGTAAATTTTATAAACAAATGTATTAATTATATAAAATAGAAATATAATATATTTAAAAGGTTATTTTAGAGTAAAAATATAGAACAAACAATTGGAAATAAACTTAATTCTATTTTAGTGTTAAAATATTCTAAAATAAAGGAAATTCTTGGAAATCATTTGAAATCATGACTTTTATCATTCCATCAAATAAATGGGCAACAAACAAAAGAGAACAAAGAAAACTATCTAAAAGAAGTTTTAATTACCATGACGAAGATGATATCCATGTTCTTGTATAGTGAATAAAATCCGGTTAATAGACACTTAAACTTAGTATATAAAGCATCTCTGTTCATTAGATAGAGTTTGAAAAAAAAATTGAATAAGCAGCTGCGCATATTAAAGAGATTTCTCTAATCTTTCAAAAGAAACAAAGAAAACCTGTATAAAAATTGTAAATCTAATGACAAATTAACACTCTAGGGATATGAGCATTATATAACACATGGTAAACGACCATACACCAAATTCTATTAACGTATCCACATCTTCTTGCTACATATGATAAAAAGAGAAAATAAAAACAATCAAGAAAAGGCGGAAACAAATGAAACAACCCAAGAAAAAAGAGCGAAGTATATTTGATTTTCAAGAAACCAAAGATTGATATAAAAAAAAATCATCAAACCACTAATGTTGTTGGTGCATCAATCACCACAAATTTCTCTCCATCACCATCATTCGCCAGTGATTCATGTGGTGCTGGCGAGTCTGAACTCACACACCTAAACTTCGCATGCGGAGTATTCGACTACTATTGATAAATTCAACTACTAAAAGCTGTACAAACCGTAGATCTAGGGTTATAGATCTAGAATAAGAGATCTGTGAACAAATTTGGCAGCTAAACACACAATCGTTCTTCCTCGTTCTTCTTCGTAACTCGCAGTGCAAAACAAAGCGTAAATCTATGGATTAGACTATAGAGAAGAACGAGATACCATGGTTGGCGAAACGAGAGGAAGAACGGAGACGTGCTGAAGATGGAAACACGACTTCTTCTCTACGCTTCTCCTAATGGCGCGATGATTTGAGCTCTTGACTGTTCCATTTAAATCAGAACCTTCTCTATCTCTCTCTCTTAATGTGCCCATAATTTGAGCCCAAAAGCAAGATATTACATCGCAAGCGAAAACCGGACTCAAAGACAGAGAGGATGAATGTAAGAAAAAAAAAATGTCAGACTAAGCAACATTCTTTGCCAAGTGGGAGGAAGACCATTTTTATAGCGGCTGCGATTAGGGTTTTACCGCATTAATTGCTCTATTCCTTTTTACGGTTCAAATATTATTTATTATTTTTTCTCTTAAGAAAAAATAAGGAAATGCTAATTTATTTATATATGTAAATTACCTAATGCTCTTTTAGTCCAATTTATTTTTTTTCTCCAAAAATTTAAATGCAATATTTAGAAATAAATTTTCTTATTTAATTCGGGATACACAAATCAAGATCCGCTATCAACGAAATTTTTATTAACTCCACTACTAAATTTATTTGGATTTTTTTTTTTTAAATGGAAACATACGTGACAAAAAAAAACTTAGTTAATTCGTGATTTTAAATTGATTTGGAATGTTTCAATATCTAACTAATAAAAGGAAATTTTAGTTAATTCATGATTTTAAATTCATTATTTCCACGAAAATTTTATAAAATAAAAACGAGTACCGTAAAAATGGAAATATTCGTGAAGCCTAACTATGGTAAATTTTAACTTGGCGAAGTTTTCTAAAAATATTTATTTATACAAAAGGTATATGTAAAAAAAAAGAGATAAAATATTTTCCCATATAATTTAGTTTAAATGAAACAATAAAAAAAAACATTCACGAAACATAGAATGGTCATTTTAAGATTGTTGAAAAGATTCTTTGGGTTAAATACTTTATTTTGAAAATTTTAAAAAAAATAATTCGACCAAAAAATGAGATGTACATTATTATTACATAGTATAGTAAGTTTAAGCTTGTTTAAAATTTTACGGAATATTAAAATACACTATTTTTAAAAGAATTTTGTTATTATTTCAATAAAATGAAAGTTAAGTTAGTACTTTTCCATTTAAGTTTTACACAAATTTTAAAATGAGAAGGAAAAAGAGTCTTTTCATTTTAATTTCTTTCATGATAATTAGTATGTGATCAAAACCTTGATGTCTATCTTTTTAATATTTTACAGTTTATTTTTCTATATGTTTGAGTGAACCAATATATGTTTTTTTTTGTTGTTGTTTTTGTCTTTTCAGTTTTGTATAAACCAAACCGTAAGAGCTAAGACACCTCCCCAAACCGGATATTGAACTTTTGAGTTTCTTTTGAACTGTTTACAGTTTTAGGGATCAGTTTTCATTGGGTCTCGGATCAAACGCGATTTTGGACTCAAGCCTACAACGAAGATATAATCGGACTGATTCGCTAGCTAGCTATTAAGCCCATTCGGGTGTTCTCAACTTGATATATGTTAAGTCCGTAACATGATAGTTATTACACCATGATAGTTAGCCTGATTTGTTATTACACCACGATCAGCACCACGCACTCCCTGAAGGTCAGGGCTATTGTTCACAGATGAAGAAAGCAGTGAACGAGAATGACAAAGCTGTTTAAGTAAATCGTTCAATGTTATGGTCAGGAAGTGTAATAATGGATAAAAAGATATGGTGAAAATTCATAATTTTATAAACTGATCCCAACTAAATATTTAGATTTTTTTTTTCTGTTTTGAATACAAATTCAAATAATAACAGAAGAAAAAAAAACTCAAAACATGTAAAAATATTGATCTTTGCAAGCTGCTGATGGCTCTCAACTATACAGTAAAGATAGATACCATAGTTTCAGAAACGATCTCTAGCTCTCTGTATACGACGCAGTGCTTCAGCTTCGTTTGCTGACTCTGGAATGCTTAAAGATCTGCGTATGTCTTTGCTTGATGTTCTGAGGAATGGGTTACACGCTTTCTCCACCTTCACAGTCGTTGGAATCTACAGACAACAACTCTTCAGAAAGAGAGATAGGAGATAGAAAGAGTAAAGACTAAAGAGGAGAGGTTTTTACCGATGGGAGTCCCTGGCTTCGAAGATGGGCAACTCGGGTTGCATAAGACTGAAGAGTTTCATTCTTTGGTTCTACTGATAGTGCAAACTTGACATTGCTCTGAGGGACATAAAATGATAGTTTAACATTGAATTGCAGAGAGTTGAAGAATGTGAGTAAGACAGTGAGTGTTTATGTAAGAAGAACTTACTGCTGTGTTTTCGCGACCACAATATATAGTTGTATCATCTGGTAAGGAGACGATCTTTTGAAATGATGAAAGCATCTGAGATGTGGGCAAAACAAATAAAAAAGAGAATATTACTGGCAAAAGAGGACATCACAATAAGTTTCCTTCTGTGTAATCATGAAGCCTACTAGAGCACTCTAATCAATTCTCTTTAACAACTCTATATAGGAACATGATTGCAAAATCTACAAATAACTTAGCACATTTTTTGTCACAAGAAACTAACCATAACAGTGCAAGTATACACAAGGTTGAATATTGCTATATTTCAGATACATCGATTAGGTTTTAGGCCTCAGTTTCAACTAATGTTACCTGCTCAGGGGTACCTTCTGAGAGAGTACCACATGATAAGCTATATATCAAGTCTCCTGTGAATATTGTGGCTGACCCGGGGAAGTAGAAGCTGATATGGCCTGCTTGAGAATAAGAACAGTTAAGAGAGCAAAACATGGCAAAAAAGTGGAGTAATTACACAGTGATGTATCTAGAACGAAGAATAAGTTACTAAGATGCAATCCAGTATAGAGATAATGAGATATGGTCATAGTTTATTGTGCTGTAGAGGTAGGTATATGGAAGCTACAAACCTTGGGTGTGGCCAGGAGTGCCAAGTACTCGAACCTCATGGCCAGCAAACATCCACTTATCACTATCATTCAGAAGTATGTCAATTCCCGGAATCCGATCCTTATCCAGAGCTGAGCCAATCACCTGTCGGAAACATATGTCACATGAAAACACTTAAGCCAACTTCAATCTTTTTTATTTCAAGTTACTTGAGAACATTAAACGCCAGAGAGCCATTATTTCTGGTTAGACTAACACTTTACAACATCTTAAAGCCAAACTATTCTATTGTGAAGCTCTAAGTTTTATAGTTATCAGACAAGGGAACAAGTGATGATAAAGAGAGCTTTAACTTGCGCAAAGAGCAGAAAGAAAAAAAGATTTAAGCAAGAAGATAGTATCCCATTACCTTTGCGCCATACCTTTCTTTAAGCTCAGCATTCCCACCTATGTGGTCATCATGATGATGAGTATTCAATATGTAAGTCAAGTTCCAATTTTTCCTGCTCAATGCATCAATAACAGGTGCAGCCTCAGAAGGATCAACGACTCCAACCGTGCCAGTGTCTTCATCGTGCAAAAGATAAGCATAGTTGTCCTTACTACACGGTACCTAAAACACAACGACAAAATTAGAAAGGACAAAGGAGATTGAAACGTCATAAGTGATGACAAGGCAAGCATACACAAACCAGTTCGATTTTTAAAGAAGAGGGCATGTTGGAGATGCTACAAAAGTGTGTAATCTTAAGTGTTTTTCTAGCTCCACGGAGTGTTTTTAGTGGCATGGAGAATAACCACATAACTCCATATAATAAGCTTTTTCTGAGGCTAAGATGTCTCCAACCAGGCCACACACAAAGCTGACCTCCAATCTGTTTCATGAATAAAATCAACAAAAATTATATAATCTGATACAAAATTAATAAAACTACCAAAAGAAGCTTAAAGATAAATCCTTTCCAACTACGTATGAAAGTAAATGACTGTTTCATCTATACAGACCAATCCTTATGTTAAAACTAAACCTAGTACTAGCTTAAGATCATCAAAAAGACCAAACACATTCGTCAGAAAAACAGAACACATAAGCTTAAAGATTGATCCTTTCCAACTACATATGCGAGTAGATGAGTATTTCAGCTATAAAGACTGATCCTAGAGCTAGCTTCAGATCATCAAAAAAGGAGATGAATCGGCCCTACTAAGTCCCACTCAGTTCAATACAATACAAACGAAGATGAGTAAAGTGAGGATCTTTAAAATGAAACCTGGTACCAACCCATCATCAAAACCGGATCTTTTTAGCAGAATCAAAGAGAAAAGTAAAAAGGAAGGGGGAGAGAGATGAACCCTAGAACAGGAAGGAATCGATGAACTGGTGGTAGATGAAGCTTTGGAGATCATCGGCATCCTCTCTCTGATAGATTCCTCAGGTAGAAACGAGAGAGAGATGAATCGATGATACCTTCTTCAAAGCCTTACTTGGAGAATTTTGAAGCAGCAATAATCTTGCCTGAGCTGAGCTGTGATGAGGAAGTGTCTGCGACTTGGACAAGAAAGACGTCAGAGATAGAGAGACAGCTTTTTATTTAAGTCATATTTTTTAATGTAATTAATAGCTCAACTACTTAATCCCCTTACAATAAATGCTCTCACATACTTATTCATTAACTGGTTCTAAATATTTTTACTTTTTTTTATGTTACTTTGTCACGGTTTCGTCATTTAATTTGTTGTGTTTTTTTTTAACTATTTTTGCTAGATTAGATTCTCTTTTGTAAGGTAGGAAAAGAAAAAAAAAAACATTTCATTTTGGATCGACGTCTGAAATAGAAAGAGAGTAAGATTCTCTTTGGTCAATCTTATATTATAGTTTGCTGGTTTGGTTGAATGTTATTATTACTAGTAACATGTATATACTATTTTGGGGTTTTACATGTGGTAGTAGTGTTTTATTATTAATTTGACCACTTTTATGAAACTTAATTTCAGTTTATGTGTTCTAGTTTTTCTAAACATATCAACTGATTTTTTTTAATAGATAATTTTCTTCTCAACTAGTTTATTTTTTGTTGGTGAAATTCTTATCAACTTGTTGACTTTGCCAATCTTAGATATGTATATATTGCCGATTAAAAAATGTCATAATTTTTAGAAAATAGTTGGCAGCATTATTTATTATAAAATATTAGTTATCATGAAGCAGATAATATCCAAGATTTTGGTATGTATAATTTGCATTGGTTATGTGCCTTATCTTCTATACATCCTGTCATATCTTTCCAGAAACGAGATATTCCTTTAAAATATAGGAAAAATGTGAGATAGACAAATGAAATAGAAAAAATAATCTTTGATATGTTTTAAAATTAAAGACCATATCAACAATACACAAGTAATCATTTCTATAAGACAAAAAAACAAAGTAATCAAGTAAGAGTTTGCCAAAAAAAAAGTAATCAAGTAAGAGTTGGGCCTATCTTACTGAAAATAGGACATGACTTGCATCGTTCATACCCATTTTTTGTGTTTGACAATTCATAAGGTTTCAAACCATACCTTCAGACAAGCTATTAAATTGTTTTCTCATTGTTGAAAATGAATTTTTTCTCGTCTCTTATTCATGACAAGACCTTTTTTTTCAACAAACTAGCCCAAAGGCCAATAACTGGGCCTGGCTCTTGTGGATAAATTAATCTACCTTTATACTTTGACACAAAACAAAAACAATTAAGAACAATCAAACTCCTTGACACTTGCAAGTAATGGTATTGCAAATTTTATTTTTTCATGAGGTTTTATGAGATTATGAGGTAGGAGATTATGTAATTAAAAATAAAATCCAGAGAGACCTTATCTGAAATTAAAAACTGAATCAATGCATACTGAAAAGTCTAGGTATAAATTAACGAGGATACAAAGCATATTCTTCTAAGAAAAATATAAAAATGGCACAAAGATTGATTCACCAAGGCTTCTTCATCTTCAAAGGTCTTGCACACTCAAACCTGAAAACGAGCAACCAAATGTTAAGAAACAACAAAACATATAATGTTGTCTATATTGACTAGTGTAGAACCTGGAGGAAGAGACTGCTTGAGCTTGTCGGCTTTCTCTTGGTCAAAGACACAGAGAGTGTAGAGGTACTTTGAGCATCTAACCTTGAACTTGACAATGTCTTTGCTTCTCTTGATCTTCACAGATCGAGCATCTTTCCTTCTTGCTGTCAAAAGAAAGTCCTTTATCTCGTGGATTTGCTTAGGCTGCCACACATCATATATATCAAACCATAATCATCAACCAAGCATCAAAGCAACAAGCGACTTATTGAGCTACAAGGACCAACATTTCAAGCTACAAAGACAACGATGTTACACTAAGAGTCCACGTACCATTGTCGGATCTGTTGTTTAAGCTAAGCCGCAAGAACACCGTCGCCAACTTTAAAGAGACTCTTTTTAAAGAACCCTAGACTCTTATATATTGAAATACCAGATCTACCCTCTAGGCTCTACCCATCTCTCAAACTGTTTTGTCCTCTAGCCCATGTACCTCACTGTTTTCTATTGGGCTTAAGCCCAACTATATATCCAAAAGTTTCTCATATTACCAAATTTTGAACCTTTTTATTCTTTCATTTTCTTTTTTACTATTTGCGTACCCAATTTTTTTTTAACTTGTAGACTCGCATATGTTTTTGTTTGGGAGAGAAACAAGATTAACTACAAAAATGCATTAGGATTTAGGATCATTACTTACTAATATAAATTATTGATCTTTCCGCAGGAATAAACTTTAACATTTATAAACCTACTTAAGAATAAATCAAAAATAGAATTTCTACAAAAATGTAGTACTCATATGAGTTATTCTATTTTTACTTAGTATTCTATCATTTAATTCAAAATGGATTATTTACTATATGTTGAAAAATTTCTCTCAAAATAACACAGCTACAAAAAATATTCATATGTGGTCTAATGATGAAGTATAAGGCTCAAGAAATCCAGTGAATTGAAAAAAAAGTGGAATGTTCAGTGATACACGCGAAATGTTAAATTAAAATAAAAGTAAAAAAAAAAGTTAAAAGTCAAATAGCTATTAACTTAATTTGGATGAAAGCATATGCATGTAGAATTATGTTCCACTCTTGTTCCCCCGTTTCATAATGAACTTTCGGTGATAACATAAGTACTAATTATACATAGCTTTAAAGGAAACAAGCATTATGTATTATATACTATTGTATATCTATCACGTTGAGTGTTAAATGATTAAATCAGAAATGTATTTTTCTTTTTGTGAAAACGAAAACAAATATGAATGGATTGTGTGTATTCACAAATGGATTGTAAAAAAAAACATAAACTATAGATGACTATACTAAATATCATGAATTTGAATCCGAATAAAGTTTGTCATCATAAACGTTTTTATTACACAACACATTGGACAAACAGACCAATGACAACACATCGATCAAATCATTAACGCACTAATAACAAAATCAGTAGTCCCTAACTTTGCTACATGAACAGTCCTTTGTGGAGATCAACAACTTATATACATGTTTGAAACAGTCTTCTACATAATAATAAATAAGAACAAAAAGAGAAATGGGATCTCATCATTCTGCATGGGAAATCAAACAACGCGCAGAATCCGAGTTAAGATCACATGATAACACGTTGATTCACTATCTGGTGGTGATCATAACGTAAACTATAAACATACACACACACACACGCTTAATTAATATTTTAAAGGGTCACACGTATTATATATTAGCTTTCAAGAAATTTATATTTTACAAAATCAAAAACTCCAGTCATGTTAAAGTCTTATTATTTTCTCTTTTGACCTTTGCTTCTTACATGCATGTCACATAACATTTTCATGCACAAACCATGAAAACCCAATTTAAAGTTTTCGTATCCTAATAATGTTGACATGCCATTTGTTATTCACATTTGCATATAAATGTTATATAGAGATATACTTATATATCAAATCAT
Source organism: Moricandia moricandioides (assembly GCA_905132885.1). Taxonomy (NCBI): domain Eukaryota; kingdom Viridiplantae; phylum Streptophyta; class Magnoliopsida; order Brassicales; family Brassicaceae; genus Moricandia; species Moricandia moricandioides. The sequence goes on from CAJHQQ010000243.1 coordinate 200,807, forward strand.
TTTTTTTCTTTGGTACCTTTATATCTATGCAGTTTTTTTTTCTCAAAATTATTCAAAACCCTAAGCACAGAAATTAAATGCATAGACGACATTACGGGCTGGCAACTTACGTACCTTGCACGGTACTTAAACAAACTCAACAAAGATCCGTTTATTATGCTTGCAAAACTTGTTATTTTAAAATGATTCAGTAAATAAAGTTCTTAATCCTAGTCAGAGATGGCACGTGGACAAAACCCTTAAGCATGCACCTTCACAATCTATTAAACTCCCTTGTATATATAAACTAAACCCATCACTAGTACTCAACATCACATCTATTTTGTCTTCTTCATAACACTCAACAGCTTCACCGTGAGATACATGGCTATGATGAAGCTCTTCCTCGCGGTGGTGGTGATAGGAGCCATCAGCCTCTTTCCGGGAACGGCTGAAGCGGCCGTGATGGGACCGTCCATGCATAAACTGACGTGGCATTACTACAAAGTTTATAACACTTGCGAGAATGCTGAGAACTTTGTGAGGCACCAAGTTCTGAAGTTTTACAAGAATGATAAGAGCATTGCTCCTAAGCTCCTTCGTCTCCTCTACTCTGATTGCTTTGTCACCGTACGTTTTTCTTCTCTTATTCTTGTTTTATACCATTTAAACATCTCTATCTATATCATATGTTATGCGTATGTGTGACACTATAATGATAGGGATGCGATGCATCGGTTCTCATAGAAGGTCCAAACTCAGAGAGAATGGCGCCGCAAAACAGAGGACTTGGAGCGTTCGTGATCATAGACAAAATCAAGAAAGTGTTGGAACAAAGATGTCCTGGTGTTGTCTCTTGTGCTGACATTCTTAACCTCGCAACTCGAGATGCTGTTCATCAGGTTACATCGACTCCCATTTCAATCTCCTTTTCTAGCTCTATCCATATACATATAGATACTGACATGTATGGACAAATGGTTTTCTACAGGCAGGTGCACCATCTTATCCTGTGTTCACAGGCCGGAGAGATGGTTTGACGTCTGATAAGCAAACCGTAGACCTACCATTACCCTCCATCTCATGGGATACATCCATGGCTTACTTCAAATCCAGAGGCTTGAATGTTCTTGACATGGCTACACTTCTAGGTCAGTTTGTTTCAAGGTTCTTTTGGTTTGGTTCAAACCGGTTTTAACTGAACTGAACCTCCTAAACCAGGATCACATTCAATGGGGAGAACACATTGCAGCTACATCGTTGACCGTCTCTACAATTTCAACAAGACAGGTAAACCAAGTCCTACCATGAACAAGTCTTTCCTCTCTGAAATGGCAGAGCAATGTCCACCAAGAACGAGGAAAGGGCAGACTGATCCGCTAGTGTACCTAAACCCGGACACAGGCTCAAACCACAGCTTCACAAGCTCATTCTACTCCAGAGTTCTATCAAACAAATCTGTTCTTGAAGTAGATCAACAACTGCTTTACAATGATGACACCAAGCAAATCTCTGAGGAGTTCGCAGCGAGTTTTGAGGATTTTAGGAAATCATTTGCTCTTTCTATGAGTAAGATGGGATCTATAAATGTGTTAACTAAGAATGAAGGTGAGATACGAAAAGACTGCAGGCGTAGAAACTAAACACAAGAAGCATAATCTCTCTTTCTGATCTCTGTGATTGCAAGAAGAATAAACAGAAGGTATAAACAGGTAACAACATGAAAGAAAAGATTGAAAAGTTTATGTTTCAGATATTGATTTTTGTTGTCATTATTACATTGGCTTCTCTATAGCTTAAAGGAGATATGATTCTTGTTGTGTTGCTTTCTAAGAAGTATAAAATTTTCTGATATTCACATTAAAGTATAAAAGGTTATGCAATCAAAACTGTTCTTGCACGAAAGAGAAAATAAGATTTTTATTTGTCTAACCTCTTTGGTTATGAGTCTTAGACTCTCAGTTTGTCTAGTGCTAAGCGATTCAATGTCACAAGCTTCTCAGTCTCTTGCTTGTTCCTTCCTGCTAGCTTCAAGAAGAGGCCAAACACTTATAAGAATACAATTCTATTACATAAACAACAAAAGCAGAGGCTTTAGTAGCGAATAAGAGTTTTTAGCTTCCGTAAGATTGTCTGCAACAATCCATGTATTTTTCTTATGCATGGAAAATGGAAAATGGTTACCTCAAAAAAGTTGTCAAACATGTACAGACCAAAACACGAATCTTCAAACAGAAACTTCTTCCTCGAAACTCGCTGACATGCTAGTGTAAGCTTCTTCTTCTTTTTGTTTTATCTTCTTATACTGTTATAAGTGGAGTCTGACTAGTCACCATCCTTAGGGGCAAGACTCTGATGTAAACTTTGTGTTTGCCTCTGGCTCTCACCATGGCTTTGAGTCTCTTCCAGCTTCTGGCTTTCCATATGAGTTTGATGCTGGATTTGAACCTCGTTTTGATTCTGAGAATGAGTATGGCTCTTGGTCTTGATTACCTGACTCTAACAAGCGTCCACCAGTTAAATAGCGAAAAATAGAATAATCTAGAACCATAAGCTTTCTTTGTCAAGCATATCTAACCTTGTACATGTATTTCCTACGAAGTTTCATGGCTGTGCGTATGCATCTTCTCACGCTAAATACAAGAACCTTATCATTGAAAATCTGCAAAAATATATAGATGCACTCATCAACTGAGCAATGTAAGGAGAACACAATACAAATGAGAAAAACTTTCCACCTGTATCATGTCATCAATGGAGCGAGTTTCTTTCATGATCTTATGTCGATTCATAATCAAAATCGCCGCCACACAAAAGACAGGAAGAGCATCATCCCCTTTGCTGATGGATGAGACTACACAAGGGACATGTGTTGTTCTATCGTTCCTTGACCAAAGACTTCTTGTCAAACCACAGAAGTGATATGTGGATGATGATGATGCTGACTTTATCTCACTCTCCTCAGAGAGTGGACCAGTAGTCTTTGGCAACGGACCACTCTTCGGAAGCAAACCGCTCATAGACAACAAACCGCTGCTCTTTGAAATTGGCCCACTCTTTGAAGTTGCTGGTTCCCTCTTTATACTATCGCCATTTCCATCATATTTAGCAGCTTCACTCACCTCTGCTTCGGATTTTCTTGGAAGCTGAATCACCAAAGGCTCCAAGCAATCATTCTCCAAAGTTTCAGCAACAGATTCATCATAATCAGCTGCCCACATCATCTACACCAAAGGCAAAACTGCATGCTTAGGACAATATCTCTGAACATACAGAGAATGAACAGAAGAACCACAAACCTCCCACATTCTTAGAGCTTCATTAAAAGACAATTCTCGTCGGAACAGAACTAAGAGCATACGGAAAGCAAAGTGAAGACTCTCAGCACCAATACGCGATAAGTGAGAAAAGATATCTTTATCAGTGAGTTGCAATATGTGCCATAATGATTGCAACTGATCCATCACTCCAGTTGGTCCCTCCATTTGGAAATTCGCTCGCTGCACAAATAGACACATAGCAAAACCATAATGCATAGTTCAAACAAAGGCCAGAAAGAAAAAATCATTGGAGTTACCGTTCTTCTTATGAGCATTTCAAAGCACCAAAAGGCATCAGCGTTATCTTCAAAAAGAACCACAAAAGGAGACACTAAATCACTCATTCCTATCAACAGAGTTGCAAGCATAGAGTTAGTATCCTAAACCAATGTAACTTTCTCACTTTCCAGTTTAACACATCTGAAAAAACAAACTGAAGAGAGATATATGGAACCTTGACAATAACCAGTTGCAGGATCAACCCAAGCATAAACCGCAAGAATATCCGACATTCTTCCTAGATTTCCAGGATCCTCGTAGAACTCAAGGTGGCCATCCGTTCTTACCACATCAACAACTGAAGAAACGAGAAAGTTAACTATGAAAAGATACCAAGCTGGGACAGAAAAAAGGAAGATCTCTGCAAGTTCTACCTATTCGATGCAACGTCCAAAGCCATTCAGACACTCGATCTTCTGTGACATTCCCAACACGAGAGGGAGTCTCCTTTGCTGATGCCATCTCAGAGACATCTGATATTCTCAAGACATCAACAGAATCCGGATGCAACTCTTCTATCTCTGAAGTGGACCTTTTTTGTTCTCTAACTAAATCAGCATTCTTATTAACTCGAAAACGGTTCATTCCCTCATCAGCAGAAGATCTTAACTCTATGTGCAATGAAGCATCCTTGTCTGGAGTAGAAACCTCTATCTTATCTAAGCTATTCCTTCCAAACAAATCTGTAACCGGCAGTGAGGGGAAGTCAAAATAACCGTCAGGGGAAGGAAAACCATACGGACTGGAAGCAGATACAAAAGAAGAAGTGTTGTACACTGCGCTCTCTGGACTTTCTCTTCCGCTTGCTAAATCGACAGACTCACTAGAACTTCCCCTTCTGTGTACATGAGATGTATCAGCACCATTATTACTCCAATCACTGTGATGATTTTCAGTATTAGCATTATCATTATCATCTACACATGCTTCTTCTCTGTTTTCATCTGTAGTAGCAACCTTTACTGCCTCATCCCTATAAGATTTTCGCATATCCATGACTTTGGACCCAACAACATAGGCAAGTGAACCAGTTCCCACACTTGAATGCATAGTCTGGCATTGCTTGAGTAAATCATTGTAGCGTTTCCTACGTGAACATTCAAATAACACTTAATCTCTCTCACTCTAAGCAGTGATACAACACTAAACAGTCTTACCTTCGAGCAGCCCTGAGTTGGTTACGGTGCTCAGAAGTACTGCTCAACTCATAACAGCCAAGTAGAAATTCCCAAACCTCAGCTCTAATAGACGGATCGATTCCCTAATAATGAAACAACATCAAACATCAGAGCACAGTATTGAAAGAACATTCAACATTATTTGCTTAAAAAGAAAAGCATACCCCCAAAACAATTAACTTGAGGGCCTTTTGGAAACCAGAAACTCTTCCTTCACTATCAAAAGACGCCTGCCACTTCTCTGGCTTAAGCATTTTGCCGATCTGTGCATTACAAATCAACTTTTACTCATACACAAAAAAAGCCAAAGCCTCAAAAGCACATACATTGTTAAAGAGAGAATGATGATAAAAGAGAAGAGCTTACAGTAATAACAACCTGAATGTGTGATTGTGAAAGACAAGGCTCGCTCAAATCCCGAACTAAAGATCCAACTTTCTGCAAACTCACCACACCTGCTTTTCCACAGCTCCATTGTTTCCCCTCTCCACCAGAACACATCAGTCTTCACTTCACAACTCTTCTGCAACCAACATCACTTATACATGTTTCATAAAAGATCTTGTACTGTTCATAACCCAATAACCAGAACCAGAGAGAAGCTAATGAGTCAAGATCAGAATCATCCACCACTACGTCATTCAATAGAACTCACTGTTCATCAAATTCACATTTCACGAATCCAGATATCGAAATTAACAAACTTTCGTCGTAAAACAATCGATCAGATCATCACTCAACCGTTCGTTAATAATCTACGCTGCTACATTAAAAAAACATAAACTTTACATACATTTTCGCGCTCAGACGCATACGTTTGATGCAGAGAGCTGAGAGACGAACCTGAAGGGTTAATGGTCATGCAGGATGATCTTCTCCGATCTCCATTTTTTCATGGGCGACGGAAAGTTTGTTCCTTTTTTTCTTTTTCTCTTCTTCTCGTCTCTCTGAATTTTTATTATTTTATTTTTTCTTCCTTTTATTTTAGGCTTAATTACTAATGCGAATATTATAATAAACAATGATCTAAAAATAAAAAATAAACCGAAGTGTTATTGCCTTACATAGGCTTTATTATAGGACCGATGGAGACGTCGGTGACATATCTCAGGCAATTACTTGAGATCATTATCATTATAAATATCCATGTTTACTATGAATTAGAGAGTGTTTGCAATGTGGTTTGGTAGTGATTACAATATTAGACGAATTTTCTTTTTGTCAACAATATTAGACGAAAAGAGTTTGGAGTTTTCTTTTTAGCACTCTTTGAGAAAATATACAATTTGGGCCTTTAGAATCCTTGTTGGGCTTCCATGATCAATTAAACTGGTTGGCCTAGATAGATAGATACATGCTGACCAAAAAAAAAGATAGATACATTTCACCAGACATGTTTTGTGGGTTTTGTTTAGGAAATTTGATTACACACAAGGGAAAACTTATAGTAAGGGAGGTCTAAAGAGTTATAATAATGGGTTTTTTTGCTGAATAACCAATTTTAGAGTGAAAATTAAGTAAATGACAGTGATTTTGACATAATGTAAAAACTAACATTTACACCATTATTCATCCGGTTATACCCTTTCACTTTGCCATTACCCGGTGAAGATGTGTTCTATGGAAATAAGTTATCCACATCACACGTTTATTGGCCACATATATATGCACTAAGTGTTCTATTCTATATCGTTGAAATAATATAGGATCTAACCCCACCCACAATACACACTACTAAACATTATCCAAACCCCAACTCCTATATATTAAACCCTAAATCACAATCTAAACCCAAACCCAAATATAAGCTATAATATATATTCCACATGAAAGAACAAGGAGCCATCCACAAGTTTATTAAACTCATAAATATGCATCGATTTTTTTATTTCATATCGTCGAAGAAGTATATGCTTAAATCTCTATTCACAATCCCTAAATACTAAACATTACCGAACCCCAACCATAAATACTAAACCCTAAATATAAATCCTAAACCCAAATATCAACCATAAACGCAAATAGAATGGAACAAAATAAATAGTACAGTACATATTAGAGAAACTATGAAATATCTATACTTGTATGTAAGAAGTTAATGTTCCCATATGTGGCTATAAAAAACATGATTGTGCTGTAATAAAAATTTCTCTCGTTGGATATAATATAGTCGACGAATCATCATTTTTTATTCTTATAACATAATGGGGAGTCAAATTACACATATAACAAACATAACTCAATTAATTACTACATATATAAACTTCATTTCTTAAACATGACAGAAAAGAATAATGATGTCAACAGTAAAAAAACGATGATACAAAATAAATGAAGACTTTATTTTTCATGTACAATACATAGTATAGACCATATACAAATAGTACAAAATAGTACATTGTCATTCTATTTATATACATAAAAGTTATAATATAGAAATTCTATATATAATATAATTGTAGATCATATCCCTACCTTCTCCCTAAATACTAAACTTTAAATCATATTCACTAAACCCTAAACTCCAAAATAAAATAAAATATTTACTTTTAATATTTTAAATAAAATACAAGCCTGAAATTACTATACTATATTTTGTAATATTAAATTATACTATACTATAATTTATTCTCCTTAAATATAGTATGGACGGTAAGTCATCTTCTACATACTCTTCTTTTTCCTGATACAACGACAAATATTGACTGGTCCACCATCAACACTTTCACCACTATTTTTGCATAATACTCTGGGATCTGCAATAGCACAAGCTCCATAACTGAAAAACAGACTATAAAAACAAGAGGATGAAGACAATTGCTTTTTTGGTTTCTCTAGTATAGTTACCGATAACAAACACCATTGGAGGAGAAGATAACACATAAATATTAGTTGCTAAAATAGAAGCAAAAGAAGAGACACAGATATAAGTATTTGTCATAACAGAGCATCGATCTGTGAGGAGGAGAAAGAAAAAAAAATAAAAAAAGTTAACCGATCATTTACAAAGGGTATTTTGGCATATATTTCATATAATATGTTGAATATCATGGTCAACTTTTTTTTTAGTTAGATACCTAATTATAATTTGTTTGATAGCTATTAGATGCAATTTCCCTATAATCAATCACAAACTTGTTTTGTAGTACTGAACTGCAATCTAACTGTTCTATACTTAAAAATGGCTATTTTCTTTGATAAAGTAACATAACATAATGGTTCTTTTGATTAACTCGTAATCACAAGTTAGGTCTTGCTGCCACTCATTAAGATTTTTACCATTATGTTGCTAATGCTCCAACAAGTCTTTTGTTTCCACCAATGTGAAGATTTAAAGTACAATAACTATTTTTTTTGTCATTAAATAGATTTCCAGAGAGAAGAAAGGTTGGTTCATCCATCTGATTTTTTTTATTACAGAAAGCGACCAACTACTCACAGCTTTGACATAACTTACAAAACACAGTAACATTTGAACTCTTCTCCTTAAGGAACTAATTAATAACTATATACTTTGTGTTTAGTTGACAAAAACAAAAGAAAATTCAATATGAATTTATAAGTGTGTATAATCTAAAACTTACTTTGTGAATGCCTAGTGGATTACATATATTAATCACTAATTACGTATTACATTCGTGTATTCGAGATGTATCTAGTCATCTACTGCAGTTCTACACAATTTTTTTTTGTCATCTTATATTATACTCTTACAAGTATGCTGCCGGAAATAATGTTACAGATATTTTATAATCTTGAAAGATAAATTCGAATATCGAAAAGAAGAATCTAACCGGAACGGTCATGATTCTCCGCATAAATATCAAGCTTTCGTCATCTTTATATTATACGGAGGATATATAAATATATATGTAAGAGGAGAGGTTAGTTATAGTCATTCGTGACATCATCATAAGAATAAAATATGCTTAAAACACAACATATATTAACATGCAATAATGGTTTGCTGATCTCATAGAACCAAAGTAAAGATTAAGAAAACGATAATTTATTCTTAGTTAAGGATTAACAAGTGGGTAATGTGTTCATCAATAGCTTTCCACATTTGATTGGCTGTGAGTATATGCGACACCTCGATTTGTCATAGCTAAAAAAGATTGGTAATACATTAATATATTCATCTCTAATCATATGAGCTAAGACATCAATCTTTTTACATTTTTATTTGTATGTGATTCTTTTTATAAGTGATTGCTGCAATTTTTGTGATTCCATAGTAATGTTTGTTATATATTTGCTAATCAATAGTAATATTTGTTTTGTGAAACATACAATAACACTAATATAACTAAGCAGTATTAGCTTAGTAGTAAAAAAAAAATTTGGAATAATGCGTAAATTAGTCAATTTTGAATAGATTTCTGCTGCGAACTAAGTTATTGTTTGCTTGGTGCATCTGAGGTTTAAGTACTCATCGATGACAATTTTTTTAGAGATTATCAACCAAAAGAAAATTACACTAACATATGATGATACCTAACAACGTGGATTCAAATTGAACCGAATTAGCTGAACCAAAGTGAACTGAAATTTTTGATTTTTTAGTTCAATTTGATTTTAAATTTGGTTTAGTTTGAAAAACTTTTAGAAATATTTCAGTTTTTTTTGGTTCAGTTCAATTTTAGTCAACTTAGTTTAAAAATGTGAATTATCCAAAATAATTAAACTGAATTAACCGAAATTATCTGAATTAACTGTAGTAAATGAAACCGAAAATACTGATTCGAATTGACCAAATAAACTGAAGCCACATGCCTAGTGACACCTCTCAATGATTCCTATAAAAATACCATCATCCTTAATCAAAAAGATATCCTTTTAGTGCTTACTCAACCCCCACAAAAGCTCAGTCTAGAGACCGATTCTATTCCGTAACTGAGTAGACCTCCTCCTTCGTTGCAAAGATTACGACTTTAGATTAACATAAGCTTGCCTTATTTCACTCTGCTGAATGTAGCTTCCCAAGACAACTCAAGTGTATGCTCTTTTTTTCTCTTAAACTAACCGAACTTTCCACTTTTAGCACAAAGCTCAATTTTTTTTTACTTTACTCTCTTCTTTGTCTTCATCTTTGCTCTGTTTTCTCTCGCCGCATTTTCTCTCCAGGAACGCCACTCGTGTAGTTGTCCTCTCTGTTTTTGAATTGTCTGAAACTCTGAACTTCGGTCTCTTTACTATATACTTTTGTTATGTTATGTGAGTTGCGTGTTAAAGTTTTGGACTTTTTGTAATTCTGTGAGAAAGGGCTTGTTGTTTGCTGCGGAATGTTGTGAAATTTTGGGTCTTTTGTCTTTTTCTTTTCTTTCTGCGGTGATGTTTGTCTTCTTTGAAGTCAAATTTGTGAACTGATTTTGTAACATCTTCTCTGTTGTAGTGTGTACTGGTGGAGAGGTTTGATTCATTAACTTTGCCCTGTGTGGTGGGTTTTCAAGTATCACTTTTGGTTTGATCTCTAGCAGTTTGTATCAAAATCAATAGTTGTTGTTGTTGTTGTTGTTATTACTGTTAGAGGTGTTTAAATCATCAACGAGATGGAACACCCTTTTGCTTCCAGAGAAAATGGGTTTGGTTATCAAGAACAAATGGATGGTTTAAGCTTTGTTTCTGGTCTTAGGAGTTTGATCTCTGATGACATGCTTAACTCTGAGCTTATGAACTTCGACTCTTTCCCCACATGGTGTAACAGCCCTTCTTCTGCGACTGATACCTTGTTCGCTCAACCTATGCCCTTTGGAGCTACCACTTCATCTCATGCAGCTGTGCCGAGGGATTCTACCTTTTCAAATCTCACTCGTTCATTCCACGCTTTGGAAAGCTCTTACTATGGTGAAGAAATGAGCTCTCGGATTCATCACTCATTAGACAGCGACGAGCTAAGTGGTAAACGACGCAGGGTTACTAACGTACTGAACTGTACTATTCCCAGGTCTTTGAGCCATTCATTAAATGAGAAGATGCTTAAGGCATTAAGCGTATTTATAGAGTTTTCGGGTTCAGGAGAGGGCATTTTAGCTCAAGTTTGGACGCCTATTAAGACAGGAGATCAGTACATGCTCAGTACATGTGACCAGGCCTATTTGCTTGACCCGAGGCTCTCTCAGTACCGTGAAGTATCAAGGAAATTCACGTTTGCTTCTGAAGCAAATCAATGTTCTTTTCCTGGCCTCCCTGGCAGAGTCTTTATCTCTGGACTACGTGAATGGACATCAAACGTGATTTATTACAAGACGGATGAGTATCTGCGTATGAAGCATGCTATAGATAATGAAGTACGTGGCTCCATTGCTATACCTATCCTTGAAGCAACTGGTACATCTTGTTGTGCTGTCATGGAGCTTGTCACATCCATTGAAAAGATCAATTTTGATATGGAGATGGACTTTGTTTGCCGTGCTCTCCAGGTTGATTCACTTTCTCTCTATCTCTTCATCTCTTTTATTTCTCTTCGCTTATGCAAACTTGATTTAGGGTCTGAGAATCTTTGTTGGCTTAAGAACAGCCTGAGTCCTCTGCCACCACTGTCCATGAAAGCTTCCAGGGCAGCTCTGGAGACAGTTTGTTGTGGTTGAAAGGTTACAAATGCAGTTACTGATTCCTTGTGTTGTACCAAATATGTCGAAAACTTATCTATATTTTCTTTTTCTTCTTCAGGCTGTGAACTTAAGGACATCAGTGGTCCCTCGCCCTCAGGTAACATCTGAACCAAACAAAAGCTTAGCTATGTAAAAACCCATTGTTTCTCGTTGTTTTATGTCTTAGTCTTCTGCTTTTACAGTACCTTTCAAGTAATCAAAGAGATGCCTTAGCTGAAATACAAGATGTTCTGCAAGCATTATGTCATGCATACAAGTTGCCTTTAGCTCTAACCTGGATCCCAATCTCAGCTGAAAATTATGTTCTCTCCGTAGAGGAGACAGCTTGCTATGTGAATGATATGGAGATAGAAGGTTTTGTCCATGCGTGTTTGCAGCATTGTCTAAGAGAGAAGGAAGGTATCGTTGGCAAAGCTTTTGTATCAAACCAACCGTTCTTTTCTTCTGATGTGAAGGCATATGACATCAGTGAGTACCCTCTTGTTCAGCATGCTAGAAAGTACGGTTTGAATGCTGCTGTTGCTATAAAACTGAGGAGCACTTACACTGGTGAAGATGATTACATACTTGAACTTTTCTTGCCTCTAAGTATGAAAGGAAGCGTGGAACAACAACTTCTATTAGACGGCCTTTGCGGTACTATTCAGAGAATTTGTCGAACTCTGAGAACTGTTTCTAACTCCCCACAGACCACATGTTCTGGAAGCTTTCAGACAATATTATTGGACTCTGAACTAAACTCTACTACAACCATGTTTTCAGATATGTCCTCTGAGAAAGAAAATGGCACTACAGGATCTCAAGGCACTTCTGAGGAGGTATGTTGATGTATGCATTATTATGTAGATATTGTGAACCGGTTTACTAGACTGAACATTGATTTTTTTTTTTCATAGGCTACTATGAGCAAAGCTAGAACACCAGAGAAGAAGAAAGGCGCCACAGAGAAGAATGTGAGCTTAAGAGTTCTCCAACAACACTTCTCTGGGAGTTTAAAGGATGCTGCAAAAAGCATTGGTGGTGAGATTTCCAAACAATATCAGGCATGGATGTGTTTCCATTACCTGACAAACTCTCTAAATCTTGACTTGGATCTAATGTTGCAGTTTGTCCCACTACACTAAAACGGATATGCAGACAACATGGGATCATGAGGTGGCCATCTCGTAAGATTAACAAAGTGAATAGGTCACTAAGGAAAATACAGACGGTGCTCGACTCTGTCCAGGGCGTGGAAAGAGGACTGAAGTTTGACTCAGAAACGGGCGTATTCGTTGCAGTTGGCTCTTCTAACGGTAACAATGCACATGTAAGAGGTCAGGAGGATATGGCTGAGGATACCTCCTGCGAGCTCTTGAAAACTAAATCAGTCGACAATGCAATTAAGTTAGAGGATGATATCATCACAAACGGTAAGAAAATCTCTGTACCATATAAAACCTTAGATGGAGAAGACTACAATCTTAAAGACACTTTATGTTTGTGCAGGATCATTCATGGAGGTTAGTGCTAATGGCAGCTCTCAGGCGATTGCAAATGGCATGGATACAACAATCAGATGCAGTGGCAGTACTATCGAACCTAACCGGTCCATGTCAGTTATGCTCAGAAGCTCATCTACTTCCATGGACGATAGGAACCAAATGAGAACACACAAAAGCAGCAATAGCAGAGAGAGTGGATCTGCAACACTCACTGTGAAGGCTACTTATAAAGAAGACACAATACGTTTCAAGTTAGATCCATCTGTTGGGTGTCTACAGCTCTACAAAGAAGTTGGAAAACGCTTTAAACTACAAGAAGGTTTGTTTCAACTCAACTACTTAGACGATGAAGAAGAATGGGTGATGCTGGTTACAGATTCTGATCTCGAAGAGTGTTTGGAGATATTACATGGTATGGAAAAACAGACAGTGAAGTTCCTCGTTCGTGATATGCCTGGGCCTTTAAGTAGTTCTGCTGGCAGCAACGGTTACCTAGGAGTAGGTTTATAACACCTACTGCTTAGTTATGTCTTCCCCCTGTGAAAGAATGTTGTTTATTTCACCATATATTTGTTTGCTTAATTATGGTTTGATCATATTATATATCGTTGGTATCGTAATATTAATAGAGATTATTTTCGTATTGGACCGTATCTAGTAAGTGGCAAGTGCTTATGCGTGAAACTTTATGACAGTAGCATCCTGCATATGTCATGGCTTGTGTAATAAAAGTGAAACTGGTCGAAGTAATAATGAATATGTGAAGAAAAAAAAATGGAATAAATGTTTATGAGTGTGACTACCGTCAGATTAATTAACAGTTAATCCAACGGTTGTAAATGAAGTGAACATCAATAGTGACGTGTGAACAACAGAGAGAAAACTCTAGGTTTAATCACACAGCACGTAACTCACGAGAAGAGAGAGATGGGGATATCAGGTTCAAAGCGAGTCAAGACGACTCTATCCAACTCGCCCGAGTTCCACTCGGCTTGTGACTCAGCATACGAGGAGTCTCTTTCTCTCGCTCAGCATGCTTTCGCCGGAGTTCGTCCCTACCAACTCCTCTCCGCCGCCGCTTACATCCACCGGAACCTATCCTCTTTCCCTCTAATCATCAAGTGGGTCTCTTCTCCTCCGAGTCAATCCCAAGTCGACTCAGCTCTCCGAGTCATCACCTCCCGAGCCACGGCGGTTGAGGACGAGGAGGAGGAGGAGATACTGGGGACAGAGGAGTTCAAGGAATGGGCCATGGAGGCTTTCACGGAAACCGCTGTGGGAAACGCGAGGAAAGCGGTAGCGAGTAGGATTCCGTTAGGAATCGCCGGAATAGCTGGAATCGGAGCGGTGACTCGGTCAGGACAGAACCTTATCGGAGCAGCGATTGGTGTGTACGCAGTTGGAGTTGCAACTTCAGTTTTTCTCAGCCTCTCTGACTAAAAAAGTGAGTACTATGTTTTGTTGTTCACATGTAGTTCTGCTTCAAGAAGTGTACGGAGAGTTTCTTTGTAAACTCGGTTCTGACAACTAAAATGAGTTTGGTAATGAACTATGTGATTGTTATCTTTAAATCTTGTATATATCTAAACCCTAGATTAGATTCTTAGCAATCATCTTTCTCAGCACATTCCTATGTTTAATTAACTCCTCAAACTTTGTAATGAGATTAAATAAATTAAGCAAATGGGTATAATCTTTTCTTTTGTCAGCAACAGATTTTCTTATAAGGTTTTGGTTTACAAGAAGAATTGAGTTTGGTTAAAGTCTCATGTTTTTTGATAATTTAGATCTTGTTTTTGTTGTAATTGAATTGCCTGAGACATCACCATTCGTCCACCAAACAATTCTTATCATTTACTTTATCTCTTTCACAACCAGATTTTGATTTATTTTTTCTTGTACCAAATTGCACTATACTTCTTTGGTCTTAATTGTTTTCAGGATTAATCTCATCGCCATATCTCACATAAGACCAAAAATATAAAGTAATGGACAAACTCATGAGGCAGATAGATTATTGGTATATAGTGGCTACAGTTTTGAATAATTTGAGACTGTTGAATTATTGACATAAAAAAACAGTGAAGGATTCACTTTCATGTTTTGAATAATTGGCATAATTTTTTTTCCCCGTTTTGTCCATACCTTTTTCTTTGTGTAACGTTTTAAACGTTACGGCAATATTGATTTATCAAACCGAGAACGGTCCCTCGAAAATTTGTTTTTATCGTTTTGGCTCAGAATATTTGTTTGTAATTAGTATATTATACAAAATTTACAAAAAAACGTCCCAGTCATTTAAGATTACTATAAATATCAATGGCTACGACATCCGAAAATAGCAAAAAAACAAAACATTATCACAAGCAAAGAAAAATGAAGTCCGTATCCATATTCCTTGTTTTGTTCGTTTTCTTCTTGGTAATATCTCTTATAATTAACACATTATTACGAAACTGCTACTCCTACAATTAATAAAAATATTGATTACAAATATGCAGAGTCGCCGGAAAAGATAGAAGCCGACACAAAGTTCAAATGCGTGGAGGAGTATGACGGGAAAAAGTCCGTATGTGCTCCTTGTAATAATAATGTCGAGCAATTTCAACTACTATCACTTTGTTTGTATGTGTTGTATCATTGTATCACTTTATGTATGTTTGGGTTATAAATTTATAACGATCATCCATTTGTTAAAATAGCCGTTTTCTTTTTATGAAGTTTAAAGTGGTTTCTTTCTCTTCAAGATTATGGTTACTATTATGTATGTGTGTGCCCTAAATTTAGCATTAATCATCTTTCTGAGCTTATTCGTTTATTCAGCCCCCTAAAGATTAATCAGATAATGTAGACAATATCTGATGAGATAATTAGGATACTTTCCTATATCTAAGGGATTTAAACTAATCTAGCTTTCCTAATCCTAGTTAGGTTAGGTCGATTTATGTTGTGTATAAATAAACACACCTTCGGTTGCTGAATTACGCAATTTCGCATTCAATATTTTATGATATTAGAGCTATAGATCTTATCTCATTAATATCCTAGAAACTTACTGTAGATTAAATCTTTAATCTAGCCGATTACTCTGGAGAATTGTAGTTAACACTTAGGATTAGAGAGAGATTAAATCAAGGACATTTATTCTTTGACTGTTGCTTCCTCTTCTCTATCTCTGTTTCAAAGAGGTTCATGAAGCTTTTTTTACAATAATGTTTTGGTTTTCACGTAGCAATGTGTTACTGTTAAGCTATATCAAGGTTGAATGGTTCTAATAATTTAAACTATAGAGTGGCATATCAATTCTTTTCGGCCGGTTGTTAGTTTTATTATTCGTTTTAAACTATACTGAACTTATAAAACAATTCAACATATGATTTCAAATTTATGGATAGCTAAATGTAGTACCATTAACATCTTTTCAAATGAAAAAGTACCATTAACATCCAAATTATTGAACTAAAATAATCAAAATAAAATGGTTATACAAAATTTTACGATGGGGGCATACCAAATTAAAAGCAATAGGCAAACTCATGAGTTTGAAATATAAAGATAGTGGAGCTTGACAAAAATCACGTGAAAAATGTCTTTACACCTATAAGGCAATAATAATTGTACAAATCTCTTTTCTTCTTCTTTTCTTTTTTTCTGATACGTCAAAATCTAGATGGACCATTCGTCTCTGAGATATTTTATTTAACACAGCTATATTATTAAAAAAAATGTGTATGAAAAAGAGTTCTAATCATTTGCATATCACTATAAAACATAAACGGCAGATACATCTCCACAATAAACAGTAAACAAAGCAAAATGAAGCCTGTTTACATCTTCATAGCGTTGTTCATCTTCTTCCTCGCCGTTCTTGGTGGTAAGTACATTATTACAAAACTACCACTCTCACAAGTCACAACTTATATAAGATTTACTATAATTAACATGCAGAGTCGCCGGAGAAGACAGGAACCGACGGGAAGTTCAAATGCCTGGAGGAGTACGGTGGAGACGTAGGTCCCACGTTTTGTAACCCTAAGTTCTTCCCCACGTTGTGTCGCCAAAACTGCAGGAGTTTCAAAGGTGCTAAAGGCGGTAAATGCGTGAAGAAACACAAAAGCAAACCTATCAAATGCTTCTGCGACTACTGCAAAGACGATTAGATTACAAGTAATTATCCAACGCTTATTGCTGTTTTAATCGCTAAAACACATGAGCCTAAGCGTTTTCTACTTTCATATAAGTTGTATGCCATTGAAGTAATAATAATGTCCTAAGTCGTCTAAGTACTATCCATCCCCCTTAATAAATATATGCTAATTTATGATCCAATGATCCCGAGCTCGTATTGAATCCGAATTTGATTTGTTCCAGAGTTTTACCTTTGGTTTTGCCAAAATACAAATGAATATGCAGTAAACTCTAGTCACTTTTGGCCCACTATGTTATAACATCTCTAAATCTTACTCAAGACTATTATCTTCTTTGGATTATATTGATACTATGCTAAGATAAAAAGGTAATATCTTGATGATAATCATATTCAGCAATAAAACAAAGTTAAAATTCTTCCCTGAAATAAAGCAGAATGAGATATATAGAATTGTGTAATGGTGTATTGCAAATTAAATCGAAACGTAGAGTTTGCTCTTAGTTTGATTCAGAGGTATCTATCGAATTTTGGTATTTTATCAGTTCTTTTACTAGTCTAAGATAGTAAGATGTCAGATTTCATTTATAAATACTAAAAATCTGTAGTGAATATTTCTTCTGTTACAAAATAATGTATGTTTTAGAGTTTTTACACATATTAAGAAAACATATTAATAAATGTATTATTTTTTTGTGATTAGTTATTTTCCAATAATTTTTAACCAATCAAAATTCAATATACATAATTAATGTTTTCGAAATTCACAATTTACTATTAATACTATATGCATTAAAAATGTGAAATGTGTACTTTTTAAAAACAATTTTTTTTTCTTTTAAAACATGGATTATAGTGAACAGAGAGAATATTACACTAGGTAACAAGGAGATTGTAAGCCTAATTAATTTGCAAAGTAACAAAGAGAATACAATGCAATGATGAGCTTCCTTGTAGTCCCATACAATGACTTGGAGGCGTTTTGTAATTTTGGTTGGACCAAACTTTCGAGATAAGGAGATATAACACAAGTAGTGGATGAGAGACAATGACTGAGATTTGCATGTGGATAATGTTTGAATAAACTCTGGTCATAGTCACATATTAAAACATACACTTCCTCAAAAAAATATCTATATCTCATGGAAATTTTAGAAGATTTATAGTGTCTCAAACTCTTGAAAAATGATGAGAATCTTGTGTTATCAATTATCATTTTTCTTCAAATAGAGAAAAACAAAAGAAAGTTTGGGGGTCTAATGGTGAAGGAACTGAAAATCTGAGGGTTTTCTTTTTACAAAGAAATGAAAATAGAAATGAGACATCATCACATAAAAGCCTGTTATGTATGTATTTCATATTATAATCTGAACTTAAAAAAAATAGTTTCACTCTTCATCATCTGACTCAAGCCCTGGTATGTACTCTAAGCTCACATCAAATACCACTGGACTGTTGGGTGCTACTCTTGGCCTCCCTGGAGCTGAGACTAGACCCTTTGGAAACGCCAACTTAAGATGTAACATTTACATAATCAAAAACAGACAGAAACTTAGAAGCTCTGTTACAATAAAGTATTTGCTATAATCTTGATGAGAAAGGAACTTACAGGCCCTGGAATGTAAAGTCTGCGTTTGCCACCAGCTTTCATACTCAAGATACCTTCATCTAGTCCCTTGATCACCTGTTGAAAAGTATCAGAAACTAGCTTTGTGGCTACAGTGAGCTTATGTAGATAGTTATAAACAGCTCCTGGAAGATTACCTGGCCAGACCCAACGCGAAACAGATAGGGTAAACCTTTCTCCAGAGAGCTACATTTGAGTGAATGTGACCATTTTGATGATAGTAGATTCATTCAACTAATATTGTAAGGATTGAGAAAGATCACCTGTCAAAAACCTGCCCTGAAGGAACCATAGCTACATAATTAGCAGCAACCTGCAAGATTTGAGTCGTTTCAACATATGTTTGATCAGCAACAAGGTTGAAAATATGGTCACATGAACTATATAGATTGGCTTGAGTCAGTTTCTTTTACCTGAAAACCAACAGGGGGACTAGGGCCTTTACCAACTTTGATATCTTTATACTGAAGCCCTGACTCTGTTGTTACCATTGGAACCTTTATATTCAAGAGCAGCAGAGATTCCATTTAACAAGATTCCATTGGAACTCAAAAGATTCTATGGAAAGACCAAAGGTGGTTTTGTGTTGTGATCTCACCATACATTTTCAAGCTCTTTCTCGCATTCTGCTTCACAAAGTCTCGGTTTATCTTCTGGTGGCAAACCGGCTGCATAAGATGCAAGTGAGTGGCTCATTGAGAGTCCTGACACGCCGAGAATCAACAGCATTGCGTCTCTACGGCTACAGCTTTTCTTTCTTGTTTCTGAAGCTATGATGACTCTTGTAGATATACATCTTGGAGTCTTGATGGTTGGACTGCTTCTAGATGCTGAAAATAAATTCATAACCAGAATCTCAGATTCTCAAAACGCAACACAAGAAATATGAGAGCTTTCAATGAGATTAGGGACTTAGCATTAGAAACTCAAAACTCAAAGTAGGTAAAACAGAGGAAGAACAACTAAGAAAACAGAGGCTCTTACCTAATGGTAGAAGGAGATATGGAGAAGAAGAAGCTGCCATTTTCTTTTTGGCAATGTGGCAGAAGAAGCTGAGGAGAGTGGATAACGAAATCTCTTCCCTTGGTTTTGTTTGGTCTTTGCTGATTATAGGAAACAAAAACGTCATAGAGTGGATTATCCAGAAGTTAAAACAACACGTAGTTCGTTTTCCTGATGGGATATAGTCCATTTTCAAATACGCCGTCGTTGCAAAGGAGACTTCTTGGAACATTTTGACCCCAAAAAAAATAAAAATAATCTTGGAACTGTATAAAGATGGTTTTAAATTTGATATATTGAAATAACCAACATATCAACTATACGTGTAATGATAAAATCAAATGTTCAACTTAATTTAACAGTTCAATGGCAATGTGACCACATTTGCCATTATCATTAAGAGACCAACTATTACATCTCTCTCAGCTCCATCTTGAGATGTATTCATACTCAGAATTTAGGTGGTGTCTCGTTGGCAACAAACTGTTATGGACCCCACTGACATATAGTAACCAGTAACCTGTGATTGATACATTTTTTTTTGTTTTATAAATCAGAAAAAAAAAATTAAAAATTCATTTGAATTTTTGGATTAATGATGGTCTAAGAAAATTAAACAAAAAATTTCAAAAGCTATATATTAGACATCCACATTGGTCACAGACTTCAGTGTGAAATTTTCAAGTTAGATTCATCAATATAATACTAATATATTTTGAATTAAATATTAATATAATTTTATGTTGAAAGATTTTAAGAATTATCAATAATGATTCTAGTTAGTCTTTTGTTGACAAAAAAAAAAGAATTAAGACTTTTATAAGACAAGCAAAAGATGATAATGGACCCGTGTTTTTGTTTGTTTTTTTCTGTTTTAATTGTCAAACTATATTTGACACTTTTACATTTGTATAGTTATGAATTTATGTCCCATTTGTATTCTAATTCCCTCTTCCCACCGACACTGGATCTGGTGGTACATATGCACTACTAGGTAATAGGTTACAAGACCAGGTCAGGCCATGAAGCTTGATTTGATGATGTACACCTACCAAAACAATGATCAAAAGTGGAAGAAAAATCTCATTTTACTTTCTTCCTTTGGCAACTTATATTTTTCTCTCTCGGAAGTTTCTAATCAATTATCAATACCATGTATAAAGTAGTTTGGTTATCATTAAATAATGTTTTTTTTTCATGTTTTTCATCTTTAACTCAATGGCACAGAGATTTGCGTTGCTTCTCTTCCTTGCTTCACACTTGTCGGTGTCGGGTACGTTATACTATGTAAAAGTTAGTGAGATCTGGTTTAGTATAATTAATCACTTTCTGCTATAATCCTTTTCTTATTTCTATTTTGTAGTGGTGTCGAGGAGCTTTAAGATAGAGAACAAATGTGACTACACTATATGGCCTGCGACCTACAACTACCAGGGCTCGGTCGACACAACCGGTTTCATTCTTGAAAAGGGAGAAACACGTACCATCAATACGACGTCGTCATGGATAGGTAATTTATGGGGTAGAACACTTTGTTCCACCAACTCAACCGGCGATCTCTCATGTATCACCGGAGACTGCGGCTCCGGCGATATAGAGTGCTCTAATGCCGGCGAGCCTCCCGCAACTTTAGCCGAGTTTAACCTAGCTTTGGACGGTGGTAATGACTATTACGACGTCAGTGTCATCAATGGTTACAACCTCCCTGTGCTTGTGACACCGGAGAACGGAACGTGCAAAAGCATCGGATGCGTTGTTGACATTAAAACGACGTGTCCAACAGATTTGTGGATCAACAGAACCGACATAAGATCGAACGACCCATACGCATGCATGACATCCTGTCAGAAAAACCAGACGAGCGAGCTTTGTTGTGTCGGTCTTTACGTGGAAGATAAAGATGTCGTACCACCGCAAGAATGCAAGCATACGATTTACTCGGAGACTTTTAACCGTGTGTGCCCAGGCGCTTATAGCTACGCCTACGACAATAACAGCAGCACGTTCACATGTCCATACTCCTCTAACTTTGTCGTCCAGTTTTGTCCATCTGGTCCCAACACAACCACGTAAATTCACATCCACTCGTCTCTATTTCATTTTCAAAAAAAAAAATATTTATATTCATCTCTCTCATCATTATGATATACAGTACTATATGTTAGTGGGTAACTTTGTATCACTTAATAATAGTTGTAACCAACTGAGAATTGACCTAATGGATAAAACTCTTAAACTATCTACTAAGCGTATAAAGAATCAATAGATTTTGACCCGCGCGGGTTTTGATTTTTATTTTTATTTTTATTTTTAAAATTATTTAATAATATTTGTAAACTAACAGTTTTTAAATATTTTTAGGTTCCTACAAACTTAGTTGGACCTTGATGATCCTACTCGACATCGTCCGTATATTCATGTAAAACCATTTTGAACCCCAACATTCAGAAAGACTGAATTGTAGTCGATGGGTACTTAGATGACCATGACTAACACCGCATGAGTGTTATAGTAAATTGTAATATATAACATATATAATTGTGTTTGGTTTTATATGTGTTTTATATGTTTGAAATTATTCATATTTTATTATTGTTTGATCTATTAGAAAATAAAATTTATGTAATATTCAATTATTTCATATAAATACTATTTTTTTATTTTAGATTATTTTTTGAAATAAGAAAAAATATATAACTAACAAATTAATATGATTGTCTTACACAAAAAATATATGATTTAAAATATAAGAATAAGTAAATATCTCAATTTTAGCAATTTATTACGTTTTGTTCATATATGAAAACCTCTAGATTTTAGTTTCAATTGATTGATGGATTTCTTTTTATTTTGTGGGTTGTAATTTGGAAATAAAAAATATTGTTAACGTAAGGGCTAGATTTTTGGATCTATCTTGTTAATATTATGTTTGTTTTTGAATTTATTCGGTTAGATAAAAAAATTATTAAGTCAGCCCGTAAATAAAATTTCTTTTAAATTATTCAATGGCACAGAATGGTAAATAAGAAGAAAAAATAAGGGTGAAGTTTTATGGGTACTACAGTTTTAATAAGATAGATTTATTGTAAATGTAAAGGCTAAGTTTGTAAATAAAAGAAATTATTTTTAATATTGTTATCCATGTATCCAAACAATCCTCATTATCCATGTTTCCAAACAAAATCCTAAAGTACTTCTACTTTAATAAGATAGATATGATCAACTCCATTTGGGAGGAATTTCCTCTCCAAAGAAAAATTAATTTAAAATAGTTTGGGTATTGCCATAGGGTTCCAGAATCTTCTAATCATTAAAAATAATAATAATAGTTGTACTAATCGTAAGTAAACTTTTTTTTTTTGCTAAACGTAAGTTAAATTTGGTAGAATGTATGATGTTTTTGACCCCAAGAAAAGAGCACCATTCATGTTTTCTGGAGCCACGTATACGTAGTTACTAATACTATGTGAAATCTGTAGTGGGTTAATAGATTATCATGCTAAAACAAAGGGATTGGTACTTGCATGTATATTGATGTAAGTTACTTGTTGGAGAATAACAGGAGCTCAACGGCTGATCCTCCACTAGCACCCTCGGTGTCTCCAGCCCCCAAGAAAAATCAAGTAGAAGCCAAACGTTAGTTTATTCATTATTCGACTTATGGCTCACATAAATGTTTGTCTATACATTTTCTATTAATTAATTGAAGTCTTTCTTTGATACTTTTTCAGGTAAATCTTCATTGAAGTTAAAACTCATACTTGGTACACTTAAATTAGCTTCAACCGTGTGACATTACTCTCCACTTTCTTGCTCATTAATTTATGATTTTTATAGTACTACTTAACTTTCGAGGCTTGTTCTCGTGTAGGAGGTTCATCAGTTTTTGCTATGATCATCATTATTGCGATCGTGATAAAGGTGAGAGCAAATAATAGGAGAAAGAGTGATTGGGATGGGAAGAACATCGAAGCAGTTGTAATGCTAAAGCGATTTAGTTATGTACAAGTCAAGAAGATGACAAAATCATTTGTGGATGTTCTTGGGAGAGGTGGATTTGGAACTGTCTATAAAGGAAAGTTACCTGATGGCAGCCGAGATGTCGCTGTGAAGATCTTGAAAGAATCAAACGAGAATGGTGAAGATTTCATCAACGAAGTAGCTAGCATGAGTAGAACATCTCATGTCAATATTGTCTCTCTCCTAGGGTTCTGCTATGAAGGGAGCAAAAAAGCTATAGTATATGAGTTCATGCCAAATGGATCCCTAGACAAGTTCATCTCCGAGAAAATGTCGGAGAAAATGGAGTGGAAAACGTTATACAACATTGCGGTAGGTGTGTCACGTGGCCTAGAGTACTTACACAACCGTTGTGTAACAAGGATTGTACATTTCGATATAAAGCCGCAGAACATACTCATGGATGGTGACTCTTGCCCCAAGATCTCGGACTTCGGTCTTGCTAAGCTATGTAAAAACAATGAAAGCATCATGTCAATGCTAGACACGAGAGGCACGGCAGGGTACATTGCACCAGAAGTGTTTTCCAAGAATTTTGGAGGAGTTTCTCATAAGTCAGATGTGTATAGTTATGGAATGGTGGTTCTTGAGATGATTGGAGCAAGAGATAAAGAAAAGGCTAAGACATCTGGATCCAACAATAAGTCAATGTACTTCCCGGATTGGATTTATAAAGATGTTGAGAAGGGAGAAATCATGAGTTTTTTCGAAGATCAAATAAATGAAGATGAAGATGAGATATTAGTAAAGAAAATGGTATTGGTGGGTTTGTGGTGTATTCAGACAAATCCATTTGATCGTCCATCAATGAGCAAAGTCGTTGAGATGCTAGAAGGGAGTCTAGAGGCTCTAATGATTCCACCTAAGCCTCTTTTATCTATACCTGCAATAACAGTTCAAAGAAGTGCTGGTGAAGTTCAAGACACTTCAAGCTTTTCTAAACCGAGTCAAGATACTTCACTTTATTCTGAAGATGATTACAGAAGAGTATAGCTTACGATCTTAAACCAATGCTGGCAAGTAAGATCATGGAATCTTCTTATCCTTTCGTTGATGAAATCCAAGTTACATTCTGTTAATATTCAGTTATTTACCATTGATATAATTCCTGTGCCCCAAAATATTATATGCTTACAATAACAGGTGATCTTTTAAATGCAGACTTGAAATGATATATCACATAACTACACATAATATTAACGACACTTTCTATTTAGGAAAGGGACTAAGGACATATGGATTGGAAAGTGCACACTAAACAAATCAAACATGAGACATATTCAATTGGTAGTTTTAGATGATTTATATTGAAATGACAAATTTACTATTATTCATAGATTTTTAAAAATACGTAAAAATTTAGTGTTATTGAATTTGTTATTTTATAAAACATTATAAAATCCATTTTTATTTAATAAAATTTAAATTGAAGATTTTAAAGTGGTTGAAGTGTTTAAGAAAATTTTTTTGGTTATACAAATAAAATAAAACTTTATATTTCATAGTTTTAGATGAGATTCTAAAATGATTTAATAGAATCACACATTTTTTTAACTCACCTATAATAATCTAAAATTTTATTAAAATTCAATCATTTCAAATTTTAGATTCAAAACACTTCTTCATAATAAGCGTGGTTAGTGTGAATCGGAAGAAATATACAAAACCATATGGTCAAGTTTGAAATATTTATATATTTTATCATTATCTTTTTGTGGAGATTTCCATATATATAATATTCCAATGAAAAGAGATGTTTTAGCAAAAGAAAAATTAAACCGTACCTTATGTAAATTACATTTTTATATATATTAAATAATAACCAAATAGTCTAGAAAATGATGGATCCGTAAAGAAAAGTCGTTGTTGATATTTCCTAGCAAGTGATGTTGGCTCCTGGGTCCACACCCAGCTGTTTACAATAGTCTCTATAATAACCAGTCCTTGCACTAACGGCACCCGAGTTACCACCGTCACACTCCATAACATTGATGGCTCTAATAGTGGCTCCAAATCCTCTGGTCAGTACCGGCCTTACGCTATTCATCCAAAACCACAAACCCGTCCGGAAAGATACAGTTGAGTTGCTACCAACTAGTTCAGGCTGGCCTAGGAGGTCGAGTTTCAGAGTATCGCCACACGCACCGTACATATAGTTCCATGCTAGTTGGATAGGACCACGACCGTAGTAGCCCTTTCCCGGTGCACATCGGTATTGCCTGTTGCTCTCGTCGCAGTAGTCCCGTGACGTCCCGTTCACCTCCTCTATGTAGCAGAAATCTAAAGGCAGAGAGTTATATAAAGCTATTTAAGTGGTACCAAGTAAAATCAATATATATATATATATATGTATTTCTGTATGTGATCTGCCTTTTACCTCTTCCATATAGCAGAAATCCATTATTACTGAATAATTTTAAGCTGAATTTAAAATTATTATAATCATTTTTAAATGCTTGGTGAAATTTAATAGTCAGAAATAAATTTTATAGTCCATATTAAATTCTATAGTAGTTTAACAAAAATTATAATAAACTTTTTAGTTCACCTAAAATCATCTAAAAACTTTCTAAAAAAATAAATCATTTCAAATTTTATATTAAATACACTCCTAAATCTTTAGATATTTCAATCATTCAATATTTCAACATTTACTGAATTCTAGCCAGTTGCACCTAGAGTAATTAAAGTCTATATTTTATTGGTATACATCTCCAAAAAAAAAACAAAAAGGAAGAGAAAAATAACCTATATAAAAAGGAATATTTGTTACGCACGTTGGGTCTCGTGAGTAAAATGAGCAAACATGGCAGCGATCTCGAGCCTTGTAACAGTGTCAGTGAAGTCAAACGTAGCATTAGCGGCTTCAAGCAAAGATTCACGAGTGTATAATCTTTTTCCAGCACAGCCACTGCGGGCTTGGCCAATAATCCCGTCAAAGAATTTTTGAGTCACAATCATGTCAACACGATCTCTACTTGTTCTGCAAGGACCTGATCTACAACCTGAACCACAGTACTCGTCGGAGGTACCGCAAAAACCATATTGACTGCAGCATAGGATTGGAGAGCAGCCGCAGAACTGCGACTTGGCAGTTTGGGAGTAGAAGCCGAAGAGGCAGATGAGAAAAACTGATGAGATTTTTGTAAGAGCCATGTATGTGGATGAGAACAATATGAAGAGCTTGAGATCGTTTACAGGGGGGGGGAAGATGTGTGGTGGTTTCTTCTGTTTTGATCTTTTTAGTTTGATTATTTTGACACATGACTTTGACTCTTCAGCCTCAAAGATTATTATTCTATGGTTTAACAATTCAATTTTTTTTCTTCTTGGACAATATACATATGGTAATATTCTCAGTTTTGTATCATTACTGTACATTATTATTATGATTTCCTGAATAAATCGAACAAACAAATATTTACAGTTTTATTGCAAAATTGTCCACGCATTAGTTTCTTATACACAAAAGATGAATAAATATATAATTCGGAATGGCGATGTATACACTATAAAAAAATTTTTTTTTCTTTTTGTTCCTTATCAAATTTAGATGGAACAAATTTCTTCATTAATTCATCTAGATATGAAGAAAAAAGAAATTAAGTGGGATCCATATGTAAAAATTTAACATAATTAGTATAAAATTAAAGGAATAAAGAATTTATCATTATTTTTTCCTAAAATGTGGTTACCAATTGGAGCCAACCTTTTTTTTTCTTTTGCCTCCTATATATTTTCTGATAATATTTTGAAAGACAATATATATTCATTTTATTAGTTATGAATTTTTATGATTTCTATAGCTAAATATAATTTCCATTGAACCATATTATGTATAAAAATATAATTGGATCATAAGTGTTCTATGTGTATAGTTAAAAAAGTGTTCTATGTGTAAAAAAAAAGGAAATATGTTTTATTGGATAATGACTTGTACAAATAGCACAATATGAGTTACCTTAATACACATCACATAGTGTATGACTTGTAATCTCTTATTATATTTTATTCGACATAAGACATCTTTAACACACACACACACTTAAAAACCACACTGAGTAGTAATGTCTTCAACATTTGAGGTTGGTTCCAGGAGTGACCCCAAGCTTCTTGCAGAAATCCAAGTAATAGTTAACCCTGCTCTGCACCGCAGCTGGACGCTTACCGTCGCATTCACCACCGTTGATCCTCCTCGTTGTGGCTCCAAACCCTCTGCTCAAAACCGGACGCACATTCAAGTTCCAGAACCACATGGCACACTTGAAAGCCACGGTTGGGCTACGAGCCACCATATCTGGATCCTTCAAAAGAGGAAGTCCAAGGAACTTTCCGGCTGCACCGTAGTTGTAGTTCCATGTGATTTGAATCGGACCACGACCGTAGTAGTTCTTGCCCGGTTGACAAGGGTAGGTTCTGCTCGGTGAGCAGTACCTTCCTCTAGCTATTTCTTCTTTGTAGCAAAAACCTTTACATAACCAAAACTACACATTTTAATTTCAAAACATGAATGGATGCCCCAAATAATTAAAAATTGCTACCAGAAATATTTTTTTTCGCTGAATGTTGCTTATTTTAATATATCTAAATATACTAAAAAAAACTTTTATCGAACTTGTTTTACAATAAAGCTAGCAAATCCTTATATTTTATGAGGACGATTCTAGTGTCTGTAAATTTCTCCAGCTATACGAAATTAATCTCTAAAGTAAACGGATAACCAAAGGTATCTACATATATATGTGTGAATTATTTTAAACAAAACAAATGATTCTAATAGATGGTAATTATATATGGAACTAGAAGTTATTTATTTTAAGACCAAAAACAAGTATAGCTATAAATTATTAATATAATATTTTCTGATGAAAAAAAAATGATAGGGTAAAAGTTGAACGTACTTCCAGATTCGTGAGAGAACTGAGCCAGCATGGCTGCAATCTCACGCTTAGCGACGGTTCCTCTGTAGGCTGGAAACGATTGAGCAGCCGCGATGAACGCCTGGCGAGTGTAGAAGCCTTTGGCTGGGCAACCACGACCGACTTTACTCATGATGCTGTTGAAGAACGCTGGTGTGACAACGCTCGCTATGGTACCACGAGGACCAGCGTTTAGACCGCCGCTACCGCTGGGAGTAGGAGTAGGTTTAGGTTTTGATTTGCAAGGTCCATTCTGGCATCCCGTGCCGCAGTAATCGTTTGTGGTGCCACAATATCCCCACCTGCTGCAGCACATGTTGCCTTTACATCCTGTTCTACCGCAGTTTTGTGAAAACGCGGTTTCTGCTAGAATAGCCATGGTGAAGAGGGAAATGATGAGAGCGTTTTTCAGGAACGCCATTTTTATATTTGATTGAGTTTTTTTGTAGGGTTTGGAGACGTATTTATAGTGTAAAACTGGAGATATTGAATTGCTTTTTGGTCAAGTTTAAATATGTTTTATATATAAGTCGTGACCCATTCCTTTTCTTGTAGTTGTGATTAAGGATAAATACTATGATCATTTGAATATGGACTTGGTCACAAGGTTTAGCTGAATTAGACTAAGAGACGATACTGAGGATACTATTTTTTTAGAAATATATGTTTGTGTAATATTAATCCTCTTTAATACATACGATGTTATCCAAAGATAGGTTTTGTATAAAAGACTTTTTCTTCGACGAGTAGATCAAAGCCGTTGGAGTAAAAGATTTACCAAGGTAGGTATGCTGGTCAGCTTAACTTTAAGAATCAGCAAAATATTTATAAAATAGTTACAATTTAACCGCTAAAGAAATGAAAACAATTCTTTTCTGAAGAATTTCAAAACTTCTAACTATATATTTCCAATTGGTTGCGTGGAGAACGTTCAAGTAGACATGATTAAATTATATTTATAACATTATAGATGATTAGACGAATGTATAAATTGCTTACTTACGATGTACGTATAAACTCAAGGTATGTGATACAATTGTTTTTCAAACCTATATATATAACACGATTAATTTAAGTTTAAGGTACTTGAATCCTCATAGTAATAGAAATCTATATGCATAATAGAGGCGAATATATTCATTAGAATATAAGCACGTACAAGTAAATTATTACATAGGTTTTCAACTTTCAAGGACTTTGCGATGGTTTGGAAATGATAATGTTAATGCTTCTCACGTAATGATAGTTAACATTCTAAATCAGCTTATAATATATGAATTTCAAAGGGTTTACTTCGCGAGTCGAGACAATAAAGAGGTTAACTTAGCGATAATTAAGGTCCTTGGGATGCGCTGACTTGGCCATATCCATAGAAAGTCAACTCAAGCATGACATATGTTACATGAATGAACTCTTTTTTTTTGTCTGGTCAAGATTTAAGAACTTATTACTATTTCTTTTTTCACAGTCATGTGCATCTTCTAACAAAATAAGTCCTAGTCTTTCGATTCGTAATATTAAAGCTGAAAGTGCAATATTTACGATGATTCCACGTTACACAAATCAAATACTCAAATTGATCTTTGTTTCTTTGAGTTACGCATGCCATATAATGCCGTTCTGAATGGTACCGTTTTTATTTTATTTTAAGTTTCTTATTCAACAGATTATTTGTTTACATTTATTGAAAATGATCGTTAAAACAAGAGAAAGAATACTAGCTAGTTTTCCTTTTTGGATCCATGCACATCATTTCTCACTGTAGATTTTATCAACCCCACATTTTATTCCTACACAGTTTTTTTTAATTTTACTTCATAGATTTGTTCATGTAAAATGTTATTTATTGTTTATTTAAAAACAAACGAAATACCTTTTGACTTTCCATAAAAATATCCTTAATATATAAATCAACTCAAAAGTTTAAAAAAATATGAATAAACACAAAACTAAATGCTTTGGAAACATCTATACCATTAAAACATGATCATTTTCATTTTATATCTTTAATTAAAATATCATTTTTTCAAAAATATCTTTATGCTTACAAATGATGAATAAAATTTATTAATTACATTTAAGTTTTTTGATTTTGGGCATGCAAATATATATTTAATTGGATCAATAAACAATAGGCTTACACATATTTATAAAATATGTTTCTTTTATTTAATATAAATATTTTATGTTTAAATATTAAACATATATATATATTCTGAAACTAAATTAATCAAAAAATATAATGACATCATAATATTATTTTCTTAAATCTATATATCATAAAAAATTAAATCTAAAATAAAAAATACAAACTTATAATAAGTTGCTAATAAAAAAAAACTAATATTGTTATATTAATAAGTCTTTTTATATTATCATTTTTATTTGAATGTCATAGTAAAATATCATAAAAATTCACAGGTTTGTGTAATATTAAAAAGTATATGATTAATTTAATAAAAAAATTAAAAAAAACTATCATATATTTTATATTTTATCGTATCATTGGTATCAGATTACAGATTAATAACGAGTTTGGATTTCTATCGGGATTTATCAGATTTTTAATTAATGAATCTTTCATTAAATCTTAACCGAATTATATACAAGGTATGAGTCTACTGGTTCAGCGGATATGAATCGCATATGAAAACACTTTTTAAAACTCAAAACATTATTTTCAAAAAACTTTTAAATTATATGTTCTCTAATAAAAGGTTATAAATTCATGAAAATCACTCTTGACCAAATATTTGTTTTTTTTTTTTTTTTGAAGAAAAAAACAAATAATAAAAACATAAAAGTTATATTGTTATAACTTGAAACAAAAATAATAATAATTTGTAAATTAATTTTAGGTCAAGTGAAAATAAACCCGCCGTGGAGATCAAAATCTAGTTGCACATGGTAATCGTAAAACCAAAATTCCTAAACCGAACTTATACTTAACCGAAAACATCGATAAAATCAACTGAACCGGTCTGGTCCACCAATCCAAGTTAAACGACACCGTAAGGTGGTGCCTCTTTGGAGATAGACAAAACGTAGGGATCGTTCGCTCTTTACAGCTCCGTCTTCTCCGGCGATTATTTTCCTTTCTCTCGAATTCTCATTCCCGTTAAGGATTCTACAAGGTACAAATTATCGTTTCTGACTCGGTATTCTGGTTTCTAGCGAGCTTCTCATTGTTCTAAGAGTTCTTGATTTGGATTTGAATGGCGTATTTTGATAGTGTTCGAGCTTCTGATTAGGTCAATTTTGATTCTTGCAGTTAGCATCATAAAGTTAATGCAACTAAGAGGAGAAGTATTGGCAAAGAGATGAGCTTTACTCAGGCTAATTGTTTTCGACCATCCTACCACTCTCCTGTGACAAGGATACGTGGTGTCCCTATTAGAGCAACTGCTTCAGTGTCTACTCAGTTTTCGCCTCTGTTAATTCACAAGCGTACTGGGAAATGGAAGCAGAGTTCTGCTGTGTGCTTGTTTGGTGGCAAGGATAAGTCCAATGGTGGTGATGAGGTCAGATGCTTTTTCCTCACTTTGAAAAAGTTATCTTCTTCTCTGTTTGAATGATTTTTACTTTGTAACTAGTTCTGTTCTTCTCTGTCTGAATGATTTTTACTTTGCAACTAGTTCTCTTCTTTTCTGTCTGAATGATTATACTTTGTAATTAGTTAGGCTCTTCTCTACTTTGTAGGTGGACAGTGATTTCTTTTAGTTATGCTTATCTGTTTCATGGTTTTTTTTTCAGTTTCATTTTGCTGTAATGATTGTTTTTCATTAGATATCACCATGGAAAGCAATAGAGAAAGCTATGGGGAAGAAATCTGTTGAAGATATGTTGCGGGACCAGATTCAAAAGAAAGACTTTTATGATACTGAAAGCGGCGGCAACGTTCCTCCTCGTGGAGGAGGAGGCGGCGGTGGTGGTAACGGTGGAGAGCGTCCTGAAGGGTCAGGAGGAGGAGAAGACGGTGGTCTCGCTGGGATTGCAGATGAGACTCTGCAAGTGGTTTTAGCCACCTTAGGCTTCATCTTTTTGGTAAATAACATTTTGAAACTTGGACTATCGTGTCTTGTTTCTTGCTCTGATCGAGTGTTCTTGTTTCGCAGTACACTTACATTATCAATGGGGAGGAGTTGATGAAGCTTGCGAGAGATTACTTTAGGTTTCTTACGGGAAAACCTAAGACTATTCGATTGACAAGAGCCTTGGATGGTTGGAATGGATTCATGGAGAAGATGTCAAAGCCGAGAGAGTATGATGAGTACTGGCTTGAAAAGGCGATCATCAACACGCCGACCTGGTACGACAGTCCCGACAAGTACAAACAAGTGCTCAAGGCTTATGTCGACTCAAAGACTGATGAGCAGTTCGATTAAACCCTTGTCACTTTCACTTTTGTTTACTCAGCATTGTGAGATATGTTACTTGAAGAGAGTTCATCTTCATGCTTTTCAATAAATTGTCTTGTTCTTGAATGTCAATATCTTTCAAAATTTAATTTATAAGCAAAAATTGCAGATCAAATGAGAATACCAAAAAAAAAAAGAGAACATCAATGTTTCTTGGATTTGGATTTAGTAGTGGTTGAAGTGCTTTCTTTCTTCTCTGCCTCTGTTGATTTCTTTCGGTCTTTCCTCTCCCTCTTCTTCAAAGCAGTCATGTGAGCTTTAAGGATAGTAGCATAGGATGCTTGAAATCTCAGATGATCCTTAGCCCCAACCTTAAAACAAGAAAGCATTGCAATAAGTTAGCTTCAGTGTAAAACTTAGAAGAACTTAGGAGTATGATCAGAGGGCTACGACAGAATGTTATCTGTTATTGTTAACCATTCTCAAAGAGAGAGTAAAACAGACAATCAATCTTTTGATTAATATGGTCTACTACTCATGGCATAGTTAAACCTTTGGAAACAAACATGGTTCTAGAATGAGATCAATGATGTAGAACATACCGAAGTAGAAATAGTTTTCTTAGCATCAGTAGCTCGAATAAGGCATCTGTACTCTATGGATTCACCAGCCGCGTTCAGTTTCCTCTTCTGCACCTTAGACTTCAAAGATGCTGACACAACAAGTAATGTAAATGAGATAACAAAAGTGAAGGAAGGTCCAGAAAGAGTCAGAGCTTACATCTTTTCAAAGTAACCCAGACAGAACCCTTCTCTTTGCTTTTCTCAAACATGCTCGTTAGTTCATTGAGGAACGGATCCAACTGTAATAAAACCTGAAACAAACAATATTGTATCAAAAAAACAAAAACAAAAAGTTTCCTCCATCAATCATTGAATCCTATAGTCTAGCGTCAATGCTGAATCAAATCTTAGTAAACACCAGAAACTAAAAAGAGTCTTTAACACCAAAAGCTAAGAGCTTGCAGCACAAACACACTGTTTACAATACTTCAGCTTCTGTAGAGCTATGGATCTGAGAATTACCATTGTTGAAAAACCTCAGATGGACACTTCCTGCAGATCCTCAAGCACTGACTCTCTGAGAAAGTGAGATCTGATCAAAATTGACTTTGCCCATATCAATTTGATGATATAAAATCACAAATGAAACAAATTTTCTCATAAGAAGCCATTCAGATTCTGATTCCATTCAACGATAAAATTACAAACCCTAGATCATCAAAGATTCTGAATAAATCTACACGATGAGCTAACACGTTCCATTAGCTGAATGTAAATTAACTTACCGGAGACTGATGATGATGATCTGTTTTCGAAAATCCACAGGCTGAAGAAAGTTTGTTTTATTCTGTAGCTGCAAAATAAAAGAGAAGAAAACCTTGGGCCTTTATATCCAAACTAACGGGCTTTATAACCAAACTAACGGGCTTTAAACCTTTTTCACATTATGCTCTTGAATAGACTGTTTATGGAGATGATGATTTACCGCAAAGGGATGACATTGGAGAACGGCCTAGAAAATCTGAAACAAATAAGAACTCTAGTTTTTACTTGCTAAATGATAAGTTATATATATATATATAGTATACATAATAATAGAAATAAAATGTAGAAGTCATAACTTTGGTATTTGTATTTTACAGAAAGGCTTAATATAAGCAAACTGAAAAACATGATTATACACACTTAGATTGGTATAGCTGATGATAAAATAATAACAATATGCTATAAAAGCATTATGATGCATATGTTGTATGCTTTCATTTATATATTTAATATGTATGATTTGTTTATTTCTAAATAATATAGATACATTTATATTTATAATATATAAATATATATTATTCTATGTTTTTGTTATTAAAAATAATAAATCATATATAACTGTATAGTTAATTATAGTCTAAATGTGAAATATTATATTTTTAAAATTTTCAATACATTTTAATCGCAAATTTTATTTTGAAAATATAAATTTTATTTTTGGATATATACATAATTGTTTGCTATTACTAAATTAAACATATTAGTTATATTATGATTTTTTATTTTATATGCAAATTCTCTACTAAAAACTTCATTTAAGAACATTTGAAGAACATTAACATTTTGTAAATGCTCTTCTAAATGCTTTTAAATTTATTGATTGGATAATATATAATATATAATGTTTATGGTAATTCTTAGTCTACATCTCCAAGATTATGACCCACATGTTGCTTAAAATAATGACTGTTACTTTTACAAAGTTTGAAAAGGATTATGTTTACATTTTTGTAACTACTTTAGATTTATAGCTGCAACTGAATTGTCAATTTTTGGAAGGGAATAACATAGAATAATCTAAGTCATTCATTTCATAATTTTTTTACCATTTGTAATGAATGAAATGGATTCTCATTCTATTAATTCCACACAAAAATAAACAAAGTTTAAAGAAAATCATTTCACTACAATTTTGATAATGAATGAAATGTATTCTATTTTTCTTAATTATTTCATTCTTTTTTGTCTACTAATTCCAAAAAAAACATTTGGGTGAACGTCTCTCTTTACATATATATATAAGAGAACTTAAATCTAAGTGTAAGTGGCAAAGAGAACTGTAGAAGAATTTTCAGAGATCAAGCAGAATATTCAAATATGTCTAAAGCACACATAAGTCTTTGTTTCACCATCTTTTTATATCTTTCATCTGAAATTTTCATGAGTGTAAACTCACAGGTATGTGTTTAAGATTATCCCAAAACAAATTTCCAATTTTTTTTTTTAAAAATCAGTCTCATATATAACTTTTTTTTTCCATTTGAACTTGCTCTCTTTTTGTTGCAGAGCCAGGGAGATTGGTGTATAGCGAACTCTAATACCGATAATGATAAATTGTTAAAGAACATAGACTTTGCATGTTCTATGATCGATTGTGGAATTATTAAGGAAGGAGGTGCATGTTATGATCCTAATACTCCTCTTAATCACGCTTCTGTCTCCATGAATCTTTATTATCAAGCTCAAGGAGGACACCATAATGATTGCAACTTCGAAGGCTCTGGTCTCATTACCATTATTGATCCTAGTGAGTTAGCCTCTCTAAACAATTATTTGATTCTTTTCTATCAATCTAAAAATCAATATTATCTTATTGTATATTTCTCTTATTTTCAGGTTATGGGAGTTGCAAATTTCAGTATCGTCAGTAAAAGTATGCAAAGCTTTGTATTGGTTAAAAAATAAAATAAATAACAGAGAACTCTATTTCATGTTAGCTATCCAAAGTTTGAGTGGCTCGATTTATCATATGTAAAACATGTTACAATATCCATTAATTAAAAAAACTGTTATGATTTACTCAATAACTCATCTTACTTCTAAGATGACATGTTACATTTAATTTGTCTTCTCGAAATGATGATTCATGTCTACTCTAGTTGTGAGTGATTTTTATAAGCTTATGATATAATCCACATATGAATTTAATGTAAGTACATAGGTAGGGTTAGTTAGGTCTTAATGCGGTAAAATCTCATCTATAATTCTCACACACGAACCAATGTGGCAGCATACGTAGACGAATTATAATGGGAAATGAATGTGGGAAGAAGACTTGTCTTGTCACTTAGATGAAACATTTTAAATGTTCGCCCCAATTACATAGATTCTTTTCTGTTAGATTTTCAACTATATGATTATTAGATTGAAAAGGTAAATTGTAATATTAAAACTTGATTATTCAGTTGATCTAATAAATAATCTAAGATATTGTGAGTTTAGATGTGTTACAAAATCTAAGATAATACGACAATTTGTGGTGGTTGATAAAAGTTAATAATAACAAATAAACTTTTGTGAAATCTGGCAAATAAATAAAAAATCTAATTTTTTTTCTTGACAAACGATAGTTATATATAAAAGTCTAAATATAGACATAATACTTAATTAATTATTTCGGTTTCGTACAGTTTTAAGTACTCTATTTGTTTTAAAGTGTTGTATGTTTTAGAAATTGCACACATATTAATAAAATATCTTAAGTTTTAATTATAAATATATTATTTTGAAATTAAATATTATTCATAACTTTTAATTAATAGAAATTCAATAAACATAATTTTTAAATTTACGAATTTTCATTATTATTTAGTAATGTAACTTTTAGAAACATTTTTTTTTCTAAAACATAGATTTTTTGTTGTAAAAGAGAGAATATTATCTTAAACTATTTATAGCTATTATCATAAAATATAGAAGTCTTAAAAATGTTGACCAAAAAAAAAAGAAGTCTTAAAAATTTGATGTTTTTATTTTACAGAAAGGCTTAACATAAGCAAACTGAAAAACGTGATTGCACACACTTAGTTTGTATCTCCAAGATTAGGACGACATGTGTTGCTGAAAATAATAACTATTCTTGTTATTCTTGAAAAATGATAGCTATATATATAATAAACATAATTACTTAACTATTTCGATTTCATACATTTTCTGAATATTATCTTAAAATATTTATAGTTATTAGCATAAAATATAAAAGTTTTAAATTTGAGGAATACCATACCAAAGATTTTCAAAAGTTTTTGTTATCAAAATACACTTTAAAAAAAAAATGATCAAAATAAATTTTTTTAAAAAGTTTAAATGTACATTTATACCTCTTATGTTAAATAATCTAAATTTTAGGATTTAAAGTTGTGGGGTGGAGTTTTGAAAGTGAGATTTAAAATTAAAAATTTTAAAATTTCAAAAATAAAAGATCTATTTTGATTTTTTTTTTAAAATCTATTTTTGTGATAAAAAATTTTAAAAAGTTTATTTGAAAGATTTACCTTTTAAATTTGGTATTTGTATTTTACAAAAAGGCTAATATAAGCAAACTGAAAACGTGATTGCACACACTTAGGGGGGCTTATTGAACTAAGTATTTAAGAAAATTCAAGATTTGAGTAAATCTAAAAAAAACTGAGATTTGAGTAAATCCTAAAAAGATTTGTTACAAGTTTTATATGGTTTTGAAGAAATTTCAGAGTTTTTAAAAAAGACTTTTAAATTTTAAATATTTATTTAAATTATTTTCTCATTTTTTAAAAAATTATTATAATTTAATATTAATATCGTTTTATGAAATATATAAAATTTATTAAAAAAATTAAAGTTAATTTTAAATAATTTTATTTCATTTAAAAAAAATTCAATTCAAAAATGCGAAGAAAAAAATTCTATTTTTTAAAAAAGTTTCAAATATCATCATAGGAGGTGGTATTTCAACTGTTGTTTTTACACTAGAAAATATCATTCAAACCCCATCAAATCTTATTTGATGAATTTTGTTGACAAAATCCCTATTTTTCAATAAGCTAGAATTTCAAAGAACTTATACAAATGACTAATTCAATAAGCTTAAAATTCACATGGAATTTATAAATGATACATATAATAAGATTGAGATTTGAGAAAAAAAATAAAATCCTCTTGAATCCTAAATCCAGTAAAACCCCCTTAGTTTCTTTCTCCAAAATTAGGACGATATGTGTTGCTGAAAATAATGACTGTATAATGACTGTTACTTTTGTAAAATTTGGAAATGATTATATTTACATTTTTGTTATTACTGAACTGTCAATTTTTGAAATGGATTAATATGAAATGATCTAATTACAGTCATTCCACAATTTATTTTACCATTTGTAAATAATGGAATGAAATATTATTCTATTTATACTACAAAACAATAAATATAATTCAAAGTAAATCATTTCATTACAATTTTGATCATGAATAAATAGAATGAAATCTATTCCACTTTTTTCATATTCTATTCCTTTGTAGTCTACTAATTCCCAAAAAAAAACATTTGGGTGAACGTCTCTCTTTACAAATATATATAAGAGAGTGTAAATGGCAAAGCAGAGCTGCAGAAGAGTTCTCAGACGTCAAGCAGAATCAAATATGCCTAAAGCACACATGAGTCTTTGTTTCATCATCTTTTTATATCTTTCGTCTGAAATTTTCATGAGTGTAAACTCACAGGTAATGTGTTTAAGATTACTCCAAAACAAATTTCCAATTTTTTTTTAAAAAAATCAGTCTCATATATAACTTTTTTTTTTCCATTTGAACTTGCTCTTTTTGTTGCAGAGCCAGGGAGATTGGTGTATAGCGAACTCGAATACCGATAATGATAAATTAATAAAGAACATAGACTTTGCATGTTCTATAATCGATTGTGGAATTATTAAGGAAGGAGGTTCATGTTATGATCCTAATACTCCTCTTAATCACGCTTCTGTCGCCATGAATCTTTATTATCAAGCTCAAGGAAGACACCATGATGATTGCAACTTCGATGGCTCTGGTCTCATTACCGTTATTGATCCTAGTGAGTTTGCCTCTCTAAACAATTATGTGATTCTTTTATGTCAATCTAAAAATCAATATAATCATATTATATATTTCTCTTATTTTCAGGTTATGGGAGTTGCAAATTTCAGTATCGTCAGTAAAAGTATGCAAAGCTTTGTATTGGTTAAAAAATAAAAAAAATAACAGAGAACTCTATTTCATGTTAGCTATCCAAAGTTTGAGTGGCTCGATTTATCATATGTAAAACATGTTACAATATCCATTTACAAAAACTATTTTGATTTACTCAATAACTCATCTTACTTCTAAGATGACATATTACATTTAATTTGTCTTCTCGAAATAATGATTCATGGTTACTCTAGTTGTGATTGATTTTTATAAGCTTATGATATAATCCACATATGAATTTAATGTAATGACATAGGTAGGGTTAGTTAGGTCTTAATGCGGTAAAATCTCATCTATAATTCTCACACACGAACCAATGTGGCAGCATACGTAGACGAATTATAATGGGAAATGAATGTGGGAAGAAGACTTGTCTTGTCACTTAGTTGAAACATTTTAAACGTTTGCCCCAATTACAAATATTATTTTCTGTTAGATTTTCAACTATATGATTATTAGATTGAAAAGGTAAATTATAATATTAAAACTTGATTATTCAATTAATCTAATAAATAATCTAAGATATTTTGAGTTTAGATGTGTTACAAAAATCAAAGATAATACGGCAACTTGTGTTGGTTGATAAAAGTTAATAATAATAAATAAACTTTTGTGAAATCTGGCAAATAAATAAAAACTCTAGTTTTTTTTCTTGACCAAAGATAGTTATATATAAAAGTCTATATATAACTATAATACTTAATTAATTATTTCGATTTCATACAGTTTCTAAATACCCCTCTATTTTAAACTGTTGTATATTTTAGAAATTTCACACATATACATGTATTATTTTTTTGAAATTAACTAATTTTCATAACTTTTAATCAATAGAAATTCAATAAACATAACTATTTTTTTTAAGTTTACAAATTTTCATTATTATTTAATAAAAAGTGCATTAAAATTTAACTTTGAGAAACAAATATTTGTTCTAAAACATAAAGCTGATTACTGCGTTTTACCACAGGCCAATTAACCTAATGTGCACGCTACCACAATCGAATGGTATATCGATGCAGCACTTTAGGATCGAATCCACAAGGAACTAATGACCTATAACACTAAGAATACACAAACTTTCCTAATCTAAGCAAATAAGAAGATTGATGATTTGTAACAAGCTAAACTCCTATAAATATAAACAAGGTGATCTCAAATCCAATCTAGAAATAAGTGCAAGAACTAATCTTTTAATCTATAGCTAAAGATGGATCCATGGGCAAAGATAATCGATATCGGGTGATCAAGGTTCAGTCTAGGATGTTCAAACAAAACAATCAACAAGTCTATAGGTCTAGAACTCATAAAATAGACTAATCCAAGGTCATGGCAATAATCCCTATGCTAATCAAGCATTAAGCATCAAATGGTCATTGGCCTAACACCATCAAACATGCATGAATCACTAGCCTATTAACCATCTAGCAGTCCTAACATCAAATGGTCATTGGTTATTCATGCTAGAGCAATATCAAGTTGGTTCAGACATTTTAACAAACACTTGTGGTGCAGAAAATGTCTAAGGATCTAGATTAGACTTGGTCACCCTAAACTAGCATTAAGAACACTTAATAAGCATAGAACAATGTTAATCAAGCAAGAAACATCCTAAACATCCACCTAATCACCCTAATCTACTTAACCCATAGATCACAAAGTGTCTACTCAATAAACTCCATGAGAAACCTTAAATCTATATGAGATTTAAGGCTAATCATACTAATGAGCAAGAGAAACACAAATATAAGATGAAGTACTTGATTAAAATGATCAAAAGATTCAAGCTTTAACAATTTTAGAACAAGTTCTTGGAGAGAAAATGAGATAAGATCCTAAAATTAGGTCTTAGGGGTATTTATAGGAAGCTAAAACTCGAGCTGGTTCAATCACAATACCCAGATTAAACCAGAATAAACCAAAATCAAAGAGTAAAATCGACTGCCGCGGCCTACGTTTGCCCGCGGCGACATGCCCGCGGTGCTCCTCTTTCGGCCGCGACCTCCTCAGCCCGCGGTGGCGCCCGCGGCAAATCCCTGTCCATTTTCCTGAGAGTTGGCCGCGACCACCTTAGCCCGCGGTGCATCCCTGTTCGTTTTCGTCGATTACACCGCGGCCTGCGTATGCTGCGGCGTTGCCCGCGGCGACTCACTGCCCAGATCCGTCGAGCGTCCGCCGCGGCCTCCGTATGCCGCGGTGCTAGGGCGCGGTGGGTCACTGTCCATTTCATCATTTTGAATGTTTCATGACTTATTTGGCTCCAAAACTTCACTTGCACCTCTCCACACCTGAAAACATGCAAATATGTATGCAAATGCAATATAAACATCTAAATGCAACATAAAATTACACTAATAAGCTTAAAATATAAATCTAAAACACATCAAAATCAAGAGATATCAAAAGCTTTTGTAACAAAGAGAATATTATCTTAAAATATTAATAACTATTATCATAAAATATAGAAGTCTTAAAAGTTTGACCCCAAAAAATAGAAGTCTTAAATTTAATGTTTTTATTTGACAGAAATGCTTAATATAAGCAAACTGAAAAACGTGATTGCACACACTTAGTTTATATCTACCAAGATTAGGACGACATGTGTTGCTGGAAATAATACAGATACTTTTGTAAATTTTTTAATTACTTTAAATTTATATTAGATTTTGACCTGTACTTGAAAGTGCAAAATTAACTTTTAATTTAAATATTTTTATCTAGCAAAAATTATAATTTATATAATTTATTTGTTTTAAGTTTTTATATAATTATAAAAAATTATAATAACAATTAATTATGTTTATTTTTTAGTTGTACAAAAATTTAGATAACTTAAAATTATTCAGACTTGAACTATTTCAAATGTTTTGCATTGATTTATTTTAAATTCTTATTTTTTCTTAAAAAATTATAATAAAAATTATGTTAATATGGTGGTTCAGTCCGTCTTGTACTTCTAAAATCATGAATTCACTTATTTTACTAATAATATATATATATATATATATATATATATTTAAAACATAATATTTTAATGTTTTTATTAAAATGCAATCTTAAAATTAATATGTAGGAGTCTCTTTTCAGTTATTTTATTTAAAATGATCTAAATATTTTCACCAAATTTAATATAACAATTAAAATACAACCCATATGAATATACATAAATATATTTTCAAAGTAGTAGATTTTTTAAAATTTTCAAATCATTCAGCTAACTAAATAATAGAAAATATAATTCAAATAATAATATAAATATCTAACATTTGTATGCATATAGTGTAATATAATACATATACGAAAATAATATTTATTTCACACTATCTCAACTATAACTAATTATTAGACATGAAATATTAAAACTTTATTATAATAATTTATTAATTTTTTATATGGACGTGGCATCTTAATTTTTTAGTGTGTAAACTAATATTGTTTTGCTCTCTTACATCTAGTAGGTAGAATTATATATATATGTTTACAATTAGGGTTTTTAGTGTTTATCTTAGGTTTGTTAGTGTGTATCTTATTTTTTGAATAAAAGTTAATTGAAATATTCCTATTTTCTTTTCGAAAGCTTATAAAACTGATTTGTAGATAATTAACTTTCTAAAGCACATAGATATACATATATTTTATAAATTGCTGTGAACATAAACTTTTTGACAAATCTTGATTGTTTTAGATTAATGCTGTGAATTTAAATGGTGTTGTGTACAGCTCCTATAGATGTTACCAATCACCCTATTAGTTTCTTTCTTCAAAATTAGAACGACACATGTTGCTAAAAATATTGACTGTTACTTTTTTAAAATTTGGAAATGATTATATTTACATTTTTGTAATTACTGAGTTATCAATTTTTGAAATGAAATAATATGAAATGATCTCATTACAGTCATTCCACAATTTATTAAGCCATTTATAAAAAATGGAATGAAATGATTATTCTATTTATACTACAAAACAATATATGTAATTCAAAGTAAATCATTTCATTACAATTTTGATCATGAATAAATAGAATGAAATCTATTCCACTTTTTTCATATTCTATTCCTTTGTAGTCTACTA
Source organism: Moricandia moricandioides (assembly GCA_905132885.1). NCBI lineage: Eukaryota > Viridiplantae > Streptophyta > Magnoliopsida > Brassicales > Brassicaceae > Moricandia > Moricandia moricandioides. The sequence continues at coordinate 244,395 of CAJHQQ010000243.1, forward strand.
ATTCCCAAAAAAAAAAAAACATTTGGGTGAACGTCTCTCTTTACATATATAAAAGAGAACTTAAATCTAAGTGTAAATGGCAAAGCAGAACTGTAGAAGAGTTTTCAGACGTCAAATAAAATCAAATATGCCTAGAGTTCACATAAGTCTTTGTTTCATCATCTTTTTATATCTTTCATTGGGAAATTTCATGAGAGTAAACTCACAGGTACGTGTTTAAGATTACTCCATAATGAATAACAAAAATGTAAATAAAAACCAGTCTCGTATATATATATATTTTTTTTTTTTTTCCATTTGAACTTGCTCTCTTTTTGTTGCAGAGCCAGGGAGATTGGTGTATAGCGAACCCTGTTACGGATAACGACAGATTATTAAAGAACATAGACTTTGCATGTTCTATAATAGATTGTGGAATTATTAAGGAAGGAGGTTCATGCTATGATCCTAATACTTAATCACGCTTCTATCGCGATGAATCTTTATTATCAAGCTCAAGGAAGACACTACTGGAACTGCTACTTCGATGGCTCTGGTCTCATTACTGTCAGTGATCCAAGTGAGTTTGCCTCTCTAAAAAAATCTATGTAACTCTTCTCTGTCAATCTTAAATCAATATCTTATTGTATTTTTCTCTTATTTTCAGGCTATGGTTATTGCAAATATCAATATCGTAAGTAAGAGGATGCAAAGCTTTGTATTGGTTACAAAAACAAACTGAATAACAGAGAATTTAGTTATGGAGTTTCATGTTTGATATCCAAAGTTTGAATAAAACGAATAGTTTATTCATTTACAAAAACTGTTAAGCTTTATAGTTTTTACATTAAAAATCAATTAGTAATAAACTGCCTGGTACATATTCTTTATGATTTACTCAATATCTCATCTTAGTAATTTGAAACAACACTACACTAATACAATATATCAGCCTAACTACGTATACAAATCATAAAATTTGTAATATTTTTTCTAACCAGAAAATGGAAAGTATATGCAAAGCTTTGTATTGGTTAAAAAATAAAATAAATAACAGAGAACTCTATTTATGGAATTTCATGTTTGCTATCTAAAGTTTGATTGGCTCGATTTTATCATATGTAAACATGTTACAATATCCATTTACAAAAACTGTTATGATTTACTCAATAATTCATCTTAGACCATTTTTAACCTAAGAACCCCAAATGAGATTCTTAATTTTTTTTACTGATTAAAAAAAATATAAACATATTAATTGCGTACCACCACGTATCAGTGGGACTCACGAACAGTGAAAGAAACCATCAAAAACAGGCTCTTAATTAAGAATATTAGGAGATGGTTTTTGCATTGTTCGCGGGTTCCACTTGTTAGTAAGATCCGCGAACAGTGCAAGAACCCCTTAAGAGATTTGGATAAAGATTACCCTTAAATGACATATTACATTTAATTTGTCTTCTCTAAATGATGATTCATGGCTACTCTAGTTATGTGCTTTACTGCTTTATCGATTTGGGTTCGTGATCGATTTTTATAAGCTTATGATATAATCCACGTATGAATTTAATGTACAATTTTAAATGTTCGCCCCAATTACAGATATTCTTTTCTGTTAGATTTTCAACTATATAATTATTAGATTGAAATGGTAAATTGTAATATTTGATCTTGATTATTCAATTAATGTAATAAGTAATCTAAGATATTATGAGTTTAGATGTGTTACAAAATCTAAGATAATACGACAAGTTCTGTTGGTTGATAAAAGTTAATAATAACAAATAAACTTTTGTGAAATCTGGCAAATAAATAAAAACTCTAATTTTTTCTTAACGAAAGATAGTTATATATAAAATTTTATATATAGACATAATACTTAATTAATTATTTTGGTTTCATACCGTTTCTAAATACTTTTTTTGTTTCAAATTGTTGTATGTTTTAAAATTTTTACACATATTAAAATAATGTCATACTTTTTGATTATAAATTTATTATTTTTTGAAATTAACTATTTTCATAACTTTTAATCAATAAAAATTTAATAAACATAATTAACTTTTTTGAAGTTTACAAATTTCTATTATTATATTAATAAAAAGTAAATTAAAAATATAAAAATGTAACTTTTAGAAATAAATATATTTTTTCTAAAACATAAATCTTTCCGAGAGAATATTATCTTAAAATATTTATTGCTATTATCATAAAATATAGAAGTCTTAAAAATTTTGACCAAAGAAAGAAGTCTTAAATTTGATGTTTTATTTTACAGAAAGGCTTAATATAAGCAAACTGAAAAACGTGATTGCGCACACTTAGTTTATATCTACAAGATTAGGAGGACATGCGTTGCTGAAAATAATGACAGTTAATTTTGTAAATTTTGGAAAAGAAGTTATGTTTAAATTTTGTAATTACTTTAAATTTATATAATACTTAAATATTCTTTTGTTTGACCGTCTCTCTTTACATATATATATAACAGAACTTCTAAGTGTAAATGGCAAAGCAGAGCTGTAGAAGAGTTTTCAGACGTCAAATAAAATCAAATATGCCTAAAGTTCACATAAGTCTTTGTTTCATCATCTTTTTATATCTTTCATTGGGAAATTTCAAGAGAGTAAACTCACAGGTACGTGTTTAAGATTACTCCATAATGAATTAAAAAATGTAAATAAAAACCAGTCTCGTATATACATATTTTTTTCCATTTGAACTTGCTCTCTTTTTGTTGCAGAGCCAGGGACAATGGTGTATAGCGAACCCTGCTACGGATAATGACAGATTATTAAAGAACATAGACTTTGCATGTTCTATAATAGATTGTCGAATTATTATGGAAGGAGGTTCATGTTATGATCCTAATACTCCTCTTAATCACGCTTCTGTCGCCATGAATCTTTATTATCAAGCTCAAGGAAGACACTACTGGAACTGCAACTTCGATGGCTCTGGTCTCATTACCGTCATTGATCCTAGTGAGTTTGCCTCTCTAACAAAATCTATGAAACTCTTCTCTGTCAATCTTGAAGCAATAGCTTATTGTATTTTTCTCTTATTTTCAGGTCATGGTTGTTGCAAATATCAATATCCTAAGTAAAAGCATGCAGAGCTTTGTATTGGTTACAAAAACAGAGAACTCTAGTTATGGAGTTTCATGTTTGATATCTAAAGTATGAATGGTTCTATTTATCATATGCTACAATATTTTGAGTTTCTATCATTGTCATAACAATAAAAAAAACATAGTTTATTCATTTACAAAATTACATTAAAAAGCAATTAGTAATAAACTGACTGGTTATATTCTTTATGATTTACTCAATATCTCACTTTAGTAGTTTGAGAAAAAAAACACTACACTAGTACAATATATCAGCCTAACTACGTATACAAATCATAAAATTTTTAATATTTTTCCTAACCAGAAAATGGAAAATATCCCCAAATATGTATTCATTTAAAACATTTGAAACGATTACTATAATATAAATCACAATAAATAAATGAATCATGCTTTCAATAGAAAAACTAAATGTTATGATAGCTTTTTTTAAATATATCTTCACTTTTGTCTCAAACTGTTATTTCATTTAAGACAATTCTAAATTTCTAACACAACATTCTTGAGAGTTAATTCTAACAAGGCACAAAAAATAAAAAGCATTGATAGGAACATTTGCAATATTACATATTCTACTTTGTCATTAGTACTAATGTGTTTTGAAAAGATCGATTTAAACTCAACATCTCCAAGACCATTGATCAATTATGATTGACAAAATTATTAATTAACATCTGTATAATAATTGTGCAGGTTTTTAAAATTGCATATATTATTTCTAGAATGAACAAATAATAGAGAGATTATAGCGTATGGCCCAAATATTTTAGTCTAATACAATCCACCATATTATGTGTTACCGTTTGGTATATTTTTTTTAAGTTTGTGGTTACAGTGAGGTAAAAGAAATGGTGGGCCAAGGTTGAGTGATAAAGTGGCCAACTGTTCCTCTATTTTCATGATGATAATCGAGCTAATTAAAAAAAGTAGTTAGAGAAAATAGGAAAGAAAAAGTTTCAAATCATGTAGTCCCAGATCCAAAGTTGCAGACTTTTCAATAATTTCAAAGTAATTTTACCCACACACACAAAGAAAAGATTAGAAGACTAATACTTTTCCTTAAATAACCATTATGAAAACAAAATACAATTTTAAATAGTCTCCACTTTTTATGTGAGAGCTGAGAAGAAACAGAGGAAAATTATCAGACCAGAGTTTTTCTTCTCTGTCTGCTTCTTTTGCCTCTCCCTGTCTCACTCCCTTTAGAAGAAGGGAAAGGTACCAAAATTCTCAGAGCTTTTACACTTGAAAACTGTTGTCTCTGTGTCTGTCTTTGGCATCAAACAAGCTAATTTTTTTAATGATTTAGTTAGTTTACCTAATTTGAAGAGAAGATATATAGTGTTGGCCTAAGATTTGTCATAAAAGTTTAAAACTTCCTTTTTCATGGAAGCTCAACAACTTGTAACATATCTTTCTCTTTGGCAGTTTCTATACCCGAGTTCTTGGATCTTCTGTAACTGCTGTTTCATTTAAATCACGCAGGTAAGGCTTTTTGTTGTTGAAACTGTTCTTCATCGGTGATACAAAGCAATCATGCTAACTTGCAGCTTCTTGCAAAGTCGTAGCTATCATCAATCTATGTAAGAAACGTTTCTAATGAATATTTTTAGTTTTAATCAATTGTATGCATAGATCTTAAGACTATCATAAAGGTTCATCCTTTTTGAGGTGTTAGAAAGACGGTTGAGTTATGTTTCAGGTAAGGGAATGTTGGAGAAATGGGGAAGAAAGGAAGTTTGTTTTCTGCAGTTAAAAGGGTTTTTACTCCACATTCCATAGAGAAGCTAAGCAATGTAAGCTGGTCACTGTCAACAACTGTTTACTAGATTTTGTTTTTACTGCAAGAGTGTTGGAAATTTAAAGAGTTTTTGATGGTGCTTGATGATGAGATTACATTGGCTCCTGGTGGGCTATTTTTTGGTAGCAGGAAGCAGAGAGAAAGAGGAAGAAAGGCTTTGGGAAGCTAAAGCGTGGAGAGAGCAGTTCATTTCTTCCAATCTTCAGAGAGCCTAGTAGTATTGAGAAGATTTTGGCAGAAGCTGAGAGAGATCACAATCTTGTTTTCAGACCTCCTACTCCTGATCAATCAAATCCACCCTCAGCCTCCCCTCCTCCTCTGAGGCCTGCTTCTCCAAGAACTGCCTCCTCACAAGCTGCTTCTCCACAGTCTCCTCCTCTTAGTCCTGACCTTGCAAGACCAACTTCAACGAGAGTTGTCTCCCCACAACCAATCTCTATAAAGCCTCTTTCTCCAAGAACAACTTCACCAAGAGTTGCTTCCCCACAGGCCGTCCCCCAAAAGCAGCCACCTACTCCAAGAGAAGACCCACTAAGATTAGAAACTCCAAGACCACCTTCGCCAAAGCCTCCTTCTCCTAGAGAAGAACCATCAACTTTGGATACTTCAAGAACCACTACGCCTAAGTCTCCGTCTCCAAGAGCGGTACTGCGAGGGGAGACTGTTTCTGGATCAGAGCCAACTCTCTTGGTCCAACATGCTTCTGCAACAAAGATTCAAGCAGCTTTCAGAGGTTACACGGTACGTATACACATTCTTTTTTCTGTTTAAAGCTTCATCCCAATACACACTAGCCTCCATATCCAAGACAAGAAAGTTGTTGATTTGGATGACACAGGCAAGGAGGAGTTTCAGAGCTCTCAAAGGTCTAGTCAGGCTACAAGGGGTGGTGAAAGGATACAGCGTGAAGCGTCAGACAGTCAATGCAATGAAGTACATGCAGAAATTAGTCCGTGTTCAATCCAAAATTCAGTCACACCGCATAAAAATGTCGGAAAACCAAACACAAGTTGAGAAAGATGAAGCAAAATGGGCTGTATCTGAAGCTGGTAATGATCATTGGGACGACAGTGTGCTGACAAAAGAAGAAAGGGATGCTAGATCACAGAGGAAAATTGATGCAATCATCAAGAGAGAACGGTCCATGGCCTATGCATACTCTCACAAGGTCACACCCAAGTCTGCTCAGGACGTTCAAACTTCAGGTGGGCTCCCTCTATGGTGGAACTGGGGGGATCAACAACTTCCTCTTGCTAGTCCTGTACCGAGCCATTACAGGCTAACACCAACAAGACTAAGCCCAAACCTTCTGTCTCAGTCAAGCAACCAACACCGTTTTAGGCTTGACAACAACTTCGACACTTCCACACCCAAATCGTCGATGTCTACACTTTCCAGACCCTTCACATCAAGATACTCCAGAGGAAGACTAAGGGGTCAAGATTCTCCTTTCAAGGATGATGATAGCCTCACAAGCTGCCCTCCATTCCCAAGCTACATGGCTCCAACGGTCTCTGCCAAGGCCAAAGTTAGACCAAACAGCAACCCAAAAGAGAGAGTGATGGGTACACCATCAGTCAGCAGCGAGAAGAGGAGAATGTCGTATCCCCCAACACAACAAGGTCAAGATATGTTTAGATGGAACAAAGGATCATTGCTCATGAGCAACAAAGGTCCTGGTTCAACGGGAGGTGTGGTGGCTCTTGAGAAGCACAAGACAGTTAAATCAGTAGGAAATTTGAGCATTGATTCTACTGTCTCAATGCCTAGGAAACCGTTTAACAGATATGTGTGATTTTTTTTGATGGAACATGTTTTTTATGTTATCTTTGTTTCATTTGTGGGTGGTGTTGATTTTTGAGTGTTGTTGTAGCAGGGTCGACCATTTCTTTTTTTATGTATAATTAATCTTCTTACCATTTACCAAACCTTAAGTACTTATATTTGACCAGCTCTTAGGTTATTCCTTGATCCATGGAGGACGTGGACACCATGAATGCTGACGTTGACTCTGTAACGTAACCAACTCTCCAGGACATAAATGACTACAGAAACTGAGTTTTTTTTTCATTTTCTAACTCTTCAATCCATCAATGACCATGTCTGGTCAAATCATCTCACATGTCGCTTTCTTGATCCTTGTTCTCTTCTGCTGTACTGAACACACCAATGGCAAGCTGGTTACGCAGGGATCAGCCGGATTTGTCAAAGGTTTCAGAACGTTAACGAGCACCAAGAAGCACACATACGGTCAAGCCTTCCATGACGAGATAATCCAGTTCAAGAACTCTAACGGTACCTTGACATCTTTCTCTGTCACCTTCTTCTTTGCTATTGTCCCTGAGAAGAAGAACAAAGGCTCTCACGGTATGGCCTTTGTGATCTCTCCCACGAGAGGAATGAAAAATGCATCTGCTGATCAGTACCTTGGAATCTTCAACGAAGCAAACAATGGGAACACCTCGAATCATATCTTTGCTGTTGAGCTTGATATAAACAAAGATGATGAGTTTGGTGACATTAATGACAACCATGTTGGTATCAACATAAATGGAATGAGGTCTATTGTATCTGCTCCTGCTGGTTATTATGATCAAGAAGGTCACTTCAGAAACCTTTCTTTGATCAGTGGAAACCTACTCAGAGTCACCATTTTGTATAGCCACAAGGATACACAGATCAATGTGACATTATCATCACCAGAGCTGGCTTATTACCCAAAGAAGCCACTTCTTTCTCTGAAGCAAGATCTGTCACCATACTTTTTGGACAAGATGTATGCAGGCTTCTCAGCCTCTACTGGCTCAGTTGGAGCAATACATTACATGTGGATTTGGTTTATCAATGGATACATTACTGTCCCAAATCTTGACTTAGGGATACCAACGTTTCCTCCATATCCCATAACAAAAACCAAGGTAGCTCTGATAGTTCTAGTGACGGCCTTGGCATTGGCTCTCTTTGCTGCATTTGTTGCATCAGCTTTGAGTTTCTTCTTCTACAAGAGACATATGAAGGTCATGGAGGTTTTAGAGGAATGGGAGATCGAATGTGGACCTCATAGGTTTGCTTACAAAGAGCTTTTCAAAGCCACAAACGGTTTCAAACAGCTTCTAGGCAAAGGAGGTTTTGGTCAGGTCTTTAAAGGCACACTTCCAGGTTCTGATGCAAAGATTGCTGTGAAACGAGTTTCTCACAACTCTAGTCAAGGGATGCGTGAATTCATGGCTGAGATAGCTACCATTGGTCGTCTTAGACACCCAAATCTAGTCAGGCTTCTTGGTTATTGCAGGTACAAAGAAGAGCTCTACTTGGTTTATGACTTTATGCCTAATGGTAGCCTTGACAAATACCTCCATGGAGGATCAGATCAAGAAGAGCTTTCTTGGACTCAACGTTTCAAGATCATCAAAGATGTTGCCTCTGCACTAGCCTATCTCCACCACGAGTGGATAAAAGTTGTGATTCATAGAGACATCAAGCCAGCAAATGTTCTAATAGACGACAAGATGAATGCAAGTCTTGGAGATTTTGGATTAGCTAAGCTATATGATCAAGGAAACGAAGCTCAGACCTCTACAGTAGCTGGAACGTTTGGGTACATGGCACCAGAGCTCATGAGAACGGGAAGACCAACGACAGGAACAGATGTATATGCCTTTGGTGTGTTTATGCTTGAAGTTTCTTGCGGTAGGAAACTGTTTGAGCCACGAGCTGAGCCTGAAGAGATTGTTCTTGCTGATTGGGCGATTAACCGTTGGGAGAACGGGAATATTACAGACGCGGCTAGTGAAAGAATCAGACAGGAACATGATAAGGGACAGCTTGAGCTTGTTCTGAAGCTAGGAGTGTTGTGTTCGCATCAGGCTGAAGAGGTTAGGCCGGATATGGCTACCGTGGTTAAGATCTTGGATGGAGTTTCTGAGCTTCCGGATAATTTGCTTGATGTTGTTAGAACTGAGAAGTTGGGAAGATGGTATGAGATGTATGGAAACGTGATTGATGTGGAGGTGACAATGGAGTCTGGAGGTAACTTGACACTCACGGAACCGTGGACTTCTGTAAGACGGTAAGAAGTTATTGCCGAGGTTTCATGAGGGTTTTAACCTGTGTGGCCGTGTTTGCTTTTACAAATGTTTTGAAGTTTCTTGCTTGTAATGAATGCATCGTTTGATTTTATGTTCAACTCATACTCTGACACTGTGACACATGAACTGAAATGTATGCGTTTAGTCTTATGTTGAAAGAAGAAAGAACCTGTCTGCATCTCAATATCTAATATAGGTTTGGGATATGTAGAAAACATTGCCTTATTGAGCCTGCTCACTTAATGTATGATGGGCGTGATGATAACCTCTTTGACAACTTCTCTTCGGTGGCTCAGAGGCTAGGTGTTTACACTGCTAAAGACACGCAGACATTCTTGAGTTAAAAGTCTGGTTTGTACTCAGTTTTGACGAGTTTGGTTTTAGATCAGGTTAGTTGTGTCTTCTCTCTGCTTTTACTCTGTTTCTAGAAGATAAAACTCATGTGGCTTTTAGCAGTTCTAATTGGTCATGTTGAATATTCTCCATACAATCTAGAGTACACTATTTGGAACATGTTTTGATTTGGTATAACATATAAGATACAAGTCTCTGCCCTTTTGATACATGTTAGGTAAGTGAACTTTTTGTTCATCATCCTCATCTATAGAGATGTGAAGGAGGAGAGCCAGAGACATTGTTATTAGTTGAAGTTGTTTCATTTGAAATTGGGAATGACTAGTCTCTTAGTAAAGGTCCTCATGGTAACTTGGGTCTTCTGCTAAAACTTCATTACATTATTTTTATTCAGTTGTGGGGGACAGATGTAGCCCATGCCATCACAGATAGAGACGACCAAGCAAACGATGAACACCTTTAGAGAGAATTTCAGACCAAAATGATGGAAACCATCAAAAAGGCTTTCCTTCTCTCTTTTTTCTTTACCAGAGATGTAACAGTTACAAACTCACTTGTCAAAGAGTAGGAACCTGACCATCTCTGGTCATACTTCATTACATCAAAAACTTCATTACATAAGACAAGAGAGAGTCTACTAAAACTTTATAAAGAAGTTCATGTAGCGACTTGTTCGAGGCCATTATCAACACCAAAAACAAAGTTTGATAGGCACGGAGAATCGCATTTTTTTACTATCGCCAACCTTCAAGGCAATTCACGCCATCTAAACTAGACGCCCTTGCTCTGCTAATTGGCTTTCTTTTCATAGAATGTTTTCAAAAGAAAAAAGAAAAAGCAAATCAAAGCCTAAACTAGAACCATGGAAGACAACAGAAGAGATGGGTTATTGAAAGTCTACACCTTTACTCCTTAAATAGAAGAAACAGAGACGGCTGGTGAGGTAAACAAAACCCTAATTTTTCTTGCTTCACCCACCAAAAGAAAAAGAAGCTACTCTTCTTTAACAGCTCTTCAGGCCCAAATTCAAAGCCTTTGGCCCAGTAAGTTAGTTTATGCTCAGAGATACTGCCATGGGAGGCGGTAGAAACTACAGAGCTTAAGGGAAGGAGTAAAGGTTCGAACTTTCCACATCTTTGGAACATAAGAGGAAGAAAGGAGAATGGATCCAACAGAGGAGGAGGAGAAGAAGGTGAGAGAGAGAATCAGAAACAAAGTTAATCAAGTTAGTTCTGTCTCGCAGTCTCTTCTCACTCCATTACAAGACCACATCAACTTCACACTTCAGGTTACTTTTTAACTCTGCTGAAACTGTGTCGGAACAAAGTTTGATTTTACATACCCTTTACTCTGTTTTGTCCCCTGTAGTTGCAAAACGGTTAAAGTTAGCTTCTTTGTGTATATTTTGTTAGTTCTGAGATTATGTAAAGAGTATGTTTTTTGGGGATTGGTGCAGAAAGCTTACTTCAAATGTGCGTACGAGTGCTTTGATAGGACAAGACCACACGCTGAGATTAGCCGATGCGCAGAGACTTGCAGTGTTCCTATTACAAATGCGCAGAATCATTTTGATAATGAGATGTCTGTCTTCCAAGTGAGTCTCTTATGTTCATTCTAATAAATGCAAATGGATTGTGATTGTAAGTCTGGAACTTTCAATGAAGATAGTGTTGGTTGTTGTCTTTTGTGGATAGTCACTTAGTTTGATCATCAGTAAGTGATATTCATCTTTGTGGTTTTATCTTTTACTGATGAATGTAGGAAAGGTTGAATAGGTCTCTTGTAGTTTGTCAAGATAAGTTTGAGTCTGCGAAGCTGCAGAAGACTAGAAACGAAGCTGTAGTTGGTTTGGAGCAGTGCGTGAACCAAACTGTTGACAATGCTGTGAAGACTCTGCCTAGTCTTGTATCAAAGATGAAGAAGGCTTTGTCAATCCCAGACTGAGAAGCTCTGCAACAATCTAATCCAAGAGAGAGATAGACTTTCTGATAAGGTTATTTTCATCTCCCATTCTGTTGGATGTAAGAATACATTCTGTTGGTTACGCAGCTAAAATATACAGATGAAAAGATGAAGTTACAACCAAGATTAGAGTGTATTCCTTACTAGGCTTGTCATGCAACAAAAGTGTGGTTTTGTTGAGAAAAGTAACCTTTGTGGAGATTAAACAAGTTCCGAGGAGTTTTATTATTTATGGTTTTGTGTGTTATGGGAAGCAAGCAAATAAAGTCAAAACTGGATATAAATAAAAGTGATTTACATCTTAGGCCACTTTATGAGTTTTTATTACAGTGTAGGTCAGTTTTTGCTACTGAGGCAGTTTTTTCTAACTATGTCAAAACTAGATACAATTGGTTTGGTTTCTTTTTTTTTCGGTTAACAAGTAAAAAACCTCGAACATATCTCTCTTCTTCTTCCTTTTTTTTTCTTAAAATTTTACAACTCATGCTTTGCAATTGTGCTCACCATTCCAAGCCAATAAATATATTTTGTTACAGCGTCTCTTGTTCTCCTCCGCCACTGGGCAACAATTCCGTTGTGATTCACACCGATAACCAAGCTTAATCCGCAAGTGCTCATTCTTTGCCGTGAAACTTTTTCCTCAGTCGTTCTTTGCAACCTCGATGTGCTCCCTTGTCATCACCTGAAGACGCGACCACTGAACCTGTCTCTTCGCCATGAAATCAAGTCACGATCTCTTCATATTCGCCGCGATTCATCACCATCGTATCACCATTTTGGAGCTGCAAGGATCGTCGTGACCTGTTCGAGCTTCCTCGAAGCGGTTCTCCTTTGTCGCAAAAGCTTGATGAGAAACAATGGCCAATTTTGGCTTTATTCACATCTGGTCCCTCAACTTTTGAATACATTTTTCTATGCCCCAAAAGTTTCTGATTTGCAGATATACCTTTTTTACATGACTCCACACTTTTTAATTGTGCAAACGAGACTAAGATATCACCATGTTTCCAAATTTCCAAACCATACTAAGGTCTTATAACTAAAATAAGATACAAAACTAATACAAGACTAAGATATCACCATATTTTTGGGATGTTTTTGAAAATTTTGGATAAATAAAGTAAACTAAGACGAATAAATTTTGTTTGTAAGTGATACTCTTCGTATGGAGAATTGATTTTGTTTTGTGTACATATAATGAAACGTGATGGCATTAGAAGTGTACTATGTGGTGGTGTACACAAAGATGTGTGTACAAGTGTACTTCATTTTATGTCTATCCACATGTACAACTTATCAAGCTACCCATATTTAAAGGTGTATATCTATATCAATCTACCAATGTTTCAAGTTATATACATGTACAGTAGTTTATGTTTTTTTTTGCAAATACTTTTGCTTTGTGTACATATAAAGAAGAGTATATTACATGGTAGTGTACACCATATGAGGTGTACATGTGTACAGATTTTGGTGTTTTAACATTGTGTACATTTACCATCATGTACACGAAAATGTATATAGAGATGTCCATACACTTCGACATCATCGTGACCTCATCTTCTTTGTCCAACATGCTCATATCAATGTAATCATCCTCGCCGTGGTCATCATTGCAATGGCTAGCATGTACACCTTATAAATTTGTTACATTTACACACATAAATATCGTCACAGTGTACACATATATTTCCTTGTCCACGTGTACAATTGTTTCACAAAAAATCATGTGTACATTATTTCATTTGTACGTTGTACAAGTAATGTGTAGTATTTTTATAGGTTTTTAGCTATTAGTTTTGATTATTACAGTGTCTAGAAGTTGCATTCACGCATCATTAGAAGTTGCATATGTACATTTTGAATATAAAGGGGGCTGGAATGCACAATCAATAGTTTTGGGGCGAAATCAAGGACCTTTCTAAACAAACAGAAGTTTTGAGGCCAAAAACAAAGTTTGTAAAAAGCACGGGGACCAAAGGTGAAAAACTCAGAAGTTGGCCATCGTTAGGTCTTTTGCAGTGTTGGGCGATCGATGGTGATGATCGACCCACTCGATCTGATGCTCTTGACGCCAGGCTTCTATCCATCATTCCCCAAACCGATGGATCTCTCGATGTGAAGAACATGGATCGAAGGACCTGACGTGCTCGATTTCATGAGTTTCACTCTCTGTAACTGAGGGAACAAAGCGACAAATGGACAAAAAGAGTAGTGCTCGACTCGCTATCCTCGTTCATGACCTTGCAAGATCTCGACTTTAATGGCTTAATCGGTGGAGAAGACACGGCGTGATTCCGGCGAGAGGAGAGATCGATGGTGAATTAACGGAGGAGACAACACGGTGTACGAGGAAACACGAGCTGTTCCAGTCGGCAGAGCAGTGGTCGGGAATGATGAAATAGCGACGGAGGAGACACGACGCCAAAAACGCAGAATCAATGACGAAACTAGAGGAATGAGCTTCGATATACTCATGGCGAAAGAAAAGATGCTTAGATAGAAAAAAACTGGTTTTAATTTTCTTTTAATAATAAAGGAAAAAAAAAAGAAATAGATAGGAACTAATTTAGTTATGCTTTAGTTAGAAAAACTAACGATAGTGAGCAAAGAGTAAAGAAAAAGTGTGTGTATAGAAGAAAGTGTTCTAAACTGAAATTAATAAGTCAAAAAGTGTCCTATATTGTAAATCTTTCTATAAATAAGCCTGTAGAAAAGTGCTTAAAACAACTATTCCTTTGAACAAGAACTGTTACTGTTACTGTTACAGTTTCCTATGTAAGTTTTGGCCAATGAGATTGTGATGATAATGTAGTTTGTTGTCCCTTGGATAACTGATATCAGAACGATCACTTAGTTTAATTTTTATTTGATCACATGTGATCTTTTCAAATTCATTACAGCTTAATAGCTAACAGAGACATGAAACATGTAGTAATGTGATAAAATAATAATAAAAACATCAAAGCAGCAACAAGTCACAGCTTGTCTGTTCATACCTTTTCCTCTTTAATCATCTTAACATCAGGGAGGACAAGCCTTACATGGAAACCAATTGAGCTCAAATTAGAAATGCCATAAGATCCAAAGAAACCTCCAAATTCACGACGTTCAAGTATCCCGGAATGTAACTCTATCTTCTCAGGTTTATTGTATTTTGAATTGAATGTCAAGTGAACCGCTTCGTGTTTCCTTTGATTTGTATGAAACGTTAGAGATGTAATACTAGAGTCGTATATCTCCCCGCTTAAACCGGTCACAAACTCAGTCTCATGATTCAGTCTCACCTGCAAGCTTTGTGTAAATAAAACGAATATATAAAGTAAAAAAACAAAAGTAGAGATAATAATAATAAGACTTACGATTCGGGTGCTACAGCCAAATGGTGATGTTACGTAAGTTTTTGACATGACCAAAGCTCCATTGTTGACGTAACCAAACTGGATGGATATTACTCCACTATCGTCATATGTCACGATTATGTGTGAGATTATGTTGTGGCCCATCTCTCCCATTCGGTTTTAGAATGTGTTCCGCAGTGAATTGGCCCCATTTTAATCATCTCCATGGACTTGCAACTAAGGTCTATGGTAAGAAAATAATAAAGAGGACAAATAAATAGAGAGAACTTGTGGAGATTGTACAAGCACCGAGGAGTTTTTAATGGAGTTGTGTGTGTATGGGAAGCAAGCAACGCATAGTCCCAAAGTGAATTTATGAAGCCTGTAGAAATGTGTTTTTAATTGAGATAAGAAGCCTGGAGAAACGTGCTTGAGATGACTCCTCCTCCTTTTAGTACTACAGTTTCCATTATCCTAGACTAGTATCATCATGTTCATTTGTATAGAAAAGAGTCCATGTATAACAATGTATACGAGTCTCTACATAATATAAATACCACACTTGTTCATATGGTGTTAGAGCCAGGTTTATGAAGAAGAAAACGAGACATCTTTGTTCATGAAGTTTACAGTTATGACCAATATGTGAAATATCATGCCACTGCCAGTTTGATGATGAAATGTGCAGTATAAGTATCGAGTTTGCATACAGAGTTAAGTGGTAAGTAAAAGCGGCCTTTGGGGATGGTTGTGTAGGAGATATATCTTCATTGACTTGTTATTAATGATGTTCATGAGAATTAAGCGTAGCAAAAGTTCCAAATACATTTAAGAAACCAGGAGTTATGTCATAGTTGATATTAAAACACATCTTGCATACTCTACTATAAACACACATGAATCATAATTATAAAGGCCAAACTTCACGAACCATCGTGTTTACTCCTTGGAGGACAGGCTTAATATAGAAACCTAGTGATAACAGACGAGACGAGTTAAAAGTACCAAAGAAACTTCCAAATAAACAGCGATCACTGAAACTCTCTCTTATTAACCTTCTCCTCGAAAACTTACAATTCCATGCACAAGTCAAGGTGCATGGTTATAAACAGATGCCGGTTACTTTTCTAAAATATTTATTGATTTTTTTACAGTATGAATGGTGAATGGCATAGCAAAAAATTTATTTAGCAGGGTTTTAAATAACAGATTTTTTTATTATATCCATACCAAATTATATACATGTCACCGGATTTGATGATTCGACCACGGATTAGATCAGATATGAAATCATTGGTTATAACTAGTGACTTTATTTTTAAATTAATGATTTTAGCAAGGGTTAATTACACCCTATGCATTTATTAATAAACACCCAATTGTGTTGCACATTGTAAAATGCAAATAAACAGTTTAACGTAGAGAGAGAAGTCTATTGGGAGAAACAACCTGGACACAAGAAAGAAGTCAAATAAGAGGTTCCTTGTGTCTCAAGAAATTACATAAGAAATTCAAATCTCAGGCTGCATTTTCTCGCACTCTTCTCTGATCGACTGGAAAAGCATTGTCGAGAGGTAACGTTCCCCAAAGCTAGGAAACACAACCTGGCAACCAAAGATTCATCAACACACATCTCAAAATCTGTTACTCACTCTTTTTACTCAAGACTAGTTAAAGATACAGGACAAGGGTTTGGTGAGGGAGATGCCATATACCAAACAAGGGAATCCTTGTAATGAAATAAATCAATTCCTATCACCTACCTCCATCTAGAAAAGAAGATGAAGAGCATATATGCAAACATTGAGGACTTACAGCTATGAGTTTCCCAGCATTTTCAGGTCTCTTTGCTACCTGGATTGCAGCTGCAGCAGCTGCTCCAGAAGATATTCCAACCTGAAAATAGTTCACTATTCATTAGGGGTCTATCGTATGCATTCAAAAAAAATGTTTTCACTTATTCCAAACAGAAAAAGACTAACCAACAAGCCTTCTTGTAGAGCTAGTTGCTTTGCGGTTTCAATAGCTTCGTCACTGGAAATCTGATAAGAAAGCAAGGAAACATGAATCTAAAGACCCTGGAAACGTTTTATCCTTCTCTTTCACATCTCAGGAAATGATAAAAACTAACAAGAAAATAGCAGAAGTCTTGTTTTAGAGAACCAAAGAAACAGATCATACCGCTATGTATTCATCTACAATACCCTGATCCAAATTCTTAGGAATAAATCCAGCTCCAATTCCTTGAATCTTGTGAGGTCCTGCATTTTCAAAA
Source organism: Moricandia moricandioides (assembly GCA_905132885.1). Classification (NCBI taxonomy): domain Eukaryota; kingdom Viridiplantae; phylum Streptophyta; class Magnoliopsida; order Brassicales; family Brassicaceae; genus Moricandia; species Moricandia moricandioides. The sequence goes on from CAJHQQ010000243.1 coordinate 261,325, forward strand.
GACAAGATAACTCAATTCCAGGTTCGGAAAATAATATGTAACAGATGCAAGGAATCAAAATCCAATGCCTTACCTGGTTTTCCTCCAGCAAGTATGGCACTTTCCGTGGGTTCAACACCAATAACCTGGTAACATCAACTAAATTAAACCATGTTTACCATACAAAAGAGAAACATATCTTCAACTATATAGGTTTTAATATCCACATATAGTCCCCAAGCCCCTTTGCTAGGTACCTTCAGTTCAGGTTTTCTTTCTTTAATGAATCGGCCAACACCAGTAATGGTTCCACCAGTTCCAATTCCCGCAACCAATATATCCACCTTGCCTCTTGTATCTTCCCAAATCTCAGGACCAGTAGTCTCATAATGAATCTGCATATTCTCTACATTAAAAACACTAACAAATACTTGCAGCTTAAAAAACAGGAACCAGAGAATCTCACAGATTATCAGGGTGATTCAAAACTAAATGCCATATACTCATTGAAATAAAATTCAGAAGAGTTTCTATATATTCTATAACTATCCCTTTCACATTATCATCATATGGTGGAGAACTAGAGATAACACTAGCTCATGATACATGCCACAGTACATGCCACAGTTAGAGAATAAAAAATATAGAATAAGAAGTAACCACAGACCTTGGGATTGGCTGGGTTGTCAAACTGTTGGAGCATGTAGGAGTTGGGAGTGTTTTTCAAGATTTCTTCAGCCTTCTGAATAGCTCCAGTCATGCCTTTTGCAGGTTCAGTTAACACAAGCTCAGCTCCAAATGCCCTCAAAAGAACCCGTCTTTCCAAACTCATGGACGCGGGCATTGTCAAGATAAGCTTATATCCTTTTGAAGCAGCAATAAATGCAAGACCAATCCCTGTGTTTCCACTTGTAGATTCCACAAGAACACTCTAGAAAATTCGCAGCAACCAGAAAATCAAATCAGAGGACTTATGAGACCAAAAATCAATTCTTAACTCTTAACACCAAAAAGCCTCAAACTCATGATCAAATACCTTTCCAGGTGTGATAAGTCCTTTTTCCTCAGCATCAGTAATCATACTATACCCAATCCTGAAACCACCAAAAACAACAAAAACTCAGAATAACATATGTGAAGATATTAACCCATGAATCAAATTGGTTATATACAACCTATCCTTGACACTGCAACATGGTTCCATGATCTCAAGCTTAGCAGCAACACTTGCAACACAACCCTTGACAATATTGTTCAAAGTACACCATAGGAGTTTTCCCAATAAGCTGAATCAATTCATAGGCATTGAGAGGCACAAGCAAAGATCAGACAAAAAAGTCAAGTCACACACTTTATGCTCAGATTAGTTACTGTTTTCCACACAAAGTAAGAAACTTTATCACCAAAATAGCTTTCCTTTCTATCCACATCTAACCTGAGCGGCATTCTCGGCGATATTGAGCCCTTCAACCCCAGCTTCGACCTTTGCAGACACAGCCTTGCACACAACATCGCTACTCCTCTGGCTCTGTCTCTTGAGCGTGAGAGCAGCCGGGGGAGAATCGAAAGTAGCCGCCTTTCTAGAGGATAAGGAGAGAGAAGAGTAGTTGAAAGGACGGTGGCGAGAAGTCAACGGGTTAAGGAGGAAAACAGAGGAAGATGTAGCAGCCATGTTTTGATCTTTCGTCCTCACTTTCCCAAAAATTGTATACACAAAGAAAGTGAGATAAATGCTCCTCTCTCTCCTTTGAAGATAGCTCCGAAACGACGTCGATTTGTCTTTTCCTTTAAGTGGTGAAAAACAGAGGAAAAGATGAGACTTTTGGATTAATCTGATTCTTACTAACCTACTAGTCCTCGGAAGGAGAGGGTGATTGTGGAGCACATGTTCTTCTTCATCATTATCTATCCCTACCAAACCCGAAAGGTGAGTTCTAATCTTTTGATTTGGTTCTTTGCGATGTTTGTTGTCTGTGTAGCTGTTTAAGTTATTACAACTCTTCGATAAGAGATAAAGTATCAAACTTTTAGTGTATTAAGATACTGAACGAGACGATTCTTATTTGTAGTTATCTCTGTGTTTCTGTGATTTGTTCTGTTCCATTAGATCTTTGACTAATTGTCTGATTACTAGTTTGTTGATTTGCTCTACCTGCAGGTTAGAGTTCCATTGTTTTATGCTAAGGTTCCTGTTTATGTCCGGAGAAGAAGAAGAAAAACTAAAGATGTCTTTGGAGGAGAATAACCTTATAGAAATCTTGGAGGACGGTCACAAAGTCGATATAGTTAAGTACATTGATTTTGTCAGTGCCCCTCAAGCCGGTGCCATAGCAACTTTCTCAGGCACTACAAGAGACACATTCGAGGGTAAAACAGTTTTGGAGCTAAGGTATGAGGCGTATGTACCAATGGCCACAAGGTACCTCAGCTATATATTGTGCAGACGCTAGATCAAACTGGGACATCCATAAGATTGCTGTTGCGCACCGTCTTGGACCAGTTCCTGTTGGAGAAACCAGCGGTTCATTGCTGTATCATCTGTTCACCGTGGGATGGTTTAGATGCTTGCAAGTTCTTGATAGACGAGCTGAAGGCGTCGGTTCCCTATATGGAAGAAAGACGGATGCTATACTTTAATGCAAATTTAAATTTAATTAAATGCATCTTAAAAATGAATTAATATATTGCTAATTTTAAAAATAACAATTAAGAATGAATTATAAACAAATAAATCAAAATCAATTTTAACTTAAAATATAAATTTTTTTATAAATAATACTATGTACTTTAAAAAATAAAATATACTAAATATTGGTATTTTAAAGATTTTATAAATGTATTAATAAAAATATATCATAATATCCTTTAGCTGAAATACCTCCGACTCATTCAATATCATCATAATATATCTTTAGATTAATTAACTAAATAAATCAAGTGATTAAATTATATTATGATAAAAAAAAACATACTTTATCTAATGACGATCTTAATTATTTTAAAAAAATAAAATTTAAATGTTTAAATATAAAAACTATAAAATGATATTTTAAAAAGTGGCTTAAAATAATTTATATAAATTGAAATTATTTATGTAATGTAACTTTATTATTATTTAAAATTAAATATTACAATGATCAGGAATAATGATCAAAAATTAATAAAAATAATTACAACACAAAATAAATATATTTTAAAATTTTAAACGTCTGAAAATAAAGTATTTTTAATTGGATAATAAATTAATTATTAAACTTGATGAATAGATAAATTAAGTGTGTATATAAAAAAATATATTTAAATAGCAATAAGTTAATATTATACTTTCTAAATCAATATTGGCAGTTCGAAGAGACTTGGAACTTTATACACTAAAAAAAATTATTATAAAGAAAATAAAATTATATTACTTAACAAATTAATACAATTAAAAATGAGAAAAAACCATAATATAATGAAAAAACAATAAATAAAATTAAATAACTTTTAAAAAAATTAATATTTTGTTATGATTATAATGAAACTTAAAAAAAATAATAAATCTAACTTTATATTTAAAAAAAAATGAATAATAAATCATGATAAAAATAATAAGTAAATGAAAATATCATCTAATCCAAATAGCCACAAAACATACAACAAGCCAGCATAATATGTATATAACTTAACTAAATAAAAAAAATAATAACAAAAACATACAAACCAAATGGCACATAATTAAATATAATTATAAACTATGCAATAATGTAAAACAATCTGATCAACATACTACTAAATATTAATTTTTTAAAATTCAATGAATATAAAATTAAATAATCAGATCTATAGTTATTTAATAAATTAAAATAATGAACATATTAAAGTAAACTAATATCATAGATGGAAAAAAAATATAATAGATAACTAACAAAATAATTTATTATAGCGAATTCAAATTAATTAAAATTTTTAAAATTATATTATTTATCATTTATGTAAAATAAGTTTAAAAATAAAAAAGATATTTTAATAAAAAAATAGATACATTTATATATAAAATGTTGGGTACAATGAATAATGGAAAATAAAAATATATATAAAAAATCTTATCAATAATACAATTAAATAATCTGATTACAATAAATTCCAATTATAATAATGATCTTATTTGAATATCACTAAAATTTTTAAATACATATAAAATTTTAAAAATCTTTAAACATAACTTGTAACTACTAAAAATTTAATAAATTTTAAAAAATGATATTAAATAAAATTAATACTAAAAAATTGAGTGATAACAATATCAAAATGATATTTAAATAAAATAACAATAAATTGTTGATTAAATATCTATAATATAATATCTTAAATAATATTTAAACCTCTAACTACTTTAAAATAAGATAATTCATGCATCATTTATCAATAAAAAACAAAAAAAAACAATTCTTGAAAAGAAATAATCTTATCAACATGATAATTATAAACTAATTATTAAATCATATTTATAATATAAATATTTTCAAAAATCAATAAACATTCAAATTAATTATAATATGATAATATGAACAAAAATTTAATTTACAAAAAATTATTAAATAAATAAATAAATTATAAAATATAATAATAAAATAATAATAAAACAAATATTCTAAAATTATAAATATTAAAAAATATCAATAATAAATATTAACAAAATAAATTATAAAAATATAAAACTTATTAAAATAAAAATAAATAATTAATTAAAATTAAATAATATAATATATTTACTATTTCCAAATACAAAAAATATATTAAAAAAAAATAAAACTATAACAAAATAATTCAATAATTAAAAATTAAAATACAAAAAAAACAAATAAATAAAAAATATATAACATAATAAAATAAAATTATAAATAAAAAAATAATAACTAACATAATAAAAATAATTAAATACAAAAACATTAAAATATACAAATAAAATAATAAATAATAAAAAAAAAAAACAAAAAAATAAATAATAAATAAAAAAAATAATAAAAATTTAAAAAATAATATAATATATAAATATTTAATATAAATTAAATAATTCAAAATAAATAATAAAAAAATTAATAAAAAATCTAAAATAAAAAAAATATAAAATAATAAAATAATTTAAAAAACAAAAAAACAAAAAAATTTAAATAAAAAAAATTATAAAATTAATCAAAATAAAATTATTATTTAAAATTATTATATTAATATTAACATAATATAATAAATTATTAAATATATAACCAATATAAAAAAATTTATATAATAATAAAATAAAAAATATATAAAAACATATTCATTAATAAATATAAAATTTATAATAAAAATTATAAAATAATATAAATAAATATATCATATTTATTTAAATAATAAAAATAATTAATTAATAAAAAAATAATATAATTATAAAAATTAAATAATAAAAAAAATAATAAAAATATAAATTATAAATTAATATAAATTTAAAATAATATAATAATAATTTAATAAAATATATTAATTTAAAAATACTATATATATTAAAATATTAATTTAAAAAATTTAAAAAATAAAAAACATAATTTAATAAATTAAAAATTAAATTAAAACAAAAAAATAATTCATTATAATAAAATTTAATAAAATATTAATAATAATATTGTCAAAATCAAAAATTTATAATATTAAAATGATCTAACTTAAATTAACTATGTTCTAATAAATATTTTAAAAAAGTTAAAATATTATCAAATAAATAATGA